>JAVIWC010002467.1:0-390768 GCA_031894815.1 Creontiades dilutus | reverse complement strand
CAACGCTAAAACGGCTTTAAAACTTTGGATCGATTAAATTTAACAAAGGGGAGAATGTGATAAAGCTAATAAGAAGCAATTTTTGGTAATATCTTAATACCTAGTAGCTATTTGTTGCAGGAGTTAGTGTTAAACTTGAGTTATGACGACAATTGCATAATGCTTTCAATGATTAACTGGTGCCTATTGCGAACAGGATAGAAGCACGTAATTTGATTAATGTTGTTTTTTCTCCTTCTCGTTTTTCTGCTTTATAATTATAATGGACTGAATGAATCCAAGTACTTGAGTGTTACAGCAACTTAGTCATCTGCGGCGTGGTAGCTCATAAACCGGTTAGGTAAGTCAGTTGTCGTGATTTTATAGGAATATGGGGGGGGGGGGAGAGATTAATAATGAATTCACAGATGGCTCATCTACATAGGAGATATTTGCCTAACACGAACGAATTCTGACAACAATTAAGGTAAGTCAAAACTCGAAATTAATTTGGAGCAGTATTGCGCGTGTCACAAAGCAAAAACGAATGGCTAAACCTATCATCCAAGATGGAGGATTTATCTGCTGTCGGTACTTCTACAAGGCCAATGAGGCAGCTAATGCCATGTTTCGGTCACCATGGTAGCTAATCAAAAACAAAGAGTTCTGCCTCAACATTTTAAAGAATTCGTTGAAATTGAAATGAGTTCAACAGAATTTATTCCAATTTATTTAGTACAGAGGGAAGATTGTGCTTGTAACCTTGTTTAGGGATGACCCGAGAGGGTTGAGTTTATCAGAGATTAATAGTTTTAGAAGGAGAGTTGGATGCAATTTATATTGATTTCAAGATTCAATCAAATTTCATGAGACGTTCAATCGTAGTGGGGGCGTGAATATTCATTTATCAGAAAGGGCCAGTCAATTGAAACCACCCCGGAGGCCGGTGCATCTGTTGAGGGGGTTGATGACTTAATGTGGGAAGGTCAGACCCTGGGGAGAGCCATGTCGGAGGCTAATCACGACACAAATTGATGGAACTGCTTCCGTGGGAAACGGGCCATGTTCAATCGGGTTGACATCTGCCCGGCAAAAGGGGAAATACGAGTAGGAGACGGCGAGCGGCAAGTGTCTGCGGATGCTGCGAACGCGGTCTGAGGGGTCGCCGGGGGGGAGCTCCGCTATTGTTTGACAATCAAACGGGGATCATTAGGTCCGTGTGTTCCAGCAGTCAAGTGTTCTGTTGTTAAGGGCTTGTTCATAGTGGGCCTGTGCGCCACACTTTACGAGCAGTGAAAGCGAATAAAATCATCCATAACGGGAGTCCCATGGCACCGACTGATACAGAGATACTGAATAAATATACAATAATTGTATGTTTATACAATTATTGTATGCCGATGAAATAGTTGGGTAAGATAACGAAAAACATTATGGGTTTGACATTTGTATCCTAATTTTGAAGACTATTTTCTACCTTTCTCCAAAGAACTTTGGCTTCTTCGAGTATTGATTGATAATAATACACTATCAAACATATTGGTGAGTAATGCATGTATTACAGGGATGTCCCTGTGCTCAGTATTTGAATGATCAAATGATCACACTTACAAATAAAATCATAAAAACTTGGAAATTTTTAAAAACCTTAATTAAACAATAAAATCAAAATCGGCAGCGAATTTTAGTAGGTATGAGGAGCGCTTGCGTGGATTTACAATTACCCCCTCTATTCCTCCTTTCAACGTGAAATTCCAAATTTTCGAGGTTCGTTGCTCAACTAGTGTTCAATGCTCCACTAGGTCAATCGTAATAGGCACCTCTTAACTGACGAACCCTCGCTTCATAGGACAGTCCTAAAAACTACATTTAGACCCAACTGAAAATATATTAGAAAGGTTTGCATGTATTAACGACATGTCCTTGTGTATGGATTTTATACGATCTCAAGATTTTTTATATATTTCATAAAGAATTATAAGGATAGTAATTTATGAGGAATTGACCATTAAATTCACCTCCTTTCATAATCCCCCCCCCCCTCCTCCTCTGACCACAAATGCAAAATACCCGACGTCAATTCTACATGTAGACTCAAGTTGGGTCAAACAAAGGAACAGTAACCAAAAACAGATGAAAATCATGATGATGTAACGATTTATCACCTCTGTCCCTCAATTCACCTATTTCATGATTAAATTTGACTGTTCTAAGATATTTTTCAAAACTAGACGAAAATTCCTAATCTACAAATAAATAATCAACAAAATCGGCAGTATTGGCTCCCACCACCACCTCCTTTAATGATAATGTAGTATTACGAATTATGAAAATTGAAACTGAAATGAGTTCCGCAACTTAGTAATTGATCGAACTGGAAAAGCTAACGAAGTTGTCTGAAAACTTTCGGTCAGGCAACGCTTGAAAGGATTGTCGAGTACCCCTTCCACCATCCCTCCGGCAGAAAATAAAAAACGTCCCATGTTTGTTGCAAAACTGGTCCAATATTGGGGTCGGACCAAAAATCAATAAAATCAGGAGTAAATATTGAAGATGTAACGATATATCACTAGGAACCCTTCCACTTACCCTCTTTCATGATGAAATTGAAAATTCTAATATATGTGTTAATGCTAACCACAATCTCAATTGGAAAAAAAAAAAAAATTATTAGATGAATGAGTCGAAAATTCTTGCTTGAGCAGTGATTTATAGGTTCCTCGATCTTTCGCTTGTCAGCAGCAACAGAATTTCCAAGTTTTTGTGCACAACTAGACTGAAATTTTGATCGGACAAAATGAGAATCACGAAAATCGATTGAGAATAATTCTTAAAGAGCTAGGGTACGTGGACCAGTTACCACCACCTTAGAGTACTTCGCTAGTATATCCGTAATAACTTACTTATTTTCTATCTACCTTCGTTTCCAATGGGTTATTAAATCCGCGAACATCTGACAAACAAAATACTCGCGAATTTTCTTCAAAATAATAGGAATTCAAGTCGATAAATTTTAGAATGTCGGAACGGCTCCTCGTCCAGCCTAACGGCCAGCCACCAACCAATAATGACGTTCCGTACCTCATTTAAAAATTTGGTTGTTTGTTTATAATTTTAAAATCATTGAGCGCCAGTTTGGAATATTTTAGATGAGAAAGTAATGTATTATATTCATCGATATTTTAAAGAAAATTTATCAATACCCAACCAAACGAAACCAACTAAATGAAATGAGTTGTTCATTGTATAGGCAGTCATTGGATTGTTAAATGGACTAGCAACACAATAAGTAGTTTCATTATTCAATCTAAAATATTACTTTATGGCGTTACTTAATGTTTAAAGGAACAAAAGTAGGCGGTATTAGAGACTAAGTAGGTACACTTGTTTCTTCAGTCTTGAGAATCATCAGGTAACAGTCTATCGTCAGAGTCATCAGGTAAGATCTGGTAACTCACGCACATATTTGAAAACAACGAATTAATAAAAAAAAACTATATCACGAACTTATACTCATGTTAATAACTTTTCAGGTAACTTGAGGGAAGTAACATTAGTCTTAAGTTGTCACACGATAACTCATATGTCATACTCATCATACCCATGACTGCACATATGGAGTTTCTGGAGTTATTGAAGTTTCTTTTTAATTCAATTCAGTCAATTTATATATTACATGGGAAGTTAAGTGTCCTATTGAAGACTGGCTTGAAGGTCCAAATTTTGGTAACAATATTTCCAACTCCCACCAAAAATCTGTCTTACGTGATGTTGAATACAGATTTAAGTCTGTTATAAGGCAGCAAAGGATAAATCCACTACCCTGTTTCCCCTCAATTTTGCAAACTTTCTTCTTGAATTTATCTTTCGCACATATGAACACTTTTGTGAAATCCTCTATATTTCGAGTAGCGTCGACAAAGTTTGTCGCAAGAAAAAACTCGTTTTTCGGCATTCTTCCATCCAATTCTCATTTTTCGTCATGAAATTTAACATTTTCGAGGTTTTTGCACCACCAAAGAAAAATCGGGGTCGAACAAAGAAAGAATCACGAAAATTGGTTAAAAATTGCAGATTGGACAGCGTCTACAAAATTTGCCGCAGAGACACACAAAGACGATAATTGTGAATGTTTGTATTCAAACTAGTAAATCTTAAGCAAAAAACAATTTCAATTGTTGTGTTTCAAGGAAGTCAGAGATGACATAATAACCGAGTATCAGTTTAGTTATGGAGTTAGTTGGAATAATGTTAGATGTGTAGAGTGTAGTGTTGGGGGAGTATCTAGACGATTTGCACAAGCTCTCAAGAACATCCTTAGCTACAAAAGTGGCCTCCACTTCTGCACGTCCTGTCATTTTAAAAGACGTACACGACCTGTGTTGCTCTTAACTCGTAGCCCCCTGGTTTATTAACGGATCGAAAATATAGAGGGAGGAAAAAATCAATCAAAAATGAGGCAATAAACATTTACTACAGAAGAGGCTGGGGCGGTTCCGTGATTCACTGGCATCAGATTACCTGGCTCTGATTGCCTCCGCAACCTCTCATCTGTCGGCAGAAAAAGGTTCTTTGTCAGATTGTCGTCCGGTTGTGAGGACAACATACGACGGACAAACCGGAAATATCACGGAAACCCAAGTTGGCCTTCTCCGAATGGCCTGCAATTTCTAGGAGGATGAGAGGGTAAATTACAGGGCGCCATATGGCATCTCTGATACGACTTCTCTCGCTCGTTTTTGTTTTCTACCCTTTTTCAAAGGGAGGAGGGAAGTAGCGGTAAATATTGAAACTGGTTACTTGATAATATTCATTTAAAGAACGGTTACTATGATGAAACATTTTGTATCAAAGGGAGTCCCCTTTTTCCCGGTTTTTATATTATCAAAGTTATAAACATAGGTAATTAACACTTACGGATATTTTTGTATACTATACCAAATTCTAAATCGAACAAAAAAGCTCGAAATCGGGTGAGAATTTTAGAAGGTATGAGGAGAACTTAAATGGATCAGTCATTCGAACACCCCCTCCCCCCTTCTTCCCTGACAATATGCTAACCCCTAATGACCCTTCCCAAAATCATACACAATATTTCAAAAAAAAAAAAAATAATAATAATAATAATAGTAATAATGAATATTATTTATTTATTTTTCAATTTTAAAAATATTCATTCATATTCAAAAAAGGTTCGTTTGACAATAAGTGTGATCGGAAAGAAAGAGTGAAGACAAAAGTTTATCACTAATACCCCCTAAAATCATTCAAAAATAGGTATGTTACGAAACAAAACCAAAGTTTTTAATTGAACAAAAAAGATTCGAGAAAATCTGTAGCGTTATCTTGAATGGATTGTCTGTTACCCCTACATTCTCACTCCGTATTTTGAGTCAATAAATTTCTAGTGAAATAATTTGATTACATTGACGATGAATCAACAGGTCCTCCCCGGAGGTGCAATGAATAACTAGATTAAAAGACTTGCTCTCATCGACAGACCCCTAATAGTGCATATTTTTTGAAAACACCAGGATCATCCCGTGGTCAGAACATACGAGTAAGTTCCAGCTGGTAAATTTACGGAGGGACTATCTGGTGTCCAGATCCCAGCTGCTGCAATTCGACAATTCCATCAACATTTGATGCCTAACATTTTGGGTACTTGTTCGTCGTTATTTTGACGATAACGAAATTAAAATTAACGACAAAGAATCACTTGCCATTGATTTCTCAGCCATTTCGGTTTTCAGTAATAAATCTTTGTAATCGATCAAGAAAAATCAAATTTGACTCCCCTTCCAGCCAAAAACTTTTTCATGAACTACGTTTCGAGTTGGGTAGAATAAAATAGAAATAGGAAAATAATTGAAAAAAATAATAACAACTTAATTATATAAAATAAAATAATGAAGTTCATCACAACTTTTCATCGAAACTCCTTGTGGTTCAGCAGTTTGAGGTATTTTTGTAAAAATCATACAATCATTATACGAGCCCTGGATGGACCCTAATTGGAAATTCATTCGTGGCACCACTTAGATTAACTGAAAAATAGAATTGGATAGCTGATATTTTATGCCGCTGCCAACTATTAAGTTCATTATTCAGGAATCCGGTTGCTCTTGAATGATGATCACTGATCCATGACTCCCTAGGTGACTCCCTTCTTTTCGACTCATTTGTTTCCCAATATACCTGTGGTCATCGAAAGCAGCGTTATTTCCTTTTTATAGGTGCTATCAAAAAAATTAAGATGTTCACAAACTGAATTGAACCTTTCGCGCTTGTAATTACACTGTTCGCAATTAGTATTCAACTTTGGAAAAGAAAAAAGACACTGTGCTGATATCAATAAACTTGTGTGCTCTTGTGAACAATAAAACATGGACTTGAAGGTTTGATTCAGTTTCCGAATACAATCTTCAAGTTTATGTGAATTGTGCCCCGTTAAGGATCCTTTCCTCTTTCTACACTCACGAATCACATTTCCAGGTCTTAATAGCATTTGCAAAAGGTTGAATTTCAAGGGCAAACACTTTAATTTCAAGTGTGAAAGGCTTAATTCAGTTTGTGAGAGATTTAATTCATGTTGCGAATACTAACAGTATAATTAAATAATGTTCCTTAGACTCCGTTGTGAGTTATTATTATCAATAATAGGCCTTTGTAATTGTAAAATGTTGAATAATTCCCCCTAAAACATTGTCATTTTATGTTTCTAGGTGGGCAGATTCGAAATCTGCAACATACATCTGATAAGAGGCTTTAGAATTGATGTAAGCCCGAAACTGATAATTCAAAACTGGTTCAAAACGTTCCCCAAACGTTGTTCTTTTCGAGGTTTTTACTAACGTCATTTTTTTTTTTTTTTTTTTTTTTAAAGCAAAATCAACTGGGATAAGTTTCAAATCCGTATAAATATAAATTCACCCATTTCACAATTTTGCCTAAAACAGAGCACATCCCCCCCCCCCCCCCCCGTAAAATGTCACAATGACTCGAACAATCTCTGATTACACAAAAAATAATGAACCTGTTGGGAATGTATAAGTGGACTGACTGTATCAATTAGAAGGTTACTTTGTTCGATGGTTCGGGCTTTAGAATCTTACAGGATCTTTTAAAATCGTACAGAATTCGTAGGATTTAACAGGAGAGTTGGAATGGCCCCAAATAAATTTTCTTGGTTTAATTAAGTACAATATAGTAAAATGATACAAAGGAGAATGAAGGGAGTGGATGAGGATTCTGTCCTGATTCACGTGCACCCAGTCTTCCCTATTGGTTGGGTCCCCCGCAGACACCCAGCTGCCAATCCGTTGTAAAAAGATTCAATATAAAGTAGGAGCCAAGTGAAAAGAATTTCCCCAAATCCACGAATGTGAGACACAGGAAGACGTGCACTTTAAATATCAACGTGGGGTAGTTATGATGGCGACTAACCAGAGACGGACGAGGGTAGAATAGGAATAGTTTAAGAACAAGGGGTAGAGGGGAATTGACACGCAATCCAAACCAAAACTCCTTCAATGCTCCGGACTCATCCAACCAAGGATTTCTGAATAGGCAGAGAGATCCGTGCCGAACAATTTTTCTGCGTCTTACATTTGAGTCGGTTACATACGTCAGATCACATTGAGTTGAACAATTTTATAGATGATTTTCCCATACTTAGGGTTTTTGTGTCTCATATCGGCAGTTTTCAAAATTTAATGCCATTAATTTTTTATGGTTTGTGTATATTCTCGAACGGAATGTTTGACAACTGAAATTCCAAATTTCGATGGCCTCCCGAACCATTCAGTACCAGCCATATCAAATAAGAACTATGTATGTACTGTTTGACAGTAATCTGGCTGTATTATGTGACTTGTATAAACTCTTCGATTCAGTGATTATGAATTCCACCTCCATTTCGAATCTAGTCATACTATCCTTGTATCATTTGTATCTTGAATCAATTGCACATGTCATGGTTGGGACTGGTTGCGTTTGTATGAAATGAGCCTATTTAGTACATTTCTTCTAATCTCTTAAAACTCCAGGCATCTGGTGTACCATAGATTATTTGCCTACCGAGAAAGTTGAGTGTGCGAACCCAATCATTCTAAACCGAGACAGGGATCAAACTATCAGGATTTGGCGCTCACTCTCGGTGTGAGTTGTAGACCCATAGTTCCTAAGCACAGAAAACATTCCAGGCGCAAATTGATCCCATGGCCCGCAATCAATATTTCATGAGGTGGAAGGGCACACTTAGGCCAAAGAACGCAGTTTGAAGGCAGGAAAGTGGTAGAGCGGCGTGGGGTTGGAGGCAGGAGAAATGCCAGAGCACAAGAAAACAGAGGGATAAATGTTCAGTAATGTTACTTTAACCTGAGAGAACGGCGCATTGTTTAAACTGCTCACGTTCCCGACTCCAAGAACAGTTCCAACAGCCCCACCATTATGTAAGGGCCGTTCTAATAGCCTTATATAAAGCCGCCATTACAACTCATTCTATTTGGGTGCAAGAGATTGGAAAGGCACTAATCGATTAATGGTCAGGGCGTGACTCGATCCATCGAACAACACAAAAAAAAAGAAGGAGATCGATTTGAGGGGCGGGTCCGAGCCCGAACCGTTTCCCCCTTCGAGGTCCTTATAAGGGGATCGGGCTATGGATCGGTCGAACGTGATTTTCCGTTGATGGATCCGGCCGATTTGGGAGACCCGGAGGATTTTTCAGGGATGTTAGAGGGCCAGATGGGAGGTAGTTTGCCCGAATCGCCGCTCTTAAGAGGGTGGTTGCCGCGGCAAATCGTCGGGGCCCCACCAGTTACCGGGTTATCAATCATTTTCCCTATAGAGGCGGGTTCGTAGAGTTCAAACGACGGAAGATAACTCGGAACCCTCCACAAGTACCTAACATCCATTCTTGAAGATAACATTGGCGGATTGTTACCAAGGTCTCAACCTTTTTTATCCATCTGTACGTTACCTATAGGACACCCAACGTTCATGACAGAAAATAAGAAAAACTTTCCAAATCATTGCATCATTGCACAGAAGTTTAATATTTCATTATTAGAAGCAAATCTTCCACGTAAATCACTGATGTATGCATATTAGTCGTTGTCAGTGGTACATTCTCTAAACTCGGCACATCGCGCCTCCATATGTTGTAGTTGCACTCATGATGAAAGTACTTGGGCTACCGCCAGCCACGTAGCTCCTAGCCCGGCCTCCTACATAACCGGTTTTTCAAATGGTGAGAAAACGAGAATTAACCCGAGTGGTTCATTTTATCTGAATCAAACAAAAAAACTATCCTCTTACTTGAAAAGTTATTAAGATTTCTATTTTTTGATAGATTAATCTTGTAATTTCATTATAAATTCTATAGAAAAGCCCCGTTTATATTTATGCACGGTAGATCGATTAGGAACGAAATTAGCCACATGAATCGTTCCGCTGATCGCTTAGTCTTCATAAATTTTAATTGACTTTTGGATGTCCCATAGACGCCCTTAACTCCGTGAACAAAAGAAAATTGACAATGGTGCAATAAACCATATGGAAACGGCGTAGAAAATTCGAAATTTACCGCGGTAAGGTGAAACACCTATCTCGTTTTATTTGTCCACACTTAGACATATCACATACGACTCGAAAAACTTGATTTCAGAAGGAACTCGTAACATCCAGAAGAAAATAGAATTTCATTCCAATCGTATTAACGGACCAGATCCTCACATGTTGCTAGGCGATTTTCAATATGCCACAGCACGTTTACGATATAAACGTGAATGTCATTCACATTCGTATTTACGTCCATTTTTCTGTCGAAGTTCGAGCCCTTGGCTCTCATAGAGGCGAGGTGAGCTCATTCTATTCATGCAAGGGACGTCTATCAAAAACATACAACAATACACTATGTGATGGATATGGTTAGTTAGCCCCTTCCCGATTTTTAATTTCGAATTTTTTTGATATTCTGATTTTCTTACTATCTTACTCTTTACGATTGACCGAAATTGTTGACGACAATGCAGCCACAACTGGGCCAAATGTGATTTCTGATCCAAGTTTCACTAACTTTGCTTGAGTGGTTTCGGAACTCCGAACCGCGGATAGCGGTGGCGTAAGGGAGACGAATAGATGTTTTTCCAGATATTCTGATTTCACACTTGTCGAAACGTAAAACAACAAATTTTGGAGGGTTTACACTTTTTCCTTCCTTATCTTTCTTGCCGATAACAAAATCTATCATGCTCAATCAAGATCGGGTATTTCAATCAATTTTCTTCACCACGTTAGAAAATAACCCTGATCGGTACTCGTTCCTCCCCTATTAGGACGAGACACAGTTATTTCCCAACTTTATGGGAAATAAAGCAGATCCCAAAGTCAAATCCGAATCCATTTGCAAACTTCCGAACAGCTGTTTGTCACGAACGCCAATAACCAAACGATCCCACATTAACTCTAAACCAAGGAAACTGTAATTGCACGTTTTGATCAATGTATGTAGAGCATTAGTGAAATGGTCAACGGCCTTTCTGATATCGTTTGTCGAATTTCACCCTCTTGAAAATAATAACCATAAAAATAAAAATAAAATCATTCTTCAATGTTCGAGTGACGAACTGAATGTAGAGGAAGCTGGATTTAGTCAACAATCTCTTCCTCATCATCACTAATAAGGCACCACCAATAAGACACTAATACACACTCATTTGGTTCATTCATCAGGTTCTTTTACGGTACTGCTCAAATGTTCTGGCTGAATATTTCACTCCAATATATTTTCATCCCTGTAAAACTTACCCAATTGCGTTGTAGAAAATACGTAGGTAATATTCTCGTGAAGCATCAGCTCCACAGATTTCTTCATTACTGGAATCATTCACTGAAGGCGCATATGGGCTTTTCCTTTTTTGACCATCGTGACACCGTGTACTTACTACGCTAGCATTTACCTTGGGTGCTAGACAGCAAATTACTATTTAGCCACTCGCTAGACAACTCTGCCATCGGCAGACTGCCGATAGGGTTATCAACGTGTAACATAATTTGCGGATGAGCATTTAAGAATGTATCAAATCTGTTATCCATCAAATAAATGAATCAAAATACCATTATAAATCGGAATTGGTAAGGACCAGTTGTCGTATTTGCTTCTCCAGTAAACCAAGCTACGTCCCTTATGCAGCATGCTGGAGTTAAAGTTCCGTTGGCAAGCGTACTGGGGGCACTCCTTTACCTATTTAACATACTTAATGAGCCTAGTTGAGTGAATACATTTAGATAAAACGAAGATACAAAATTCGCATTTTCGCATCATTATTGTTTTCCTCAAGTGACAATAGAAGAACTGCGTTTGAAACAAGAAAACCAACAGCAAAGCGTTTTGTCAGTGCGATGAACTGAACAGTTGACAGTAGTAATCTGCCTCGGCCACGTAGTGTCCGTTGAAACTATAATTACAAGCTCCATACTTGAAACATGAACGTATAACGACCTGTAACTGTGTTGTGAACTTGGGAGGCAAGCCACGCATCAAGTCAACACAGGGCGAAGATTGAACCGTCGGCTCATAGATGTGGCAGTCAATAAGGCCTATACCACCATAATATAAGTTCAATACATGGTAAATAAGTCAGCCATTACTGAATTTGTGATTATGAACAGTCTAGCCGTACAGAAAAAATCGTCTCTCGTTCAGTTCCCTCTTCCAGAAGGATCTCCTAGCTCAATATCCCTAGGGCTGGTATAGGTCCCAAAACAAATAATTCTGGGGGTTGTTTTAGCACTCGCGGATATCAGTGTAGATAGTGATCAAAACCAAACAATGTCAACGACATTAAAATACAAAATCTGGCACTAGTCGAGCAAATGTAACAATGATCCAGTTTGCAAATGACATTGCAGTTCTCGTAAAAGGTGACTACCAAACCTGTATAGGATTTACAGTCCTTCACAATTTTTTTAAAAAAATATTCTTTATTGTTACAACTGTAAAGAATACAATATATCTAGTAACTTTACTTTAATTAACCTTCACTTTTGGTCGTTCATAGATCACTATCTACCTCCACGAAAGAGTTCACTACTATTAGCGATTTGTAACTAGGTCCAAGGGTTTGGTCCTCTTCAGTCGTCGCACTTCATCGCTGTTGTCCAGGAGTGAAATGTCTTCGACGTTGATGTGATTGTGGAGACGATTTTCGTGATCCACAGTTCTTTTTTTTATAACCTCGCCGACTATTTCAACCCTGTGATCGCGACGCAGATCATTTGTTCGGATATTTGTTCATTTACTATGCTTCTAAGAATTTTGTTCTGGACTGCTTGGATGGTTTTGGAGTTGCTCTTTTTGGTGCAGCCCCCATAAGGGACGGCCGTAGGCCCATATTGGTTTAATCGCTTGCTCATATAGTAATATTTTACTGTGGAGTGGGAGCTGTGATTTCCTTCCCAGAAGCCAATACATTTTCTTAAATTTCAGGTTTATTTCTGCCTTCTTCTTCTTCACTTGCTCTTTCCATTTGAGCTTAGCACCTAGTTTCCTTCCCAGATATTTGGCTGTATCACAGTACGGCACTATTTGAGAGTTAATTTCAGTTGGGATAGGGTTCACTTTTCGGTAGGTATAGTTTATATGTGTAGACTTGGTTTCATTCAGCTTTATTTGCCACCTTTTAGTCCACTGAAGAATTATGTTCACTCCTTCTCAATTGACATTGTCGGCTAGAGTTATCATTTTGCGCAGACTCTCGCAGCCCCATGTCTACATGGAACTGTTGAGCGTTCCCTACCAGCACGAAGCCAGGTACTTTGGAATTCTACTTGACTCTATGTTGATGTGGAACAAACATCACTCGGATGAAATCCGGTAATGTTACATGGGAAATGCTGATCTACATAACAATATTCGACCAATATTGTACAGCTATGAGATATGTATAAGCCACCACTTCCCAAGCAAAGAGGGTGTAAACGCTATCAAACCGCGATCTCCGACTTGAATTGTGCGAGGGGGACGCAGATATTCACTGGGATTTGAAACCGATCAGGTAGCAGGAGTTATCCAAATCAAGTATCAAAAGCTCCATACAACCATGTCCGAGAATGTATCGCAACACTTACAACTAATTTTATGGCTGATCCGATCGCCCCTGTTAATTATGGGATTTCTGTTTAATATTTCTAATAATGAACCTTTGTTCACACCTGTTGCGATCCACTCACCTTGAAAGGAGAAATGAATTTCAAGAGTCTCATGATGTACCCAGAAATCCACAACAAGTTGTCAATGGTGGTGTGTTTCATCCAAACAGAAAATGAGCTCATAGTAAGTGGAAAGTAGAGATTCGAGAAGAAAATCTCAAATTATCACTAGACAGCGACTGCCTGCCGTTGTTAGATCGCTGACACCTCAATGAAACAAAGAAATTCGCGATTCTATCGGAGAAATGAGGTTTCATGATGAACAATGGCGTCCCGCGTTTATTTTTTCCCTGTTTCTCACGATACGAAACGGCTATTGTTGGCCATTGTTGCCGCTCCACTTTCCCTGGTAATAGCGATGAAAACTCTATGAACTGTATGAGAAGCGACTAATGGAACCACCATAACGCCGCGGTCTATTTTTCTCTTCTGCCGTCTCCATTATGCGGATGCTTGAGAGATATAATTGCTTCTCCCTACATGTGCTATTGATGTTGGGATTCCTAATTATTATGGGACTACCTACTTTTTGTTGTGAGCGATAAGCGATCTAGTTGCTTATGTGCTTTATAATTTTGCACACCCACACGTTTTCAAGTACGAGGCTAATGTGGTAGTGGAATTAATGTCTTTCAGGAAGTCCATAATTATTTTGGTTCTAGAAGTTTTGAACTGACATCTGCGTTTTACGCTTCAAAGTTTCGCGAACGAACCGGACTTTATTGAGACCAAACCAAACGGACGCAAATGTGCTGGTAACGTTCGGTTATCTTCGGGTCTATTAGCAACACCAATATTCACACTCTCACGGAAAAGGTTAAGAGGGGGAAGAAAAGAAGTGGGTTCAGAAATGGTCAATGCTTTTTTGGATTGGCAGAAAATCGATTTGGGAGTCTAGAAATTGTTAGGGATTCGTAGGTCTAAATCATCTTTTTTTAAAGTCAAACTCAGATCCACAAATACCTTACGTTCTATGAAACTTCTGAAATCAGAGAACTGCGAGTGCATCCGATTCGCTCCTAGTAAGAACTCATTTTTGGGACGTCCTTCTGAAGCAAGCCTTCATCAGTACAGTAATAGATCCATGGAACAATCCAAACATGAAGAATTCAATAAATGAAGACAAATCCAATACAAAGGTGTATCTGTGTGTGAAAATCTCTTAAGAACTTCGTAGAAAAACTCAAAAATTACCAAGTTTGAAGTTTCGACTAGAATCACGCTTACTAGATACAAAGTTGAAAATCTGTTCTATGGTATACCTGATGGAAAATTTAATACCGTTTCCAACTGTGTAATCATGTTTTAATTAGGTTAAAAAAGGGCGTTATGATCATATTAGAGAGACTAGGTCGAACACACGAAAAAATCTTACAATTAAAATAACTCGAAAACGAAGACTTGAAAAAAGTGTATGAGACACTTTTTGATGCAAATTAGTTTCAAAATCGGCCTCTGGAATTTGGCTGTATCTGTCATGGACCCCGTGTATAGACAAATTTTTTAAAGAATGAAACTATTGCAATGGCTCCACAAATTTTAAAATGAAAACACTCGTCATGGGAATCCGTTGTTGAAGCTACTCCTGGGTTTTAACGGTATGTATCATTCCAGATTATAACTTTCGACAGGATTGAGCTAAGGATTCCAAGGATTCCAAGGAGCTACAAATTTCCACGGGAAAGAAAGGATGATTTTGTTGAACAACACTTTTTGAGCACTTCAAATCGGTCAAATTTCAAAAATTGTACAAAAATAAACAAGAATATATGACATAAAAGGCTAAGAATCGTTGAATTTAAATTGTTTACCACGAACTACTAATCCAAAAAAGTGTATCAACTATGAACTAGGTTATTAAAAATTGAAGATCAAACTAACGCTGGGATTTTACTAGGTTAGGTTTATAGTTTATTCACATATTTTACATGTTACATTCTTGAATAATTTAATAATGATCGATCACTGAATCAAATTGAATTTAAATTGTTCCTAGAGAGTTACTTCTCATTCCATAAATTGCTAGTAGAATGCAATGCATTCATTCATGCATTATTCTTCAATAATGTTCAATTATTGGATAATATAATGGATAGTGTAACACGGTGGCCCAACCTGGAGTTGGTTCTTACTTCTAATTTTTATAAAGTGCCTATAACGCTATATTTACACCACATTAATTATTGAAATTTAGATTCCACTTCCATGGAATGGTGTACTTAGTAGATAGTCATTTATATTGCTGTTTGTGTTACTCCTTGGATTAGGTATTGGATCACTTTCACGGGGTTGGCGCTGGTCAACCTTCACTTCTTGTAAGTGATTCTCATACGATAGCTTCTTGCTTCTTCACTTTCTTGTTAATACTTTTGTGAATGAACCCTCGTTAGTGTCAGCACCTTCCAATTTTTCAGCTGTTCTAACTGTGAAGTGTTAGGTACATCGTTATTGACACTATACTCTTGAACTTAGTAAGTTTGCCAAAATTCACCTTTGTAACTTCACTTCGACTATAAGAACATACTCATATACTGAGGAGCAACTTCGGGCAATTCCGCACTCTACAAAAACAGCAATTTGGACCTAAATGTTCATTGAAATATGCTAAGAAGATTGATAAATATGCAACACATTTTAAACACTTATACATAATTTTTGTTCAAATCAGCTGATACAATTACAATGGAATTTTGTTTTTTAGAAGTTCTTTTTGAAATCGGATTTTTTTTTCGGTATAGGGTCATATATTTGCGAATAGTGAAGGGTGGATAAAAGTATCATTTTATGCCGATAAATTACAGTTGTTCTACTCGTGTCCATGTATTACATATTGCACATTTTAGGTATTACGATATCAGCTTTTGTTTCATAAGAAAAGACTGGACGATGTATTCCAACTTTCTATGGGAGTTCCAGAAGTCAATTCAAAGGTACGGAGACTCTCTCAGGGTTCAGCTGAAGCACGCTTGCGGCTAATTTCCAACAAATTATACGGGGTGCTCAGTACAAATGCGTATACGAAGCAGCAATGCGATTGTTCAGAAATCAATATGAGATTATATTGCTGCTTTTTCCCCAACTACCCTCCTATTACGAGGCAGATCTGAGGGGTAGGAGGTGACAAAATTGTGATTTTGGAAAATTCTCTCATACGACCATGCTGCGTGATTGGGACTTTTTTTAAATGTAATAGACCTGAGGGAGCTTTAACCCGGAACACCAAAAAAGATAATTGATTCTGTTAAGATGTCTTCCGAACTCTTATGGAAGGGGCCGGCAGGCGGTTGTTAGTCGAGTCGACGCCAAGCTTTAATTACCGGCGTCCAATCGAGTTTTGGGATCTGAGATAAGCGGTGATGACAAAGGAGCCGAAACTCCATTTTTCTCCTCCTCCTCGCAGTTACGAAATGGGCAATCTCACGGCGGAAAGACTTGTGAAGGGAAACATCTGTTGGCAGCAGATCTAATTTACGGAACTACCCTCAACGACCATTAGCTTCCATTGGGCGTAAGAACGAGTTGTTTCCGGGTCCGTGTTTAATTTTAGCGATAGAGAACCTTCCTAAACCTTCAATTCAATTCGCCGGCTATGTAAAGTATCGATCCATATTGCATAATACGGAAAATGAGTTCACTGAGTACGTGAAATTCTCTTTATTTAACTACTAAAACAAAGATTTGACGCACCATGTTCCATTGACCCCCGGAAGCTTTTTATTAGAGAGTATGGGTACAACTCAAGAAACAAGAACATTCTCTCAGCATAAAGATAGTTATCATTAATAAATCTGATGTTGCCACTAGTGAGGGCTTCTCCCCTCTCGGGGTGCACTTAGATCTCTAGTTTCTTTCGTAAAGGGGAAGAAAGACTTTTCTTAGCGAAATACAAATAGCAACTTGTGTATTTCTCGCTGTCCCACTCCATTTAAAACTATATGAAAACATAAAAGTATCAAACACAAATAATAAAGACGCCCACACTTATTTACCGAGAAAACCCCTGGCCATTAGTTTTCTCGCAGATAAGGCCTTCTACACTGTGTGCACGATAAACTCAAGTCCCTTTGACAATTCGTTAATTTACCGCACTGAGTATGAGATCCACTATGTTTACCAATAAACCAGTGGAGAAAGGCGCATTGACTTTCTAGACTCATTAAAAAATGTATCCGTACACCCACTTGGCTTTTCATGAATATTTAAGCAACACCTCACGACCCTAGAAAAATCGGATAATTTAAGAATGTGTTTACACCGGTCTTGAATAACTTCAAGCCAAACATTTCCCAACTGAATAAACCAGGCCAAATTGTCATTAAACGTACACTTCATTAATACTACTATTTCTACTACTTCGTTATTCATTCATTTTGGTTTATTATTCAATAAACCATTGTAATCGCTCCTGAAAAAAAAAAAAAAAAAATTAACCCCTCCTGAAAATTTTATGGTTTACGTTTCAAAGGGTGTAGAATCCAAATCTGCAATAAAAATTTTTCGGTCCTCCCGCCGTACGCCGAATGCACGATTTCTCCCAAACGGCTGGAGCAAAAGATCTGAAATTTTCGGGAAAAATCAATGTTGGTCCGACAACGCCCCAATTCTTAAGCCAGCTCTCTCACTTAATTTAAAGTGCCCCCTTTGAAGGTTGTCAAAGTTTTGTAAGATCCCTAAAAACCTCAAAAAAAATCAAGGCGGCCTAAATTTGGACTTTTTTTGAAGAACGTTCCATGAGGAATCGAATGAGCCTTCCCCAGGTCCATAGCTCAAACCATTCCCGATGTATGGCCCGATTTATGGTGCCAACATTTGCGTTATTTTAGTTTATCATTGTTTTTGTTTTGATTGCAGTAACCTAGTGATGTAGTGAACGTGGATACTGGAGTGAACTCCTAAAAGGCTTTGTAGCCGATACACGGGTTGAAGCATTCTGATAACCATAAAAAACGCTGCAAATTCTTTCACTGGGGTTTATTATTCAATTGGCTTGCGTTCATGATTTGAATTTCTACTAAGCTTTGGAGTGTGCGTGTTTCACAGGTGATAGAGCGATTATTGCATTTCAGGAGGCACACAAATATAATCAACTGATCAATCCAAATAGGTATTTTGGTTGAGAGCAGATTTACGTGCTCTACGCTTATCTCCTGAAATTCAATAATCGCTCCATCTCCTGTGAAACAATGACACTCCAAGGCTTAGTAGAATTTCAAATCATGAACGCAAGCCAATTGAATAATAAACCCCAGTGAAAGAATTTGCAGCGTTTTTATTAAGTGATCGTACAGTCCAAAGACACTAGGAAACAGAGTTCAAAAAATGGATTAATAGCTAGTGGGCTCTCCTATTTGCTTGATAACTTCCAAAAATAGGACTTTATCTAATCCACGAGTTTCTGAGTCATACTGGATGATATCTGGGAGAACTCGTGCCACGCAGGTATCTGGAGTACATACAATACATAACAATACAATACCCGAACAATAACGATAACAAATAATGGAAATTGTTCAAGAATTCGGTTTTTGAAAGTTGTTTAGGAGCGCTTATACTTTTTTCCATCTTCGGCCGTAGAATGATTTGGAACGGATTTGTATTCGGTTGTAGTTTTTTCTCATGATTTTATCAACCCTCACTAACCTGGATCAATAATTGATCCATAGAATATATCTCAGAGAACTATTCTATGAGACTTCCCTTCATTGTTAGACGTCCATGACCATGACCGGAAAAAATGCTGATCCTATAATTTTTATGGTTCTAGACCTCTGTTAGTTGCTATTGCGGGGGGGAGTCTTGATTTATCCTTTCACTAATTCACAGCCACTCCAGAACTCCAGTTTGTTTTTGGAGACTTTGATCTTCCCCTTTTCTAAAACAAATGTCCCTTGTGTTCGAGATTCCCAATCAGAAAAACAATTTCATATATCAGCATGAACCTGGATGTCCGAATTACCTGCCTGGGTGATAAACAAATTAAACATTTTTGGGGTGTTCGGAGACATTCCTTACTGAGTGGAGAATGTTTGTGAACAGGGTTCGCAAACTGTTTAGCAAAAGTAACAGTTCACACCTCAATAAAATACGAGTACCTTGCTGATGATTGTTTAGAAACAGTGGAGACAGTCCACTCATAAATAACTTCGAAAACTGATCAATTAAAAAGGTTCATTATTGATAATTATAAACCAAACACTTGAATACAAATCCATTTCTGACCGATCTAAGACCGAACCTCTGAAGAAAAAAAAAACAATGAGTGTATGTCTTCGTGTTTGAATATGTGAATGTACATAGACAACAACGTCGAATACAGGGTGGTCCACCTTTCGTGAACACCCCTTTTATTTTCAATACAAACAGTATATTTGAAAATCCAAAAAATACGTGTCCAATGATTTTTGACGAGGATTTAACTGATTATGTGTGCGCACTTTTGCGCACGTGTGCAGTGTGTGCAGTCTACTTCTTTGAAGTCAACAAAGTTTTATAAGTTTTGGATCTATTCAGCTCAAATGATATACTCGATCGTCAATGAATACCTCATCAAAATTCTCAGCGGGCGTATCGTGTACTGAACCTGTCTCCCCGCCGTAGGACCTACAACGAAGTTTATCGTTGAGCCCGGCTGAAGGGGAGGATGCAGGGTTTTTATGAACAATGGAGGTCCCCACTTCCGACCTTGTTCGTGTAAAACAAAAACCGAATTAATGGACAAGAGACAATTAGCCCGGTCATTAGAGTTGGAAACAAGGGTGAAAGATAATTTCAATTTGTGGGAGGAAAAACAGAAGCCCCGCAAAGGAAATGAGATTGCCTTGAGAGATGTTTGAAACTAATTACTGTTTTCATTATCATGTTTAAGTGGAAATCCTACAGCCATTACCCTTTTTAGTTAGAAGGATTATCTTGGAGTTTAGTAGGCAGATGAATATATATTTTGAATTTAATATGTTGGATCCTGTTGGACAATTACCTTCAGTGTTTCGGCTGTAGTACGTATTTCAGAATAATTTGAATGTAATTATATTAATATTCCCTACTTGGATTCAATAGGAGTGTTCGTAGGGAATGGAAATAGCGACATAAGGAGTTAGTTTATATCTTCATGAGAATGAGGTATGTAATGCAAACATAGGACGGAAAAAGGAAACGTAATACTTAAACTGAGAATGAAAGACAACTTTGAGGTAGGGCTGGTCGATATGCGATATCCGTACCGATACATTTTGAATATCAGTGGCGTATCGATATATCGATACATATTGAACATCAGTGACGTATCGATATATCGATACATTTTGAATATCAGTGACGTATCGATATATCGATACATTTTGAATATCAGTGGCTTATCGATATATCGATACATTTTGAATATCAGTATCAGCGTATCGATATTTTCCCTGAAATGTCGATATTCTCGATATTTTGCTCTGTACCCAGTACCTACTTTCAAACTTCCTTTCATTTCATACACTTGTGAAAACCTAGCGAATTGTTCTTCTACAGCAGGAGGGAAAATACTGAGAAAGTAGGTAGCTTGTTCCCCGGTTGTTTCTCAGAACTTGCTGTTCAGATACTTCCTAGAACGGAATACGGGTGGGTTAAGCGAGTTATTTCGCGGAATATAGAATACCGTCTATCCTCGTGTATGGCTTCTTGAGGTGAACAAAAAATAGGTCCAGGTCAATTGATTAAGGTTGTAACCGCCCTAACCGTATCCAAACCTCTATTCGTTTCTGTTGGAGAGAGGGACTTGAAATCCTATTTTCCGAGTTGGTTTTTTGAAATTATTTTTTATATTGAATACCTACGTTTCACCACAGTTTTGCGTTTGAACCTATTTTGCTGTTTATTTCTTCTTGAATGTTTTCCAATGTCAAGTTGGTTTTTGAATTTTTTTAAAAATATTGAATATTTTTGGATTTGAATACTTCCCTACGTTTGGTAAAATTACCTAACGTTCGTTAGTTACAACCTATTTTTCCGTTTATTTAATCTTGAATATTTTCCTATTTCAAGTTGGTTTCATGTCATCGGGTGATTTTTCTTTAGGTTTCAGATATGTTCAAGAGTTTGGCAAGTTCTAAAAATTACAGTGTCATCATAAAAATCCCATTAGGTACTTATAACGACATGAAATGATGCAATAGTAACGCCCGTTTTTTATACCTTAAGAAATCATCGATATTTTATCGATGTATCGATAAGTACTCCTCCAACGATAATATCGAAATAACGATACTCTTGAATATCAAATATCGCCCAGCCCTACCTTGAGGCATTGAAAAAACGTGGAGAATGACAGGTGAGAGTTAGATGTAAAACAAGAACACATCACTGAATTCAATCATATAGGGGAACATCATATTCAATCACATAGGGGAACCACTGTAGGCGGGAAGTTCATCCCGAGATCACCTTGGCGACTCCGTCGTCACCCACAAGTTGAACATTCGAAATAATTTATCTTCTCAATTAAGAAGAGATCCATGAAAGATTTGAACTGAAATATTGTTTTTACTTATTTGAGAGGCTCAGAGACTAATTGATATAACCAGGTAATCCCTCATTCGTTGAGCGAGGAGGCCCAAGAGGGTCAGAATTCGAGTCAGCGAAAACATACATACAGGGTGTCCCAGGAGTTATGCACAATCCGACTCCTACGTGTTTTACAACTCATTTCCGAACAAAATGTCACTTGGCAATTTTTTTCCAGAGGCCTCGTTCCTGAGCTATTCGCGATTTAAGATTTTGTTCGTGTTTTCGATCTTATGTCATTAAAACTGTCGTTAAAAGATTTTCTATGTATTTGATGTTAGAAAACATTTTTTCTATTGCATTGAAGATTTGTGATTGCTGCGCGAAATGGCAGTTTTGTCAAAATCTTGAAATCGCCTGTTTTTCATCTCTCCTAGAAACCCCATGAATGCTTGACGGAGAACTGTGCAGGCCTGGTAAAACGTGCGCCAAAATGTCAGCTTTCCAACGGTGTAGTCGTTTTGGTTTTTAAAAATATTTTTAGTTAAGGAAATGGTGTTTAACTGCTAAAAAACATGTGTTTTCTGTTAAAATTGACGTTTTTCCAAAAGTCTCGACGAAAAAAGGTTGGTGGCGGGATATACGCAACTTTTCTCGCTGAATCGAATGGTGACAACGCCAGACCTTTCAAGTGACGATTTAAGTTAGTTTTGTCGGATGCATAAACCCGTTCGTTTGTGAACAGCGTCTACGGCATTTCTTAGCTGTCCGGCTAAAGTCAGGATAATCGAAGAGCCGAGAGGCGGCTATGGTTTGTGTCCATTTACGATTGATTGCGTTGAGTTGCATTCATCTTTTTGCTGACACTATGGACCCTTATCAAACCAGGCTTCCGTATCATTATCAACTCTTCCCTTTCGTCTCTTTCCTCGCTGTATTTCCTTCAGCGAAGTTTTACCTATTGCATATTCCCATTCATCATGGTGCGCTATAGCTAATGAACACAGCTAGTAGTAATAACCAAAACCTTAGTGACAAAAAACAATTAGTAGATAAAAAACAGATAGTTTACTAGATAAAGAAGGATCAGTGACATAAACAATATTATCTACCAAAATATTTTTTTCCTCATACTATACGAAGTGTTCGCTTGGGTGTGAGTTGTACACAGGAGGAGTGTGACTCCCTTGCTGCTTCAGAAGCATTATCATTGGCAAAACCGTACACAAAAATCATGTCAACATACTCACTTGTGGTATAGCTACTCAACTGAAAGCAAATCATCGCAATCAATCGTAAATTAACACAAACAATAGCTGTCTCTCGGATCTTCGATTATCCTGACTTTGGCTGAACAGCTTGGAAATGCCGTCGACGCTGATCACAAACGAACGCTTTCATTCATTAAATTCATTTTCATTTTTCATTTTTAAATATTTATTTTTTATTTAAATCTTAACAATCTTGTTTAAACTCTAACTCTTTGTATGAACTCGATTTAAACCCCAATATCCTAACATTGTCCAACAGCTGGATAACATGTTCGAGTCAATAAACATTTTACAAAAACTGAATTTGGTCAGAAACAACAAATTACCAACATTGCAACACCCAATGCTACGGCCAAATCAGATTGGGGTTGATAATACACGGCGCACAAAGCAACCCCTCCTTCAAGACCGAGCGGTCGTGCGGGTCATTGCATATCCTAGCCCCTGACCAAGACAATGCCTCCTCCGTAGCTTTCTCAATTTTCAAACAATAGGTCTTTTGTAGTGATACAGGGAGTCCCAGGACTTATGCCCAATCCGACTCCTACGTGTTCTACAACTCATTTCCGACTGCGATGAGTTGCATTCATCTTCGAGACTTTTGGAAAAACCTCAATTTTAACAGAAAACACACGTTTTTCTGCAGTTAAACACCATTTCCTTAACTTAATATTTTTAAAAACCAAAACGACTACACCGTTGGAAAGCTGACATTTTGGCGCACGTTTTACAAGGCCTGCACAGTTCTGCGTCAAGTATTCATAGGGTTTCTAGGCGATATGAAAAACAGGCGATTTCAAGATTTTTACAGAACTGCCATTTCGCCCAGCAATCACACATCTTCAATGCAATTTAAAAAAGTTTTCTAACATCAAATATATAGAAAATTTAACGGTATTTCCAATGGTGTCATCAAATTTGAGCTATCTTCAAAATTGAGGGAGTTATGACAGTTTTAATGACCTAAGACCGAAAACACGAAAAAAAATCTTAAATGGCAAATAGCTCGGAAACGAGGCCTCTGGAAAAAAATTGCTACGTGACATTTTTGGTCGGAAATGAGTTGTAAAACACGTAGGAGTCGGATTGTGCATAACTCCTAGGACACCCTGTATATGCAATCCAATCCCTATCTCATTATTCTGTAGCAAGTCGATTTTGGATGAAAAACTCGAATTTCTCCGTAAAAACTTGAGTTTTCCTCATTCACACTTCAATCTCCACTAACTTCTAGTTTAAAATATTTTTGTTCATTTTACCATTAGAAGCTGACATTTTGGCTCAACTTTTAGGCTTACAAGCAAAAATTCAACTCTGGATCTCACGGACATATGAACGATTGAAAAAAGTGGAGATTTTAAAGATGTGACAGTTTTCCTCTTCAAGTTCATTTTTCATCCGTTTAGGTCAATTTTAAAAAATTTTGTTTTCCAAAAGGGTTGTGGCAAATTCAAAGTTTCTTCAGACGGTATAATTGAATTTGAAGTTCCTCCTTCATTTAAGTGAGTTATGATAATTTTAGTGAACATTATAATGTCAAGAACACAAAAAAATTGTGTGATTTACAAAACTAAGCGATCTAGAAAAAAGGTTAGGAAGCAACTGACCAGAAATGGCTCCAGAAACGGTTTTCGGCCGGTGTCAGTCACTCAAACGTCAAGGCTTACGTAGGGGTTTGACATTACAACTCAGATTGATTCTCTGTGAAAAACCCTCTTAGACATCGCAATAAACTTGTTTATTTTCACACTTCTTTTCTGTGAAATATAGCAGTGTATTGTTATGACCTTAGCATATAGCAGTTATGGTGTATTGATGCCGTTTGATGCATCAAACTTTTACTTGTACGATCTTATGTCACTAAAAATTTATTCACAAAATAAACTCAAATTTAAGGTTATCCTTGAAAAGAACGTTGATTTTCCTATCCGTTTTCTTAAAAAATTGAAAGCTATGTCCATGGACAAGTTTCTGAGCTAAAACAAGCTTCATAATAACCATTTCACAACAATTTTCCCACTTAGAATGAACCAAATTTTTCAACTCTTCAAGCCGTTTTCAGAAATCACTACCAACTGTCGGCCTCGGCTCCAATTTCATGGAAGGTAATGAATGTAAAAATAAAACTGCGCCTGAGAACAGGACTTTCAACCACATGAAATACTTCTTTTTGTCAATCAAGCGTCAATCCCCCCCCCCCCCCAAATTAGAGAAGTCAAATCAAAATTATTACAAGTTTTAATAGCTGAGAATGTGGGATAGTTTTTCCGACTGAATAACCGGCAAAATTGGTTAATTTTCTTTAAAAAAATTTTGAACTTTCACCTAGATTGATTTTTGTACACGTGAAATATGCTTTACGGAATTGGATTTCCCATTAATTGAATAGCCCTGTTCAATGGTACTCTGAATTTTAAATTAATTCTGTGACTTGAGGGAGCTATGTCCGTTTTAGTGGCAAAAGGTCTGAAACACAAAAAAAATCTTGCAAGTAGAAAAATTATGATTTTTGGTAAGTTAAACAAATCTAAGAGGCGCTGTTTATTCCAAATTAATTGTAAAATTTATCCTTGAAGTTTGCCCCATCCCAACGGTAGAGACAATGTATAATTCTTTCTCTTCTAACTCGTCCAGCGATTTTGAATTGCTTTCGATGATTAATCGATTTCAAAATTGTATCCGTTACTAATTTCGTAATAATTATTTTCTCCATTTGTTTCCTCTACTAAATGTAAGGTGTGGCAATCTTCACGCCCCAACGGGGCTACAATCGTATCCCGAACAGGTAAAAGCCTGACAGGTAAAAGCGGGTGAGAACAACCGTCGGAATACGGCATCGTGCGATAGGGATCATCTCATTCCCCACCGAGGAAATGAAGGTTCAATGAATCCAGAACACCTCTCAAATCCAATTGCCTCACCGAGGCCGCCTTTGAAGCTGTGAAACGCCGGAGTTTCATCGCCCCATTGTCTCCCCGAATGGTGAGCTACGCTATGTTAATATCTGCGCATATTAAGTCTCATGAAGATGGGTGGGAAAAAAAACGATGTTTCGGAGGTCCTTCGCGGGTCCTTTTGTTCTCCCCTGAGAAGGGGCGGTGCTTTCTGGATATTAAATCGAGAACTTCTCCGTCATTTAAGGTGCGTCATTTAAGAAATCTTTTTCTCTTTTGGCTCCTTCCCCTGTAATTCCATTAGCGGGGCGTTTCGGCCATTTTTAATGGAATAGACCGCCTTTTTTTCTTCCGCGGAGCGGTAGGGGAGAATTACGGAAGAGTCTCATGTTATTCAAAGCAGTTCGTGATGAACTGATCGCTATCTCCGGCATCTCGACGGCCGACGACTCGGCTCCATTTTCCGAAGCCACTATGGCATTTACTCTACTTTCAGAAGTCGCAACTTCACTAAGCCTTGCTAACGGCTCGCTGAGTTGTAAGAAACTGATTATAGCTTCGATCGTTCTACCTGACTAAAATGTGAACAGGAGAGGCTGGTTCGACCCCCTCTTGTAGACCAAGACAAAATAACATACGTAATAACAAAGGAAAACAAGCCAATCAATATCAATAGGAGAAAATCATTGAATAAATATGTATCAATATCGGCCAAAATTGTCACAGAAGTTATCTGTAATCATTACAAGAGGGATCCCAAAAGTAAGCCTACCCTATTTCTCAAAAATCTATCTTTAAAAGGTTATGGACAAAATCATTTTATTTATTTCTTAAACGTAAGTACTACCATTACCATTATTTTACTAAACTTTACCGTGGTATATCTGGTGTTTTACCAGTCAACCAGCTTTCTCCTTTATATTTGAGGTCCACCTCTGTAGCAAACCGTTGGCCCTCTAGACGCTTTTTGAGACGAAGAGGTGAAAACCACCTCAAGATCACTTCAAAGTTAATATAATTACGGAGCATAACCAAAAACGTCCTAACCAAATAGACAAAAATAAACTAAAAACTCTTTGCGTTTGTTTTTCATCGCTCGTCCAAGTTTTTTTTTTCTTCGAAATCTCGCACTATCGATCCGCGATATTGGTCTTTCCCCTGGAGAGCTAATCAATCCGCGGCTGAAAGAGCATCTAGGGACCAAACGGTTTCCTATAGAAGCAGATATCCATCATCATGTGGGAAGCTGGTTATTGAATTTGGTGGCGGACAGGTAGAACAATGAATTTAAAAAACTTTTAACACGGCACAAGAAACAAGTACAAAATAATGGTGATTACTGATAAAAATAGTTCATGAGTAAGTAAATAAAATGCTTTTTTTCCCCAATTTTTGTTTAGTATTTTTGCTTTTTTTTAAGTGGGGTAAACTTACTTTTAGTATGGCCCTAACCGAAATACTTTTAGTACCTATTTATGTATATTGTATTGTATTTATACTTTTAGTGGTAACATCGCAAGATGGGGAATGGAGGTCACTCTCCTCTATGTGATTTCGCAAGCTCAAACCCAAGCGAAAAGATAAGAGGAATATGTGAAGCATTCTGGAACTCCGTAACTCTACATCCGTTCGGAGTATCCGAGCTATTCACAATTATTACCAAACTACGTGAAGTATTAACTGAAGCCAATGAAGCTGGCTTACAAGAACGAGATGAGTCCTCCAGTTAAAAACTGATATCGATTCACTCAAAAACAACATTTCAAGTAAATCTCCCTGCTGAGGAATAAAATACTGACGGAAAAGTATCTTAGTCGAAGACACAGGTAAAAAATCGTAGTCGTAGACACAGGTAAATGGAATAATGTCATACAAAGAGGGCTTAAAAGGAGGAAATCCATTTCCCATCTTATTCTTTTCCCGGATAAGGGATGAGAGGAACCCTTCCTGGTACTACTCGGATCTACAGGGTGTCCCAGTAACTTCGCTCCCGCCCTTTATTTTCTCTAATTGTGGACGAAAAAAATTGGATTTCCTCCTAATAAAGTGACTTTTTTGGCTGTAAATGCAGAGAAATTAAATCAAATCAAGAAAAGGATATCAACATGCGATTCAGCGTTGAAAAACAGTGCTTAGTTATGTGCCACACTTGAGGACTACCTTCATCTCAATGTTGGCGCAATCCCCGGGTTGCGCATCTTTGAGTGCTCGCTGAGAGGGTTCCGCGCGGTAAAAAAAATCGAATGAGGTGCCAAATGTTCATGAAATTTTCCGTAGAATCCGAATCTGCAATGAAAAATGGGGGTTTTCATTCGAAAAAACAAAGTTGATCTTGGTTGCGAGGTTGCGCGCTGCGTAATTTTGTCATTTTTGAACTCTGCGCAAAAAATTATGAAGAATAGCGTTGGTCCTATTTTTTTTCGCCCACAATTAGAGAAAATAAGGGGTGGGAGCGTAGTTACTGGGACACCCTGTATTTAGTTTAAGACTTTCTTAATAACCTCTTCATTCTAAAGTGAAGTATATTTCCAGGCGTTTGCTTCGCAGTTAAGGCTCTTTTCCTAAATATCGGAATCTTGCTGGTGCAGTTTCAGGACTGTCACTGAGGATGTGTTCTAATATTTCGGCCTCCCCCTTCAGTTAACTCATATCCTGAGTTTTTCCGCCAAAACGGCAATATATAATTCCTACAACGCTAAACAGGTATTCTTGGAAAAACTAGTGAATTCCAGAAGAGGTCTGTTAGCTTTCATTGACGGTCGATTTTGTCTAACCCTTCTGTTTTTTTTTTTTGTTGTCACTTTCCACAAGTTAATCCTGTCTTGCTTCCTTTTCGTATGGTACGTACCTATGGGTTAAGTAAACAGTAAAAGGTTAAGAAAACAGAGACAACTGCAACATTCATTCATTCGGATGTAGAATTCTTCATTCATGTTTTCATTCTTAGATTGGTCTGAAATGGATTGCTCCATTCATTTTACAATTATTCAAAATTGTCTCAAATAAAATCTGTTTTCGGACATTCTGGAACTTTTCCTGGGTTTTCAATTACTTTTGGTTAAATATTTTAATTAATGAACCTTTGATATTAACCGAAAACAAGTATCCCTCATAATTTGTTGGTTCCACATTTCAAATATTGAATAACCCTTTTTTCTCCGTAACTACTGTACCAAAGTTTTCTAAATTGGCTCAAAAATCAAACAGCGATACTTGGCGTCATGATCAATCATCCCTAAGGGATAATATTTAAGGGTAGAAATAGTTGAAAATCGAACCATCAACATTTTTCTATGTATTGGGGTATTTTTTTAGTTTGATTCGGATAGAGATTAGTTCAGTGAATTAGGAGACCACATTGGTTGCTGTGCGATCATGCTTTCACGCTTTACTGTCTTGTGAGTTTTATTTGCAGCTTCATGGGCAAGTACGTAAAACTGGGAAACTTTTTTGGTTAGCATTTCTCGTCTCACCCCAAAATGTTACTCAAATTTTCCTGTAAAGTAAGGACATGATTTCAAAACTAACAACAAACTGCCATATAAAGGTTCTCAGATTCAGGAAGAACTGCGATCAATAATTAATCATATTTAATTAAACATAATTTAATATTTATACAAATTGTGATTAGTAGGATTTTGCTGTTCGACAAGTCCAACTTCTTTCCGATTTAACCAGGTAGTTCTAATTATTTAGAATGAAACGAAACCGCCACGCCCTCCTCGTTTCAACCTCGCTAATTTATTCCTAGTTAATCCCCAACTCACCAGACCCAAGAGAAGGGGCAAAAACAAGGTGTTGTCTTTAGGATAAACTGTTATTAAATTAGTCAGTAAGGACGTGGAAAGGGGGCTCCCTTATTAACTCAAGAGCCTCGGCGGCGGGCTGGTCCGCGAAATTAAAATGTTTTATGATCTTTCGAGAAAAAGCCTTTTCCGGGAGGGTGAGCCGGGAGTGGGAGGGTTTTAAACCAGTTTACTGCCCGTTCCTACCTTTTCGCCAAATAAATTATTGTTGGGTGTTGCCGCTCTGCGGTAAGGGGCATTTTCTTGTAATAAACTCTAATCCAGCTCGAGATACGGGAAGTGGAGCAGCGCTATCAAGTTTAAACTGGATACAAAAAACCGTTTGTGTTGCCTTAGTGATCAACGAGGTATTCTCTATCGATGAGGTTTGGGTTGTTGAGTAGAGCGGTTTTCTTGAAATTTCTACGAGGGCTTGAGTCGGTGTTGCAAAATGGTCATGGGACCAGGATTGGAGTAGAATCACTGGAACATACAGCTTCTTCAGATCTGGATCCCCTACACTATGTGAATATCGATGGGGCTATAGAACGGTGTCAGAGCCAGCCATTCTAGTACTCTCAAGCGACATCCCTATACGATTAGTGGCTGCAGACGGAAAGGTATCCTTGTTAGACGAGAAGAAGGGGTAAGAACTCGTGCGACCAAAACCGAGAGAGTGATGGACTTCGGGATTGATACTTCAGACCAAAATATGATTTGGGAGAAAACATGGAAAGGTGAACCTTTTCTTAAGCTAGTACGTCTCGGAACCTAAACTATTCCCAAACTGCCAATATGCATATAATTAAGTGCTCCACACTTTCTCTGCGGGCAAATTGATAGCTACCGAAAATAGATGCCAACGGAAAGACATCAGAGTTGGTTTCATCCAAATTAACAATCCTTTCTGCCGATCCAAAGGCAAGAGCGGCTACTTTTATAACACTTCTTCGGCTGTTGCCATGAAATTATTAAACAGTATAGGTGCATAATATGAAGATGTTGTGAAAAGTACAGATGCATATGCTAATGTATAACTTTTACACGTCAAATGAAACCTTTTCCCAACCAAATGAGTCTTTATCCAAATCAAGTGTGACACTCGTGAAGACCAAATGAAATCCTTTACAAACTCAACGAAACTTCTTTCAAACCCAATGAATCCTTTTTCAAGTCAAATCAATTTTCTGAGAAAATGGTCCAAATGAAGGGAAACCTTTCAGCTCGGAGGCGTTGCGAGGTTGACAAAATGAAAATTCGATAGATTTTATACATTGGGGTGTGAAGTAATGACGTTCCAACTACCCTTCTCCTTACTCTTCTTTGTTGAATCCAATGGAAAAGACCATGGAAATAAAATGTCATGAAAGGAACATGAGCTGAGCGAACTGGATAAAAACCACATTTTGACAATTTCTTGTTAGAAGCGCCAGAACTTCAACAGCATTTGACTCAACTAATAACATGATGAATGTGGTGATTTAGCTGTCGGTGGTAATTCGCATTCTTATTTCAGGAAACATATATCAAATATTCTCTGAGGCCCACCCCTTGAGGATTTTCCTAAGCTTCGATTTTTTTCCAATGGTCTTGATATTCGTGATAAGTTCTATATAATTAATATATTCCGTAGAAGTACACTGTTTGGAAAAGGTTTAGTGTGGTGTGGGAATGGTTTCATTTGTCTTGGAAATGCTACAATGTGAATGAACATGAAACTGCCTCGTTATTGTTGAGCGCAGTCATTGGTTGAGCGTAGGGGTCCAGTACTTTGCGTTACGCTGTATTGATTCTTCGAAAATCGATTCAGGACAATCGTCGTAGTTACAATGGATTCTCTAAATAGAGCGACGAATCTATGATACACTACTATTTGCCAAAGGCAGAGATCCATTGAAGTGAGGCTGGTTTCAGTAAGCATCGTCGTCGAAGCGATATGGCGAGCAGATATCAAATCCGGGAAATGGATAGGCTTCAATTAGCTTCCAAGTGACAAGCACTTCAGGCTCATGATTTGTTAAAGCAACACAGGAACCCCATGTGGAACGTGAAACATGACGCGTTGAATTCTTAACGGCCCGTAAGTGTCTCAGTAACCGCCCTTAGGTCGCTCTATTGCTTGATATAACATAACGCTGCGCCCTTCACAAGATGCCGTATGAACTGATGCGGCGGGTTTGAACTGTCTTCTAAACGATTGCATGACAACGCACTCGCTGACTGGGGGGAGGAGGATTGCTGGTTTCAACTTTGGTGTAATGGAGGTAACATGTCTCCCACGTGGAAACGATTCTAACAATAGCTGGAACTCGTCCAACATTAATTTGATGATAATGCAGCTCCGCGCATTGATCTCATATCAAAAATATCATATATTTAGGTGGGTCAAAATTTGTCTATTTGTACTCCAAATTCGAAGTCCGCTCTGTCCTTGACTGCCAACATCCCACTCAAGTTTCATATCACGCAGTGGCTCTGTTCAATACAAAATTTGTATATTCTGTATATACAATAAAAATATTGTTGTAAGTCCTGTAAATTGCGCGACATTTAATGTCGTGCAATTTACAGACTTACAACAATATTTTTTACTTCCAATATATGCTGCAGCCTAGACAGTTTGATAAAATTTACTGAGCTAATATTCATCGTAAACTTACTCCCATGAATAACTTCGAAAAAGTAGAAGCAAAAAAACTTGAACCAATCTAAACAGAAATAGGACTGAGCGGTCAGCGAAACACTGAAACGAAAATTATAAGAAGCATCCCTAGCAGTAAGCATAGAAATAAGCGTGCTTGATTTAATTTTCTAGGGGACAGGTTGTCAGAGCGAGCTAAGGCATCAGTCCTTTGTCTGTTTACTTTCAGTGGGAGTACTGATTAGCCCGGTTCGATTCCGGCAGGCACCAATGATTAGGGCTAAAATCCTATCAAGTGTTGTATACCTGTCCTGTCGTTACACAGTTAACCTCTGATCTCGATATCACGTGAATCCAAATCGCTCCCAACCCAGGGGCTTGAGGCAATGGGAGGCCACGAGCGAAATCGTCAGACCTAGTTCTGATCCTCTCCAGAGGACGGCTGGCGACGTCCGCGACACCTCCAGGTAGTCGGACGAAAATCCTAGGTGAAATGGTTTACTTTACTTTACTCCCTTTACTTTTTGACTTTTTGAGGTCTCTGATAGGTCTATCTTCCAGACCTCCCTCAACTCAAAGTAAAAATCCTCTGGAAAATCGCGTTTAACAAGGTCGAACTCGGAGCATAAATGTCGATCTGCTCCTCATCACTTCTGATTGATCAGGTGTACCCTTCCAACTCGCATTCCTTGCTAGTAGTTAATTTATTTTGCGAGTAAGTTCAAATAGTCTAATCCAAACTTCTATCAATAGCCAACTTAATCTTCCAATGAGAGTGGGGGGATTTCGATATTTCATTTAGTTTTTTGGTGGGGGTACACATGTGCGCATAAAGATTCATACGAGGTTCTGACGTCACAGAGCTTATTGTAATAGGACCGGTAAGATAACCAGTATGGTTCACCAAGACCTCACAGAACTCAAATCAGCAAGGAAAGGGCAGCATAAATGGTGAACTGTGAACTATTGTTTTATGAAGTTCATATACGTATAACATATCAAAAAACTAAATACTTCCTATTTGTAACATTAATATACGCACTGATTTAACGAGGAGAGAGTCTTTTGTTTTTGTTCGTTTATTCGTTAAAATTTAGCTCAAAAACTATTCGGCCGATTTCAAAAGATCTTTAACCTTTGAAAACCTCCCTCTGTACAAATTAACGTAGGTTACCTTTAATTTTTAAAACAATCGTCGATCGCACCTAAAATGGAATAAAACCGCCTTAGCTTCTTGGTCAACGCCTGATTGACGGCTCCAGTTTCGCGGTGAGGAAATGTCCATACGTACCCGCAGTCCATTATTCAAGGGATCCAAGTCAGGGATTACATACTATCCCAAAAACAGCAACAATCGAAGAAAATGGTTATATTTCCCTTCTCAACGCCGTTCTATCAACCATCAACCTCAACGTTCTATTAGTATCAAACTATTCAGCATGGAATGAAGATTATTAGAGCTAACATGTAGTTAGTTACTATCTAGTAACTAGAGAAAAGTATAACAATTTCACCAAATAGAAAGATGAGAGAATAATTTGATACTTCGAGTTAATATTTGTCAAAAGTAGTAGAATAATGGTTTCCGGAATTTCGGGGCTGGTTGTGTCTTTGATGTTACCGTGCGAGAATGTATGGTTTTGTTAATTGAGTTCTGTATCGTTCAATCATTTAGATTGAGGACAGGAGGTTACATCGACCCAAGTGACCATCGATGAGCCCGTTCGGACTGCCGCAACAGTCTTTCTTTGATTGCCTGTTGCATCCTTTAGCCTCTTAAAAGTTTACTCCGAAGATCTTGGTTCAACGAAGCACTCTCAAATTGAGTTGAGCTGCGTTGCCCACACAGAAGTCCTGCGCTGAACATTCAAACAGATTCCTCAAAAGCCTTTGAATGTAATTCATAAATCGTGTGACCTTTAGCGCAGTCTTAAAGGTAGAGGCCGATCTTGGTTCAACGAAGCACTATGATTGTTGATTCTCAAATTGAGTTGAGCAGCGTTGCCCACATAAAAGTCCTGAGCTGATTTTCTTCACACTTCAAACAGATTGCCTGGTAGACACACATTCGTGACTGACATTCTGCTTGTCCATGGCATTTGTAGGAGTGAAAGGTATTCTACTTGAAATAACTTGAAATATCAAATTATTCTCTCGTTTTTCTGTTTGTGAAATTCTCATACATTTATCATGTGTTTTTCTGCTCATCTGTAGAAAATGCTCGACCCCAGAAGCCCTTCATCTTGGCAAGGCAAGGACGCCTCCCAATCTCCACCAAAACAACCATAGGGCAGTAAGCAAGACCCGGCAGCTTCCTATAGTCATCCGCACTCACCAAGCCAGATTTGATTTGTGTTACAGCGAAAAAGTTTTACCATGCCAAAGGGATTTCGGGTTCCAACACATCACGTGGCACGTGGGCTCAACCTGAATGAATGAATCAAACGTCCTGAAAAACGAGGCAAGAAGCCAAAATGGATACCACCAAAATTGTTGATGTTATTATTATGATGTAAATTAAGGTTTGCAAATCATTATGAAAAGTGTCAACGAAATCAAGCGACCAATCTCACAAGAACTACCTGTTGTACTTATTCATTCTTGTATTTCCTCTATTTTTTTAAAAGGCAGTAGTGTCAACCTGTAGTTTTTCTTCTTTATTTGTCCAATTCATGAATATCTGTGTAGAATTCAGTAGAACCATTGAAGAGAAGTTCGTTTTTTTATGTTTCGACTTTTGCCTTTTTCAAAGTTAAGAGAAAATTCATTTTGGTTTTTGAAATTTTGATGATGATGTGCCTAGAGAAGCCTGCCTGGGAGGAGTGTTGTTACCCAGCTAACTTTCAACCCTGGAGGATCATATGCTCCCAAAACATCCGAATGGGCCTTCTCTGATTGAAGCAGCGTTAATTCATTCTCTTCGGGTCTCATTTTTCTTTATGATTTTCAAGCATGTTCAACGAGGCATGGCGGCTTATGGGCAGATCTTCGTTTCTTCTAACCACTGATGATCTGTCATTATGGACCCTTAGATTCAGCGTCGTCTCTGCTTTTCGTACATAAAAGGCTGGACATTGTTTACAAACCAACTCTTATACACACAAAGGTGTCTGGCAAATTACATTTACTTAGGACTTTTTGGCTTTTAAGGTAATTACTTTTTCCACAAAGTTTTGCAAATTTCCAAGACAATTTATGATTAATTTCACGATTTTTTGCTGCAAAAACGGTAAGATGCAAGTACAATAATTTCGATATTAGTTGAGACGGAAATGCAATGAGCTACACTGGAGTCCCCGATTAATTTGAGATGGAAGTTGAGCCTGAATCTAAATCGCGAAAAGACGTCAAAGTCGTTGAGACGAGGGAAGAAGAACTGGGGAAAGCTAGAGCTGACTTCCCTCCCGGTCCTATAAAGATAATTATGGGCAACGAACCGCGGCGACCACCCGCTGAAGGAAACACTCTCCCTTAAGGAAACACTACTTCGTCTCTCATCCCCTAAAGGAACCACCCCCACTGCCGCTCATCCCTTAAGGAACCCCCACCCTACGCAACTCGCCCACCCCTCTCACGGAACGGGGTCCTCTTAACCGTATTGGACGGCTTCTGGCTTTCGTTACTCCCTCCCCTTGGCCGCCAACTTCCACCCGTCGAGCTCCCAACCGCCCCATCCCAGCTCGGGACTTGATGCCGTTTCTATTGATTACGCCCCCTCTTAACCTTAAATCGCTCTTTGTTTTGGATGAAAAACTTACTTCCTACAGACAAACAGATGGGGGTTGAAAAACGCTGGAATTTATTAAACAAAGGTTCATTATCTCAGTATTATGTAACTATCAAGTGCAGATCCCTGATTTGTTTAAAAAACTTATTTAAGGCGGAATTCAAAGTCCGTAGTCGAAAGGAAATGCTCAAGTAAAGCTATGAGGCCCGGTGGCTACTTGCCATGAGGAAATGCTCAAGCAAGTGCTTGAAAAATAAAGTGCACCCCGCCAAGGGCTACATTGAGCGTTTCCTCAGTCACATTTCTTTACTTTCTCATGTACGGAAAATCTTTACTTAAGGGGGATCATGACGCGGTTCTAATTTACCACTTTTTCTTGCACCTGTATCTCTGGATATATTCATGATATGTTCAAACATTTTTTTTTTTTTTTTTACTTCATCTAATCTTCATATAATTACTGAGCGAGTTTCAACTCTGTTGTGAAATTATGACTTTAGCCTGAGACAATAAAGCAAAACATTTTTTCATATTTTTCATGTTTATGATTTTTGTAATACTAGCCATGTTTGGTAGTTTTACGTCCAAACTTGTTCAGTGACTGTGATAAACACCTCTCGACAATATTTTTAAAAAATCAGGTTGCCAGCTCTATTGGTTGCCAAGAAACAGGTACCTAACTAAAAAACATGGGTTTAGGGTTTTTGATTTGTGAAGGGTTACCTTTTTCCAAGGTATTTGATCCGTAGTTATTGTTTTCACCGGTTAGGTAAGGTTACTTCGTATTACTTTCTGATAAGAATAAATTCATTATTTTGTGCTTGGTTTTCGCCGTCTCCCATTCCCAGGTTGTTTTTTTCGCCTATTTCCAGTTTTGTTTGGTTGGAACATTTTCAAACACGTGAATAATAAATTATGTTTTTATTTTTTACCTATTGTTCGAGTTTTACTAGCATGAAGATAAGGTGAAAGAATGACGTAACAATAGCACTGTTTGAACTTTTTCTGATTTTGAACCCATCTTTTTCTTGGATTTCGTATAATAGTTATAGTACTATATAGCATATTAGGTTTATATCGGATATTATGAACACCGAAAGTAGTTAGACACGGAGAGTGAGGAACTATGAACAGTGCACCTCCTGTTTGGCTCCTCAACATTTGAAAACTCATATCTCTGTTTCCCACTGCTCAAATTTAATATTTTTATATACAACAATTTTAGGAAAAACCCGCAGAATTTTATATGAATTAAAAACCATAAAGTGGAAAAATTTTCGAATATGGCTCATGAACCCCCTTAAGTCACGACCATAAATAACATCGGCCCTGAAGTCCAGTTTCTCAAAACTTATTAAACCCTTTCAAGTTAGAAGAAATTGGAAAAAAAAAATTAATAACTATTTGTCTCTCACCAGAGTTTTTTGAGGCGGTTGGCGTTAAGATGGTCAACTCAAGAAATAACTGAAAAACTATATCCCGAAAATAACTTGCTAATCACCGTTATTTGTGATTTTAAGAAGGGCCGAGCCGCTCTCGTAAGTTTTGTAGTGAATTGCGTATATTACGATTGAATTCGCGCTTGTTGGCAATCGCTTTTGTTTTCACTAGTCGCAAGAGAAAAAGAGGATTTGTGACAACGATCTCCAGAGATATTGTCACGTGAAGATTGAGCTGATATTTTGAATCTCAAAAATAATGGTTATTTTTGAGGGATTAAAAAAAAAAATTTCCTCGATTACACAGGTTCATTATTAGAAATATTCAAGTATTGCTCCCATTCATTTGCTTAATAAAAACAAAAAATTTGTTGATTGTATTTGTTTCATTTGATACGTTCGACTTGTTCATTTGGGTGAGGAACACAACGTTTTTTGTTGGTTCAAAAAATTCTATTTAATGAAATTGATTAGAAGATATTAAAGATAGATATAAATATGATTTGAAGATATAAATATTATAGGCATCTGCCTACTGCAGTATCTTCTACTCTCAAAGCTACCTGCTTCTTGCTCAAACCTCGATTGTAGAGTTTTAAGGATACACTGAATCTAATCTGAACGTGTACTACTTCCAGTCCGTTTATGTTTGTATTTATCTGTATTGTATCATACCTGCTGCTTGATAGTATTAAGATTCACCTCTTTTATTCCTTCTGATATTAGATAAATTTGTATTAATGCCCCTGTATGCATGCACTTATTCTGGTATACCTGTATCCCTATTGTGATAGTGATTTAATTATAATTCTCTAATTCCCTCGCTATTAGTTTCGCAGGCGAACGCATTTTACTGTTAGTGAATACGAACAGTTGTAAATTGTTTTTATGTTGAAAAACATGTTCCTCATTCATTCAAATTGACCCCTATAAAAATATACAGGTACTAATTCATGCCAAAGTCATTAAAACTTCGATTCAAGGATATAGAATATCTCATGAAGCATGAAAATGAAGACTAATTTTAACTCACTGTACGTCACTCAAATTGTACAATTCAACACAATAATTTCGATAAGTCTAAGTTGTACTGTGAACATACCTGTCTGATGTACGACACGCGTTAGCCCCCAGGGAAATTACCGACTCTCGCCGCCAATTCGGGACACATGAACATCTTAATTGGTCAGGTATTAGATAATTCATACGTAATTTTTACACCCCGGCAAAACCACCCGACTTCCATTAATCAAAATGATATAATAGGGGAAGCCCCGTATGACATTCCCCCTCTCGAAACAGGGGGATGACCTCCCCCCCGCAGATGTTACAAAACGCACATCCCGCCGAGTTAATTGCTAATCGCGTCGGTTTTTAACCTTCCCCTCTGTGTTTCCTTTTCGTTTTCAAATCTCATTAGCCCCTTGCGGCGATATTTTTGCGGTGAGCGGCCGCGCGTTTCAGTGAATGAAGTCGAAAAACGAGGAGAATTGGGAGGGGGGAACTGGGAAGCGAGGGGTCAGTACGGCGTTGTACGGAGCTTTAACGAAATTTGCTCGCCCTCCCGCCGTAGTTTACAGCGATATCTCCCAACATTTTCCCCGGGAGCGGCGGTATTTTCGGGGACTGAGCTAATAGGGCGCAATCGTCGGACTGCCGCGTTGTCGGGTAATTGTACGCCTCGATTCAAGGACTTTAATCAATGATTAGTAATAGTAATCAACTTGTGACGTATGGATAGGTGCTGCCTTTTGAAAATAAACCTCGACCTCCCGACTAATTAACCTAGTTGCTTGGCAACGCTGTAATACTATGGGTAGTGAAATGGCTTTTTCTAATGGCCAATGAACAATGAACTAGCGGGAAAAGTGCACAGCTCTCCTAAATAGGTACAGACCACGGTACAATTTGATCAGCTGTTTTATGAATTTTAATCAAGCTCACCATAGGAAGAGTTGGGTTTTATGATTAATCATCCAGCTCAAAAGAAAGATTCGTTTCAATCCCATTGACCGATAAAAATGGAGTGAAATAGAACGTTGTCTACAATTCCACGAAAATAATGAGTATACAGTTGAATCGACATCGACTGTTTGGTCATCATCAGTAACAAACATGAACTTCGTAGCGATTGACTTAGTCCGTCTCCATTGACGATTTCGAAGCTGGTTTTTGAGACGTTCCTTTTGAAGCAAGGATAAGAATTTATCCAGGGGGGTGTGGGAAACCGGCCACATAACTGAAATAACTGAACAAATCCATTTCATACCATTCTAAAACCAAATCCGTGAAAAATGATGGTAGGTGTGACTGTGTTAATGTTTGTCCTGCGACAAGATTGGACATCCAGGGAAGCTTTTTCTCAAAGCAACCCTCCTTTCCATCCATTAAAAACCTTGAAAATGTATATTTTCATTAAGGAAAAGAGAAATTCAAGGAAGGAAAATCGAAAAAAAGGGTTTCATTGATTGATTTTGTCTACTAACGAACCTTGTTGATGCTGTTCAGGCTATTATTCTCACCCGATTTTCATGATTTTTATCTTGTTCGATCACAATTTTAGTCTACTTGGGTCACAAAACCTTGAACACTCCCAACTTCATGAAGGAAATGACAGATTCGAGGGAGTCAAGCCCAAAAAAAGTGTTTCGTTGATTGATTTTTTTTTTTCCAATAATCAGTTGGTAATGTTCAGTATTTAGGTAATCATATTTCAAAATATTTAATCTTCATAACGGAAGGGTGTGAATGAAGGGAGTATTACTGATAAATCCTTATTTCTTCACTATTTTCGTCTGATTGTATGGAATATTTGAAAAAACATTTTTTATAACTTATACAGCCGATTTATTTCAGATTATCCTAATTTAATTACGGGAAGGGGGTTGTAAACCGTTATATTTTCATAATTTCATCTTTTTTCGACCCCAATTTCGTCTAACGAACTTCGAATGGAAGGGCTAATGGAATGATCCATTCAATCTCTGCTATACCTGCCAGAATCCTAAGCAGATATTCATGCATCTCTATTAAGAGTTTTCTCTAGTTTTTGAAAATGTTTATAATAGTGTTTAATTATGATTGCAAGTGTGATCACATAAAATCAGGACATGGGGAGGTCACTGTAACGCATGGATCACTTACCAATATGGTTCAAAAATGATCGCAAAGTTCCCTTTCGTCCTCGTCAGCTCGGAATTCCCTAAAGAAGTTGTCCAGGTGAACAAGTTCGTAATTAAGAAACACTTAAATTTGTAGCTGAAGAAAGAGGAATCTGTCATTACAATCATCATTGTTTCTTGGATATTGCTTGAGAGTAAATCATTGTTTTCGGTCCCTATTATACAAAATTGAGGTAATAAAACCTTGGTGGCGATATTTTACTTGAATGAGATTAATTATTGAAAGAGTGTGAGTAGTATGTAGGGTGTTGCGGAAAGCATAATGGTGAGGAGAAGGCGAAAGCTGGCCGACGGAGACTCTTGCTAGAAACTCCTTCGCAATCGCAGTACATTAGCTTCCTTCAACAGTTTGCATTCATAAAACTGTCATCATTTTATTCAGGAAACCCATAAATTTGTAAAGCATTAATAAACGATTCGGCAGTTAGATGTAGAAATATGGTAGGGAGTATTTCTAGGACATATAAGTAGCGGTGATTGAAATTATGCCCTGTATCCTCATCAGCTGAGTGAGTTAAATTTTCCCCTTTTCATTCTAGGAAGTTGAAAATTGATTAATGGAAGACTTTCTGGGATACGCATGGGCAATTGAAATGATGAGCTCTATTCTCATCAGCTGTGTGAGCCAAATTCTTCCCTGTTCAACCTTAAAAGCTGAAATTCGGTACGAAGCCACCCGATGACAAGTGAGACGACGGGCTCCTATTAAATCAGCTAAGTGAGCTAAATTATTTTTTTGCTCAGATTAGGAATTTGAAAATTTATTCTTTCTGTGATATGTATGGGCAAGTGAAATGATAGGATCTATTCTCATCAGCTAAGTGAGCTACTTTATTTCCTGTTCACCTAGGAAGTTGAAAATTGATTGATGGAAGACTTTCTGGGATATGTTATGGGCAATTGAAATGATGGGCTCTATCCCCATCAGCTAAGTGAGCTAAATTCTTTCCTGTCCAGACTAGAAATTTGAAATTTTATTGGGAGACTGTCTGGAACATCCGAACACTGCTAACATAACTCGTGCCATCCTGTTCACCTAGATCCATCCGTCATTCTTCTCAGTTCTCACTGAGTTCACTGTCTTCACTCTTTTCAGTTCTTTCTAATTCTACCTGCGATGCTAAAACGTTTCTATTAGGCTGCCGCATTCTAGCGCTCGTTATATTTTGAACAACAGGCTTTCCTGCCTGTACCAACGTAAGCTACAAGAATAACACTAAGTACACTCGTTAAGTTCTGTATTCCTCTACATACACTCATAAATGTACTTAGTGGAAAAACTCGTAGTTTGAACAACAAAGCTAAACAATACCTACAGGTACCTATTTTTACGAAACTCAAATCGAAGCTAAACTCTTAGGAATTTTTGAGCACCAATCACAGATCGCAATGTGTCACCCCCCAGTGATTTCACCTTCACTGTCAATAATTCACAAATTGTCAAATTCACTATCAATAAACGCTGAACGTGTTATATCTCTGTTTAAAGCGTTTAGATTGATTAATCTCCTATTATATGTTTCACTGAGGTATGTTAAACTTAATTTTCTCATATTTCCTCTTTTTTTCATAATTAAAAAATTGTTTTTCATGAAATAACGCCAGTTTATTATCCACGATCGTGGTAAATTTCATGGTCAAATCAGCACAGTAATTTGAATTAATTTCAGGGTGAATCGCAATCATCATCTCTATCGTCCCGTTTCGTTGATATTTGACACTCAGCCGGTTTGATGTGCTCCAGATCGTGTGTGTCATAACCCAATGGTCGCCTTAGTCTCTAAAAGGTCTCGCACGCTGTTAGTGGCCTCTGCTTTATCGAGTTTTTCTTTTATTTACGATTCCGAAGTGAGCGAGGGCCATTAGGGCGGGGAGGGCGTCTCTTTAGATAAAACGAACGGTAATAGATCGACTTCGAAGAGGTTTCTAGCCAACACGTGTTTTTCAGTAGTAATAAAGCAAAATGAGATTCAAGACGGATCTTTTACTGTCTGCTGATTCCAATGGTAATGTCCACGCTTTTATTCTGCCTTTTCTGGGCTATCACATAAGTTTACAAATTACCTACTTACAATCTTCACCAGATAAACATGAGTATAACTTTCTTGGATAATTTGCAAGTACATTCACCTTCCAAATAAATATTCATAAAATTCACAAAATTACGTTTAATTAATTTAAACAAATGCATGTATATACCTACTTACCCGAACTTTTTGTGTACTCTTGAAACAAAATTCCACAGGAACTAAATCAGCTGATGCCACCCTCACATGATACTAGGCGAATTTTACCATGTCTAATCATATTCACGTTCACATCTATGTTTACGTTCTTATTTCGTTCAAAATTCTAGCCCTTGAACATCCCTAACGGATGAATATGAAGGGGTCCTGGGGGGCTCTTTATATTATTTGAAGTCACGTCTACTAATGATGGACATAAAACAGTAGTGTTACTTTAAAAGTTTTCGATATTCAGTTTTTTTACATTTCTGCCCTTCGATTTCACCGCTTAAGAGATCATAAAGGTTCATCATTGAAAATAATGAAACAACAACTAACATATAACTATCATCAACATGTTCATTCTAATTCTGTCAATTCCTGGACAATAATGCAAAAACAATTGTTATCATAATTCAGTTATTATAATTCAACATCTTCTCTTTAGACCATCTACCGATTAAAGTAGCTCACAGAAAGATAGCTGGAAGAAAAACTTAATTCCCATCACGTAACCAAGTTAACACATAATTGTTTTGAATTTTGAATCAAACGTTTGCATTGCTTGTGATGATTTTAGGTTCATCATTTTGTGAGGTGAGAATGGTATAGTTGCCCCTTCCATTAAGGTGGATGCGGAAATAATGCTCCGCCACTCTCAGAGGATGACCCAGACGCATGAAAACGTCTGATTCATCTCCCAAGGCGATGGATTCTGAAATCGGGAAGGGCCAAATAACCATATCCATCTCCTAGACCTTTGTAACTGAGCAAAGAAAACAATTTTTACTCTTCTCAAAATTTTTTGGTTTACTTAAAAAGGATAAACAGGTTTTAAAAATTGAATTCAAACAAATAAGTTTTCCACCATTCGCAGTCAACCTGTTAGGCTCTACACCCAACAATGACTCTGGATTACTATATTCTTTGCACCAAAATGTACTGGATAATCTTCGTCATAGATGAAGATAGAGATGATTCAACACAAGACCACTATCATCACGCCATTCAACTATTGTCTTCAATGTTCTGACTATCAGACAGCTATAATGCTGAGCAGAATCCCTCAAAATGACTACAGACCTGTCATCGGCACACTGGTACCCTGTGCTTTTTGATGTGGCAGGGCATATGTCAGGTCGTTCACAAAAATGTTGAACACCAAACGGCCAATGATGGAACCTTGTATCACACCAGCTCCCTAACGTATGGGAGAAGAGGGTTTGCCCTCACAGTCCACAATCTGCTGCCAACCGAAAGTAGAACCGTACCCTGCTATTTATTATGAACACAATTAGCGAGCCTGTGTTGTTGCTGTTATCATGACTATAATATGCATATATTATATTAAATAATGCAAGTTATTAATATGGAGGCTGACAATACACCTCGATACTCACTTCAAGTTTTATGGTTACAATGTTTTCATACTAAAAAACCAAGTTGGATACGGCAGAAAGTTTTCGCCATCTTCGTCAAGGTTACATGAACGTATAGATCATTGATATGTTTTGAATAATCTCGAACTGTTGATCAACGGCGAATATTCTTACAACTATTGGTGGGCCAGAAATACCGTGGGACATGTTCGCCATCAAAAGGTTTGTCAACATGTATCGGAATCTGTTGTGCTTATTCTGTATTGGAAAGAATAATGACGTCATCGTGCTGAAATTGATATGAAATCATTAGATAGTTCATCCCCGAACACTGCAAATCATTAGAATTGGGGGAATTGAAGATCGATGGATTGGACGTTTGACCATGCGCAAAGCTAAAGATTGATTTGAGAGCAATAGCTCTCAAAGGGTTTTTGCAGCCCAACCTAGATATTCCTGAAAATCCCATCAATATTGGATGAAAACTTAGAATTCAGGCTTGTTGTGAGAGTTATTCAAAATGGTCTAAAACGCAAAAAGCGGATGGAAATCTCCCGATAGTGAAAACAAAGCTTCCGCTCTCTAAAGGTAGCAAAACTACTAGTTTTTAAAGTCGATTCAATTTAAAACCCAACACTGTCAGCTCAACATACTACAAATCCTAAAAACTTTCAAACAATATCATTTATCTAAGCTGTTAACCGTAAAACCCGAGTCGTTGTTGTTGATAAAAAATAAGAAATAGTTAATCTGAAAAATGTAGCCAGTCGTCGTAAATATAAAGTCATTTGTGAAAAAAATGAATGAATGATGTTTTTCCTGTACCTATCAGTTTTCCTCTCCTCCTGTACCTATAGAGTGAAACGATTTCTTACTTCACCATATCTGGTATCAAACGTTATTTCAGTTACTAGATACGATCAACACTTCACCACAACGCAGTGACTCAAACAGGGACGGGACCAATCGTGGTAGATGATTACTTGTCCAAAAAGGAAATGAATCCAACCAAAATGCCAACTAAATGCCACACACTGCTTTCACTTCGACGACACGAGAAATCGGGTTCTTCTTTGTCAGTATTTCTGAAACCTTTTCCTCAAAACAAGGACAGCTTTAGTGACATATCGTGCATGACACTGACCCACGGTATCTGAGCTCGGAACACGATGCGGAGATTGTGTAACCCCGGAGGCACTTTTTGACTAATGGCGAAGTATTACTTTACTCAAAGAGGCTATCGGTATTTCATATTTCACTCTCTCGAGGCGGAGTGTGTTCGTTTAGGTAGTTACTAATGGTGGTAGCTGGCGGTATCTGAACTGTAAAACGCGGTCTTATCGGGTGTAGCTATGTTTACTAATGGTATCCCCTTTAAAAGTAATGGCTTCACGAGTATCTGTCCCGTTGAAGCTGTTCAAAGTCGTTGAAGGTTTTTTAATCCAACTAAGAACCTATTGCGTGAACCGACTTCACTTTCTTGTATCACGATTCGAGGAGAGTTTCAGATTTTTGTAATGTACCGCAAGCATTTTCTTTTAGTTTAGCCTGTCTTATGGCTAGATGGCAAACCGACAATGAGATCAATAGCTACTTTACATGTTGCTGTTATCATGAGTATAGTATGCATAATAGAATATATTATATTAAATAGCGCAAGTTATTAACAACTAGACTGACAATACACTTCGATACTCACTTAATGTATTTTGTTCACAATGTTATCACTGAAAAAACCAAGTTGGATATGGCACATAGCGCCCTCGTCAAGTTAACGGGAACGTATATGTTGATATATTTTAAATAATCTAAAACTGTTGAATAACAGCGTAAATAATCCTCGTACAACTATTGTCGGGGCAGAAATGATGTCGAATATGTTCGCCTTCAAAAGGTTTGTCGACATGTATTAAAATCTCTTGTGCTAGAATAAGAATTAAAAAGAATAATGATGTCATCTTGCTGAAATTGATATGAAATCATTAGATAGTTCATCCCCTAACACTGCAAATTTAAGCTCGATGAGATAATTAGAATTGGGGAAAATGAAGCTCGTGTTCTACGTTCCACAAAATATCATTGCCGTTACCCCTCATTTCGGCTACGTCGGTTGGCAAACCTAGCCCCTTTGCTAGGTTTGTGAATGTACTAGACTGCAAATGGTCGAACAAAATAATCATGCTAATCCATGATCATGCTAATTGGGTGAGAATTGTGGCCAGAGAAGCTCCAAAACGATTAGATGGGACACAAAACCACCCATATTAACAGTTTTTTCGGCTTTCCTCGGCACTAACTATCTCCCTTTTCCTTCGTGAAAGTCAAAGTTTTCAAGGTTTGATGGCCCTGCTTCTTTCCTATTTTCTACCGTGCTGATGTACAGGGTGTATCAGTCACGACTTGCCATAAGTCAGTGGTCGATTTTACAACTAATTTCCTACAAATTTTCTCCTGAAACTTGTTTCCTAAACCCTTCTTAAAATCCTACTGTTTTTACTTGAAATAATTTTTTTTGTAATTATGATTTTTCCTCGCTAAAAAGGCCGTAACCCCCTCAATTTAAGTGGTAATTAAAGTCTAATTACATCCTTGAGAAGACCGTTAAATTGTTTAACTTCCTGATGCCAAGCCAAGAATTTTGGAGCAGACGCCAAAGCTAGAAAATCAGGTCAAAATCTACATTTTGAAAAATTACCAAAGTTTCAATTTTCAACTCCAATCATGGGCCTTTTTAATGTGGTGCTAGTGAATTTCTGCCTAATAAGGAACATCCTTAGGATCTCAGCCTTCCAAAGGTATAGTCATTTTTAATTTTTCAGAGGCAAATTGTTTGACAAAATTGAGTTTGAATGCAAAAAAAAGATGATTTTTTTTCTCTAAATCAGCGGTTTTCATCACAAACAGCTGGAGCTACTTTGTAATTTTTCGTAGAACAATGGTCACTGGGAATGAAAATAATCATATCTCCAAAATCAAATTCTAATTCCGTTAAGGTTCAGGAACAAACTGAAAAGATTGGTAACAAAAGCCAACTCTATTTAATAAATCACTTCAGCGAAAATGGAATTCTGTAGGAAATAACTTGATCAGCCGTTTTCATGGAATCTTCGCGAATCTTCAAAACAGTCTCGTTTGGTCTGCTGAAAACAGTCGGTTCGACATCGGCCGAGGATGTCTGCAAGGGAAAGGGGTGGGAACAGTTTCAATGGACATATTTTAAAGAAGCGATTTATTTATTATATGAAGTAATAAAAGAGGTTCATTTATATTGCACCACCGTAGATTGATCAGGAACACAAGGGCCTTCAGCTGATCAACGTGCTTCATACCTTGTAATTGATTTCTAGATGTCCCAATAACGGTAGGGTGACTTTGTCACATGTATAACTCCGTGAACACCAACCATTACTTGTACCTTTGTACCATACAAAAGCTAAAATCAAAACACAAATAATTGTGGACTTTACTGTACGACACGAATTAGGATTCAGCGAATAGAACAACTGAAATTTGACGAGATAAAATAAAACACCCAACCCACACTTCACAGGTAAGCAAAAATGAAAGTCATAAAAATCTCGAGTCCAGAAGTCTTGAAATAAATAAATTCCATTGCAAATATATCAGCTCGATATTTGATCCTCACAAGATACTGGAGATTTTTCACTATGTCCAAGCACGTTCACATTCACTGCCGTTCTTTTTTTCTATCGCAGTTCTAGCCCTTAGGAAAAGTAAAACGGATGAACGCAAAGCGGACTTAATAACGAATATTAAAAAAAAAAAAAAAAAAAACGAAGCTTTAATTAGAAAGTACCACTTACTAATAAGCAGTCCAGAAATTTATGGAAGGAAAGGTTAATACAGAAATAAGAGATGTCTGAGCAATAATACGCCGTGTTTTACCCATTGTTTGCTAAATAAATATTTACGTGGGTGTTCTTATCTTGTTATTATGTATATCTTGTATACATCCGATTTGAAATGTGAAAATTTGATGGTTATACAGTGAATGCTCATGTTGTGATATCTTCGAAATGTGTGTTTTCTATGATCTTCAGAAATCAAAACAATTGGTACATCTTACGAATAATTGAATATCAGGAAAGTAGCGTTGAGTGCAGTTACGATTTGATCACAATTCTATGGAAACGGTTCGAACGGATGAAAATAATTTATTGTGAATGGGACTTTAACTGGAAAACAAGCGAAAAAGAGTTCGTTCGTCAGCACTGAGTGACGAGTGCATATCGTTTCGGATGGCGACGTTCCTAAAAAAAGGTGTTCACTCGGGAATGATACCCCGCACCTTAGTATATTTTTACTTCAAAAATCCCCAATTATCATGTCCCACGCCGTAATTGAGAGTATATTCTCCTGTTTCATTTACTGATGGACCTCATCTGGGGGGTCGTCAATTAAAACTTATTAAAATTGTATTTTCCCTAAATTCCGCCGGGTTGAAAAACTCTGTAAACAAGGGCTTACACTCTCAAAACATACTTCGGGGCCCTACAGGAAAAACTCATTATCTGTCCGGATTGTTTTCCAACGTTTTTACTGTCAACGAGGTTTTAAAGAGTCGAAGGGCTCCCAGGGATGGGGGTGTGGGGGTTGAGATGGAAATGCGGGAGTATTTTTACAAGCTGTACAACAACAACATGGCCTCGGAGACCAGAGGATAATGGGGGTGCTCTGTTTTGGATTTCCGAACACCGCTTTTCCCCGGCAGTGCGCGGGAGTGCCCCTGTTCGCGACTCGCGGACTTTTCGACGAAACACGCGGAACAGCGTTTTCACCGGTTTGCGGATCCACCCGGAACGATGTCCGCCGCTCGCCGGCCGTCCGGCCCCCAATCTGGACAGCGTCCGTTCCGATGAAAACGCGTTAAAATTTCATGCCCTTTTCCCGCTCCGCCCGCCCAAACCGCTCGCCCGTTTTAATTGGACCCCCTCCACCTCGCACGCCCTTCGTGTATGATTGTAACGAGGGGATTTCTCTACGGAAATTAATTTTGTGATCCTGGTTTCAACGCGGGCAGAGGGGCCGAAGGGGTTAATTTTGCTTTACGACCCTCTCCAGACTAAATTGTGCGATGTGGATAAAAAATGTGATAACCTTTTCACCTCGCCGGGCTCCCATCGGATGAAACAATGTTAGCTCTCGTTCTATTGTGATTAATGCCCTTCGAAAAATCTCCCTTTATTGTCCGAACCGGGCATATTCGGATATATACGTACCAACTTTACGAGTATCAACTATATATGTTGCAATGATTTGGAGTATAGTCACTTTGTGTCCATTGTTTCACTTAATTTCGTATGGAATTAGGCTGTGAGGGGTAAGCGATCCAGAATCATCCATTTTCCTTGTGCAATATATTTAATATGTTTTAGATTACACATTTTTCGCCTGTTAAGAGCCTCATCAGGGACGACAACGAACTAAAATAAATATATAAACGCTGAAATGTATTTCACACAAGTTCGTTAATGTTTACTCTCCCAACACTACTTTTTGTTGACTGCCAAGTCGTCAAAACGTGAAGTCGAAAAAACTACAATTTGCACCCACTTTTAACCCTTCTCACCCTTCTAAATGAGATTTATTACGTCAGCTGGGGCTGATCTGAGACCCATCCCTATCGATTCGGGATCCAAAAATAACTGGAAATCACTTCCCACTTGCCAATGTCAGTAAAATCTCGGAAAATCACGTTTGATTGGAACCAGCTAGACCCTAAACTGAGTCCACCTGAGAAAGTACATCGATTCTAAAGCCTTTTCGCCCAGATTGCAGGTTTCCAATCTACGCACCACGAAAGGTAAAATCACAAAGTTTGAGGGATGTTTAAAAAAAATCTTTGTTACGATTACAAAGGCTCATTATTGAAAATAATAAACAAAACAAAAAAACGCTGCAAATTCTTTTACTGGGGTTTATTATTCAATTGGCTTGCGTTCATGATTTGAATTTCTACTAAGCTTTGGAGTGTTTCACAGGTGAAGGCGATTATTGAATTTCAGGGGATATACATGGAGCACGTGAATCTGTTCTCGACCAAAATACCTATTTGGATCGATCAGTTGATCAATCAAAAATACCTATTTGGATTGATCAGTTGATCATATTTGTGTGCCTCCTGAAATTCAATAATCGCCCTATTCTGTGAAACACGCAGACTCCAAAGCTTAGTAGAAATTCAAATCATGAACGCAAGCCAATTCAATAATAAACCCCAGTGAAAGAATTTTCAGCGTTTTTTTTTATTGAACCTCAATACCCCCCCGCACAATAAAAACCTCTATAATTTATCAAGTCCTTTGGCACTCGTCTTGCGTTAAAACTTCCCCAAATCCAAATTTAAACGATGTAGCCAAAGGTAGACAGATCTAGAGGGGGCACACAAATATCATCAACTGATCAATCCAAATAGGTGTTTTGGATGAGAACCGATTTACGTGGTCTATGCATATCTCCTGAAATTCAATAATCGCTCTATCACCTGTAAAACACGCACACTCCAAAGCTTAGTAGAAATTCAAATCATGAACGCAAGCCAATTGAATAATAAACCCCAGTGAAAGAATACTTATTTACCCCAGTTATAATATTGAATAATATTTACCTATATATTAACGGCGTTTCATGCATATCAGAATGCTTCAACCCGTGTATCGGCTACTAACTACACTACAAGTATTCACATCGGCTATCACTCCAGTATCCACATTCACTACAACTCGACGCTATCGGCCGGACATCACTAGGTTACAAACAAACAATAATAAACGAAAAAACGCAAATGTTGGCACCATAAATCGGGAATGGTTTGACCTACGGACGTGGGGAAGGGCTCATTCGATTCCTAATGGTATGTTCTTCAAATAGGAAAATATTTAGGCCGATTCGACTAGTTTGAGGTTTTCAGGGATTTTACAAAACTTTTACAGCCCTTAAAGGGCACTTTAAATTGAGTGAGGGAGCTGGCTCAAGAATTGGGGCGTCGGGACCAAGATGGATTTCTCCTGAAAATTTCAGATTTTTTGCACCAGCCGTTTCGGAAATATCGTGCGTACGGCGGACGGACGGAAAATTTTTTATTGCAGATTCGGATTCTACACCCTTTGAAACGTAAACCTATCATTGAATAATAAACCAAAACCATTGTTGTATGCTCTGATTTAAAAGAAATAAAAGGAAGGGTGGTATCCAGATAGCTGCTGCTCGTATGCCAAACTACGAAGGAGGAAGTATTGCTTACTATTAATTGTTACGCTCAATTTTTCTTATACATTAAACTTTAGTCCTAGCGGTAATAGTAGATTTCGCCCAGCGAAAATCTGAAAAGCACCTATGCAATAACTTCCACCAAAATTAGTTCAATTTTTCATTGGATGAAAATACTACTTAAAATGGTGGAATCTCAGTCCCTCCCAATGACCAGAGTTCTTTGGTTTGTTATGATTCAATCTCTTTCAAACTGTCCCTATCATGTGAATCCTCTGCTTACTGGGTCTGTTAAACTTTAAATTTTATAATACCAATCACAATACAAAAATTGATCAAGTTTTTTTTTTTTTTTTTTTTTTTAGAAAAGTCGATACCCAAATGTGACCGAAATTTTGAAATTTGAAATGACCCACTCATATTATATAAAAGTCGACACACTACCAAAAAGTACGATGAAACTAACTTATTACTAAGTATTACAATCTGCACATCAACATGGCATAATTGCTTGGGATGGGGCAAACTCATCCTATATAACTAAGTTACGTAATATGTAACTGTGTAAGTATAAACGACCTGTATACAAAATTTAAACTTGGTTAATCTGTAACATAGTGTATTATTTCGCCGACTACAATTGGAAAAAAGCACTGAGGCCGTTAATATCAATATAGAGCACGTAATTGTTCCTCCGAAGCCATTAAATGAACAGACGAAATGAAAAAAGTATATGACTTGAACTATAACGTCGTGATCTCTTTTATCAAAAGGCGGACCATTCCGGGCTCATTTTATTAGTTGCTTTAAAAGCAGTTTATCGCCTACTTCTCTTATCAACACGCTTCCAATGGGTCTTGGCCCCTTTTAACATACCTTTTCCATAACACAAGTCGGGGAGTTGGTGCCTTGATTCCTGGAGTTTCTCGCCGACGTAGCGTCGCCGTTAGAAATCGTAGCTTAGACGTCGTTCCCGTTTCCCAGTTAGCAGCCCCGATAAATGGACTACAGAAGTCTGTTTTTATTTCGAGAATTTACTTCCGATGCGCATAAAGAGAAACTACACTACGAATTCCAATGTCTAGCTTCGGATAACTCTGCAAGTTTTATAGCAATTTTATTCTGAGTTATGGTACCGTCCTGGGATTGAACGTACGATAATTTGACGAGGTAATTGGAGGTATCCCAACATCGAGCTACCGAAGCGGGAATTCCTAGTAACTCCCTAATGTGCAGTACGTAATGAGTTGTATTCAACATTTGTAGTCAATTTCGGGAACAAAAATTTTCTCAAAACGGATTCTTTGTTAAATTTTGCATTATAACCAATTAGAAACTTTCTGGTCTGTCTGTGTGTGGTTGTTTGTGAGTGTCTGTCCGTACAACTTTCGAACACAAATTATTGCTACCGTTCTCTTCCAACATTGATGCAACTTTCTGTTAATGTACAGTTTGGACTGTAAATGGTAACCTATGAATTTCAGTCTCACAAACCAATAGATCTATTTGGTGACAAAATAAAATCCACTAAGCAAAATTTAATCACGTCCATAACTCAAACCTTGACCGAATTCGGAGGGTAGTTGGAAAAGAACAGTGTGACAATTTCGTATCAATAACAACGCGATTGAATTAATAGTAGCTTCTGCACATGCGCGTAAGTGAAATCATTAAGAGGGGCCTGGGGAGTGGGCTGGGCCACAGTGTTACACCATCCAGCTCGGTCATCAGTTATTATTCAATTGAAGAATGTCACATGTAATATGATGTAAATAAACTATCTATCTAAAACTATTTAAACTATTGTAGCAAGCAGAATGGCTGCAGTTTTACCTCAGTTTGACGTCATTTTTGGGAGTGCGGGTTGGACTGTAGGTTGTCCGTTTCGTTCCTCCTATTCATTATTTGTTCCGTGCATGCGTAACCTTAAACACACATAACTCTCTCACCTCCTAGTCCTCCAATTTCTCTCCAATTAGGTGGGTTACCTCATCTCGTTAAATACCCAACAGTTGTAATTGTAAATTTTTATGTCGTAGTGGTATACAGTAATCATGTATATTTAATCGAAATAAAAGTAAGACAACTGTAAATTAAGGTATTAAACTAAGCCTTGAAGCCAACAAAAAATTCGAAAAGGGGAATCATTTGGCAACGATATAAAAGGGTGGTACGGTGTCTAAACTCGTCGCATTGCGTCCCTATATCTCATATATTGCCCACTCTAGGTGCCATATAAAAGTTCCCCCATTTATAATATAAATATCAGAGGCTGATATGATATAGAAATGTCAAAAGAAAGATATAAATCATAAAGATAAAGGATCACTTTAGTTGTTTGTACGTATGTTATGGTTTAGCTCCAAATGTACTCCACCGATTTAAAACGTCTTTCACCAATAGATCTTGTCCGAGTAACGTAGGGTGTAACATATTTTCAACGAATTTGGAAATCCCTATGTCAAGTGGAACAACGTAACTCTTGGTATCGTTTCTCCCCCAAAATGCATTATTTCGCTCGAGCTGCCAAAAATATTCTAGATATATTAAATAGTGCACTTTATCAATACTGCTCATGATCGTTCACAAAAAGGACTGCGATAGTAGGTGTACGCTTAACTACAACAGCAGTTTTTATTTACAGTCAGATAGGGGGATAGACTCGAAATGGAAGTTGATCACAATGGTCTAAAACTCAATGGGAATAGAAATTTTTATTTCGACAAAAGAAAAAGTTCCGTTAGTTATACGTAGGTTCGGAAGTCTAACAACGAGGTTTAGTTCAATAATATTCTGTGAGCCACCTTTGGCCGCTCTCTAGACGGGGTTGATGGAAGTAGCAGTTTGAGCAGTCAGTCGACAGATGACTCTACAAGTCTAAACCATAGCAGCTTGTTTTCCCAAGTAGATACGTACTCTCGTCTTCCAAATAAAAATATAATCATTATGCATTAGTCGCAGCCTAATATTATCTAATAAGAAATTTGGAGCCTACCAAGCACCTTTCTAGGAATCTGCTAAGAAATAATCGATATTCCAGGTACGTGTCAATACCAATTCATTGTGAATAATCGTCAACACACTGGATAGTTTTGAATGTGGACTAATGTTAAATATACAATTCCCTCTTTATAAAAAAGAAATGTTTATGCGACATTACAGCTTTTGTGGAAGCGCTATCATTTTGCGTATCTCATACACCCCCCCCCCCCCTCCTCCCACAGAGGGCCCCCTCGTCCTAGACCCTCCAAAACATCGACCAAATCAAATCGCTTCAAGGCTCGTCCACAAACACGCAACTTCAAGCGAGTCCAGCAACCATAGGGAGCTCTCGGTCCTTTTCAGTGGCGTCTGTGGAATTTCGGTTCTAAGTCACAACGACTGGGTTACCGGAGGTAGCAAGCGATTTTCAACCTTACGGCGGGGTTTTTAGACGTGTTGTTGTGGTTTGTGGTGCGTTTGTTTGAATTTTATATGTCAAAAACACCTTAGATTGGCGTTTTTGACTGGTAATTTTTCGAAATTTCGCGGAGGAGGATCCCCTTTCTTTCCTGGGGGGAGTGCCCCCCCCCCCCCTCCCGCCACTTCTGGTTACTAATCACTAGCGATGATCTAGCGAACATTTCACGCCTCGCCACTGCTCTTTGTATATATTTGAGTTGTGTCACAATAGATCCTAGTGGTCTCAATGACCTGGAGTTCCTCAAGACCCTCAGCAGTAAAAAATATTTGAGTTAGTTATCAGTAGAACGTGTTTGACTTTGCATGATTTCTCCCTTAACCCTTCTACACTACAGCAGACCAGTTCTACACATGTAGGTGGTAGCATCGGAGTACTCAAACTTCCCCCTTTTACATTTTTGATCTTAAGTTCTTATGGTATAGCTGCCAGGTAGCCTTGGACTTCATAACCCAAGGGTATTGCCCTTGTATGTGCTAATTTTAGGTAAGAGAGGGTTGCTACTCAGACAACTCTGTCATACATCCTCCTTCCCTCCTTCTTTCTTGTACAATCTAGGATAAGAGGATTGCTACTCAACAACGCTGCCATACTTCTCACTTTTTTGTAGAATCTAGGAATTCTGCCATACCTCCTTCTTCTTCTACATCCGAAAGTAAGAGAGGGTTGCTACTCAGACAACTCTACCATACCTCGCCTTTCCTACCCCTTCTTGTTCGATCAAGGATATGGGAGGATTGCTGCTTAGACGATTCTTGACAACTCCCTTTCTCCCCTCAACTGAAGGTAACTTGAAGTAAGATTGTATTGCTCCTCAGGATTTGCTCTCAAGGTTTACACTTGGTCGTCAGACAAATTGCCAGACAATTCAAGCCAGATGTACGGAGACATTGTATGAGGATTCATCAGAGATCAATACCGATCAAATCCCGATCGCCTCAACGGACCACTTAGCTTGTTGATATGGATGCCAGAGTCGAACAGCCAGTGTCACTGCCCAAAGCTCTGCTATGAACTGTCTTGGAATTTTACACAGACCTCACCCAACAATACAACTTAAACTAACGACATCGTGTTACTTTTAAAGCTGAACTTTTCGAAATCGACTAATTATAATCACAATAATAAGGACATATTCAATTCAGAGTCAAGACCAGTACTTTGAATTATTTTTATTAAATACAAATGTAATTACATCATCATTCATTCATTACAAAACTCGAATTTGACTAAAACTTTTAAAAATAATTATGTACATTTTCAGGGAACTAAATTTACTATTCAATTAGATCACAACGAAATTACAAATTAGACGAGGGAAAAACAATAACAACAAACGAGAACAACTTAAATTTTTTTTTTACAAAAAGAGGGTTAATTTTATGTACAAGTTAAAAAAATAAAAATTATAATCAGAAAAGTGAGAAGAGAGAGATAGAACAAAAATTAAGTAAGTATTTAGGAAATAGGTAGGCAGGTATTTTATTAGTATTTACAAATTAATAAATTATTTTTTCGACTTAACAATATTAACACGATTAGCGAATTCTCTTTTTTAATTTGAGTTTTATACATATAAATAATTATAATTTCATCCCTTACTCGAAGTTCGAAAATATCATTTTTAAGGTTGATTTCGGCGAACTTTTTACTGTTTATGTAGGTATTTACTATTCCAACCTGCAATCTATTTGGGAAGGTCTAGTGCATATTATTGTGTTTTGGGTACCGTAAAAACTATCATGGTCACTCTCTACATTTCTTAAATTTAAAATAGTTTTATGATTTGATAATTGTTATATGAAAATAGAAGTGTAGATAAATGAAATTGGGAATACTATATGTAATTACTATCAGATTGATCGATATGGTTCTTGGTCGTTGTATTCGAACAGTCTGTAATATATCATTTTAATATCTAATTTTTTTGGAAGCAGCAACAGACAACATCTAAGTTGGACAGACTGATATTTTAGAATAGTAAACTCTACTCCGCTACCTACAGATATTTTATCATTAAGTACAATTTGATAGGCTCTCATGGCACAATGTTTCACGACTACTGAATCCGAGCGAATAAATACTTATTTAAAAATAGTTAATTTTACGTTCAGATAAAGAGAGCGCGAACTTCTTTAGTCTTCCTTTGAACAATGAGTAAATAAAATGGCAAACAATTGATGGCAATAGAGCAACTATTATTTCCAAAAAGTACGTGGCTTTTAAGTTCTTATTGTATGTTATGTATAACATGTATGTCAGATCAAATATTTTTACTCTCTGAATAGATTAAATACAGATTGCTTTCGACGAACAAAATATAATGTCTTATCCCTTCATTTCAGATTCGTATTTCGCGGCACACTCGTACCAATAGGTCGTAGTAGTTGAACGATAATCTCACGATTTGATATTGAATAAATATTTGCGCGCTTTCATTTTAGGAAAATATTTTCTTTTAAATTAGTTTATAAACAATACTGATGAGCTGATGTTTACAGTGGCTCGTCTCCTTGGTAGTGGCCGTTGCGGTTAAGTGGAGTTTTCTCAGAGCCCGTCGATGGTTCCGGCCTGTTTCTCTTGAAGAAACCGAGCTGCAAAACGAAATGATGGACTTGAATTCAAAATAAAAATGATTTTGCGCCGCATCAACGGCTCACTGCTGTGACTCTGCATAATAGAGTTTATTATGCAAAAAATGTTCAAAATTTGAATTTTAAATTTTATCTGGTTTGATAACGCCACCTGAATTCTTAGTTGGGGAACCTAATTTAAATTTAAGGAGAGAATACCGAAGTTCGGCAGGAAATCCATCATCCGTCCCTCTTCCAAAGTTAAATTACGCTTCGAAATTTTGAAAATCTACAGAACTACACGGTTTTCCTCAACACGGAGTAGATAGATAGATAGTTTATTCAGTAGAATAATAAAATTGATACAAATGCAAACAACTGGATGGTAGGATTTTGAACATGAACCACTCGCTCGTTTATGAGGTTAAAATGTTCAAAATTTGAATTTTAAATTGGTGCTGGCTTGGCAACGCCGCCTGAATTCCTGTTGGGCGATCCTTTCATAAATTTACGTTCGATAAAATTCATCCGTCCCTTTACAAGGTTAAATTACAAGGGTGAAAAAAAAAAAGAGTTTGTTTTTTTTTTAATTTGATTTGACAACAACAAAAAACAGTTTTTCTTTTTTCAACATACTGCGTGATTTGACAGCACATTTTTCCCTGCGTGCAGGTAATTTTCTATTGCTTTCCATGTAGGAAGAGTCAGATCGTCGAAGTGGTAAGACGCCTGTCACTTTTAACAGTTGTCCAACACTGTTCATGTTGTCCACAGTAATGCTGGTGCAGGGTCTGCGGTCATGGCTCTCAATTTTCAACACGTACACAACACCCACAAACTGTTTGTGCCATGCAACCATTCTACCCCTCAATAATGTCTATTCCCCGAACTGTGCAGTTAATCTCCTAAAGATTTTGGCTGGTTTAGCTCCTTCTGTTGCAAGAAACTTATTCATAATACGTCGCACAACTGATGAGGGTACCTACTGCTCAGGCATCGTCACAAAGGATACTGAGAGGGTCGAGGAGGCTAGCTCAAGTGCTTCCCCCACTCCTGACAAACCATACCAACCCCCACAACGTGGGAACGTTCACTGAGCGAGCAGGCCCAAAAGTCTCGTTTTTATTTGATTCACCCACAGAAGTCAACATTTTGAAATTTTGAAAACCTACACAGCCTGAACATCCACATGAGGTTTCCCTCAACACAAAATCCTGCATCACCCAAAAAAGGAGTGTTATACCTCCACACTCCAACATAGTGAATAGGTCTCAAGACGATCTACGGCTCGAGGTGGACAATCACGAAATAACGATAACACAAGACTAACAACAAGTCCAAGTTCACACCTCTAGTTTTACGACAAGCTGTCCCTTATCTTTTTGGCTTTGGCCCTCTGAGCTTCAGGCAATTCGCTAAATGTCAGGGCAACTCCCAAATTCCAGATTTTCTTTGGCTTATGCCCAAGAGTTTGGCACTTCCAGGACTCCCTGGGCATTTCAGCTAAGTGTCCGTTTATGCCTTCTGTCCCCAACATATACTTTTACAAAACGCAGTTTTACAGAAATGTGTAAGGAGATATACTGATCACACTTACCTTGTAGAGAATGTACACGAGAAGCATTAGTATAAGAGCCCCACTGACTGCAGAGAGCACAACGATCCACAAGGGAACGACGTCTGGCTGGGTCAGAGGTTCAGTCATGATTCTCGTCTTGATTTCTGTACTGTTCTTCGTCATGGTTTCCTGAGATGGACGACCAATAGTTGGAAGCAGAGTAACTTTGGCTGTCATCTCCGACCCAACCACTGTCTCCACATGCGGAGCAATCTACAACATAAGACGTTAAATTACAGAAAACCAATATAGGGATGAATTACGTCATTCTGCTGAATGTCCAGCATGAACAAACCAGTTCTACAGACCATTTCTGTACTCTGGACAAGAGATTCAGATTCATTAATGGTACACTGTGTACCTATCTGCCTACCTTTTTCACTGTAGCCAACCAAAGACGTGATCGTATAGCCACATGGACCTCCTGGTCTTTCTTGAGAGCCCCAATTTTGCAAATTATTCTCGTACAACTGACAGGCCCCGAACATTTTTTGGCAGCTTCTTCCTCTTTGTATTCGTCATAGCTGTACGTTTCGTAATCGTCTGTTTCTCTTCGCTCTCTTCTATAATGTCTGCAAATAGAGGAGTTATAATGGTTACAAAACGTGAGGCTAGTAAGTAATTACAATAGTTTATCATAAGTATATTCTGTATGGAAGATGTGATACCTTCATGACAAGCACTCTTCGTTTAAAAGAAATCAATAATTTTTGTAAATCTAAATTGATAACCACTTTTTACATTAGAATGGAAAATACAACAGTGTGGCATCATTACCTAAATCCTTGGCGGTCGTTTTGATTTGATATGCTGCGGTGGTCATCATCAGTACCTTCAGTTTCATAAGTTCCATCTCGTGATGAATAACTTCTACTATGAGAATGCGAAGAAGACGAGGAGCTGCCTGCCTTCCTGCTAAGGGATATAATTCAATAACTACTTAGTTTTACATGACAATCGTACAAAGGGATCATTATTTGACTTACCAAACTTGGAAAATCAAGGATTCCTAGAAAATGGAGTAGGAGGGCTACTTGCGTTAGTTTTTTTTTTCACTATATATTTTCTCTTCAAGTAGATAACTACTAGTCAAAATAAGTAATAAGTTAAAACATATTTACTTCAAAAAAATTTTTTACTGAGGAACAAAGAAAATTAGGTTCTGTAAAAGATAAAGTTAACCCACAAGATAAAAGTGGGGTTTATAAACTTGAATGCTCTTGCGGAATCGAATACTGTGGACAGACAGCTTGATAATTTAGGGAAAGATTAAAAGAACACCATGAATTTAGGAGTAAAAAGGGAAAGTCAGCATTTGCCAATCATCTATGAAAATTCCGTCAAAATTTCAGTTTCGTTTTAAAAAATAAGCAGTTTGTAGAATTCGTTCACTTTTGAGAAAATAGGTGTTCTGAATGTCCTAGAAAATTTTGAAATAATTAAAAGCGATAGAGCTGGTAGATGTTGAACGAGGATATTCCTAGATACATTCCCATTAAAAGGTTCATTTCTAAAATAGCTTTGCCTTTTCATTTTTCATAGGTGTGTTATTTTACCTCAATCTGATTTTCCCAATATTGCTCGATCCCCCTTTCACCTCCCTGACCAATAGAATTGTACCACTATTCACTTTCACAGAAACCAAATGATTGGACGTTCCCCGCACCTCTTGACCAAAAGAATTGAAGCTCCCTTTCACCTGTCACGATATAACCTCGAATGCACATTCAGTTTTTGTTCTGCTAGTGATGATCACCTTACCGTCAAAATTGATTTAACGCTGTGGCTCTTAATTTTTATGGAAATAGGTATACTTATTACGTTTTCTTTTACTCAGTGTTTTTTCTTGGTAAGCCATTCAAATTCTCTTAACACTTTCACTGCGGCTGTCGACACGTAGTCGACAAATGAGATCCCTTCCCCCTGGCGGACGTCGACTACCTGTCGACACCTCGCTTCCCGTAATTCAGATCAACCCACGGATACTAAACTAAGATAGTCTTAGTCTAGTATCCGTGGATCAACCTCAACACGTCCAGCCGACTCGAAGCCAGTTCCCTTTCAGCCTCAGCGTAGTGAAAGATCCTAAGATCCTATCGAAAATTAAGAATAAATAACTATGAATTAACCCCTAATAAGGAGTAAAAAGAATAAACTTTTTATTTATTTTATTATTTTATTTTTTAATTATTATTTTTTTCAGTGGGCTTTATGTTTTAGTGCGTATTTTAATTTGCTGTTTTTTGCCCAGATGAGCAGACGTGGAGTGAAGAGACGATTGTTATTCGAGGGAGAATTGGCTTCTGGATTATACAGTTGAAAAATGTTCATTTTTTTAATTGATTTTGACTACAATGTATACATTTTCTTGTACCGTTATTATATACTTAATAATATTTTCAGTAGTGATAATTCTTTGATATTCTTGTATCGTTTTTATAATATGTACAAAATACTTTTCAATGAAATTTGTGTGAATTATACTTTTGAGTTCATTTTTGTGTTGCCTCCTCATTCTTACACCTGGATGTAGGTACCTACTTCTACCAAAAAGAGCTGTTGGGCCTCCTTTCTAATTACTCAGGTACATAATCTTTTCAGGTAGAAGGTGGACACTCGTTTTCCGTTATAAAAGCTGTCCTCTTTACAGCTTAGGTCAGTTTTTAGAGTATTATAACTTCTCCTACAGAATGTTGACTACCTGCCGACCACCCGCCAGAGGTAAGAGTTTCCTATAGTCCCGTCGACAAACGTTTTTCAAGATCAAAGGTTAATGAAATTTGAACTGCAAGTCATCAGATGTTTTTTTTTTTGGCTTCAAAAGGAAAGAAATTGAGACAAAAACACTGCAAATTCTTTCACTGGGGTTTATTATTCAATTGGCTTGCGTTCATTATTTGAATTTCCACTAAGCTTTGGAGTGTGCGTGTTTCACAGGTGATAGAGCAATTATTGAATTTCAGGAGGTATACATAGAGCACGTAAATCTGTTCTCAACCAAAATTCTTATTTGGATTGATCAGTTGATCATATTTGTGTGCCTCCTGAAATTCAAGAATCGCTCTACCCTGTGAAACACGCATACTCCAAAGCTTAGTAGAAATTCAAAATCATGAACGCAAGCTAATTGAATAATAAACCCCAGTGAGAGAATTTGCGGCGTTTTTTTTTATTGAACCTCGATACCCTCCCCCCCCCCCCCCACAACAAAAACATCTATAATTTATCAAGTCCTTTAGCACTCGTATTGCGTTAAAACTTCCCCAAATCCAAATTTAAACGATGTAGCCAAAGGTAGACTGATGTAGAGGAGGCACACAAAATTTGGTATTTAATATCATCAACTGATCAATCCAAATAGGTGTTTTAGTTGAGAACCGATTTACGTGGTCTATGCATATCTCCTGAAATTCAATTATCGCTCTATCACCTGTAAAACACGCACACTCCAAAGCTTTGTAGCAATTCAAATCATGAATGCAACTCAAATTAATAAAATTGAATAATAAACCCCACTGAAAGAATTTGCAGTGTGCGTGTTTCACAGGTGATAGAGCGATTGTTGAATTTCAGGAGGCACACAAATATCATCAACTGATCAATCCAAATAGGTATTTTGGTTGAGAACAGATTTACGTGCTCAACGCATATCTCCTGAAATTCAAATCATGAACGCAAGCCAATTGAATAATAAACCCAGAGAAAGAATACTTATTTACCCCACTAATAATATTGAACAATATTTACCTATTTATCATCAGCGTTCCATTCATATCAGAATGCTTCAACCCGTGTATCGGCTATAAACTACAAGTATCAACATTGGCTATCACTCCAGTATCCACATTCACTACAACTCGACTCTATCGGCATCACTAGGTTACAAACAAACAATAATAAACGAAAAAACGCAAATGTTGGCAGCATAAATCGGGCCGTACATCGGGAATGGTTTGACCTACGGACGTGGGGAGGGTCTCATTCGATTCCTCATGGTATGTTCTTCAAATGGTACCAATTTAGGCCATTCGAAGCTTGAGTCTCGCTGGGAGTCAGAATGTTCTGCCCTCACTTCACTTTAGCGAGTGTGGGAGTCAGTACTTGGTAACGTTGGATGAACTGAATGCTGCTAGAATGCGCTTGAAACCTTAATAGCCTTCAGTAGAGTCCCCTGGGAAGAAGGCGATAGCGGGTAGCAAGCGCATTCTACCGAGGCTCAGTGCAACCAACTTCCCACTTGGTTAGACCAAACGCCGATAGAATGCGCTTGAAACCTTGATAGCCTTCAGTAGACTCCCCTGGGAAGAAGGCGATAGCGGGTAGCAAGCGCATTCTACCGGGGCTCAGTGCAACCAACTTCCGACGTGGTTAGACCAAACGCCGCTAGAATGCGCTTGAAACCTTGATAGCCTTCAGTAGACTCCCCTGGGAAGAGGGCGATAGCGGGTTGCAAGCGCATTCTACCGGGGCTCAGTGCAACCAACTTCCCACTTGGTTAGACCAAACGCCGATAGAATGCGCTTGAAACCTTGATAGCCTTCAGTAGACTCCCCTGGGAAGAGGGCGATAGCGGGTTGCAAGCGCATTCTACCGGGGCTCAGTGCAACCAACTTCCCACTTGGTTAGACCAAACGCCGCTAGAATGCGCTTGAAACCTTGATAGCCTTCAGTAGACTCCCCTGGGAAGAGGGCGATAGCGGGTTGCAAGCGCATTCTATCGGGGCTCAGTGCAACCAACTTCCCACTTGGTTAGACCAAACGCCGATAGAATGCGCTTGAAACCTTGATAGCCTTCAGTAGACTCCCCTGGGAAGAGGGCGATAGCAGGTTGCAAGCGCATTCTACCGGGGCTCAGTGCAACCAACTTCCCACTTGGTTAGACCAAACGCCGCTAGAATGCGCTTGAAACCTTGATAGCCTTCAGTAGACTCCCCTGGGAAGAGGGCGATAGCGGGTTGCAAGCGCATTCTACCGGGGCTCAGTGCAACCAACTTCCGACGTGGTTAGACCAAACGCCGCTAGAATGCGCTTGAAACCTTGATAGCCTTCAGTAGACTCCCCTGGGAAGAGGGCGATAGCGGGTTGCAAGCGCATTCTACCGGGGCTCAGTGCAACCAACTTCCCACTTGGTTAGACCAAACGCCGATAGAATGCGCTTGAAACCTTGATAGCCTTCAGTAGACTCCCCTGGGAAGAGGGCGATAGCGGGTTGCAAGCGCATTCTACCGAGGCTCAGTGCAACCAACTTCCCACTTGGTTAGACCAAACGCCGCTAGAATGCGCTTGAAACCTTGATAGCCTTCAGTAGACTCCCCTGGGAAGAGGGCGATAGCGGGTTGCAAGCGCATTCTATCGGGGCTCAGTGCAACCAACTTCCCACTTGGTTAGACCAAACGCCGCTAGAATGCGCTTGAAACCTTGATAGCCTTCAGTAGACTCCCCTGGGAAGAGGGCGATAGCGGGTTGCAAGCGCATTCTACCGGGGCTCAGTGCAACCAACTTCCCACTTGGTTAGACCAAACGCCGCTAGAATGCGCTTGAAACCTTGATAGCCTTCAGTAGACTCCCCTGGGAAGAGGGCGATAGCGGGTTGCAAGCGCATTCTATCGGGGCTCAGTGCAACCAACTCCCCACATGGTTAGACCAAACGCCGCTAGAATGCGCTTGAAACCTTAATAGCCTTCAGTACACTCCCCTGGGAGGAGGGCGATGGCGGTTTCGAGCGGGATTTCGTCCAACTTCTCTCCATATTGTCTTTTTGCGCTGAGCTTCGGTCAATCTTGTTGAGTTACCGTAAAATCGTCACGTTTTTCGTTTTTTCTTTTACGTTGGCTATTTCCTGTCATAATTTCTCGGTATTGGGTCTCAAAAAGTCTCCTGTATCTATCAACCAAGGAACAAGAGAAAAACTCTGTCATTACCCAATATTGGTTTATTATTCAATAATAAACCATTGTAATCGCTCTGGAAAAAAATTCTAACCCCCCTGACAATTTCATGGTTTACGTTTCAAAGGGTGTAGAATCCGAATCTGCAATACAAATTTTTCCGTCCGTCCGCCGTACGCCGTACGCACGATTTCTCCCAAACGGCTGGAGCAAAAGATCTGAAATTTTCAGGAAAAATCCATCTTGGTCCGACGACGCCCCAATTCTTGAGCCAGCTCTCTCACTAAATTTAAAGTGCCTTTTAAGGGCTGTCAAAGTTTTGTAAAATCCCTAGAAACCTCAAAACAAGTCCAAGCGGAATGAATGTAAACTTATTTTAAGAACATACCGTCAGGAATTGAATGAGCCCCTCCCCAGGTCCGTAGGTCAAACCATTCCCGATGTATGGCCCGATTTATGCTGCCAACATTTGCGTTTTTTCGTTTATTATTGTTTGTTTGTAACCTAGTGATGTCCGGCCGATAGAGTCGAGTTGTAGTGAATGTGGATACTGGAGTGATAGCCGATGTGAATACTTGTAGTGTAGTTAGTAGCCGATACACGGGTTGAAGCATTCTGATATGCATGAAACGCTGATAATATATAGGTAAATATTATTCAATATCATTACTGGGGTTTATTATTCAATATTATTACTGGGGTTAATAAGTATTCTTTTACTGGGGTTTATTATTCAATTGGCTTGCGTTCTTGATTTGAATCTTACTAAGCTTCGTAGTGTGCGTGTTTTACAGGTGATGGAGCGATTATTGAATTTCAGGAGATATGCATAGACGACGTAAATCGGTTCTCATCCAAAACACCTATTTGGATTGATCAGTTGATGATATTTGTGTGCCTCCTTCACATCTGTCGACCTTTGGCTACATCGTTTAAATTTGGATTTGGGGAAGTTTTAAAGCAATACGAGTGCTAAAGGACTTGATAAATTATAGACCTTTTTATTGTGGGGTGGGGGTATTGAGGTTCAATGAAAAAAACGCTGCAAATTCTTTCACTGGGGTTTATTATTCAATTGGCTTGCGTTCATGATTTGAATTTCTACTAAGCTTTGGAGTGTGCGTGTTTCACAGGATAGGGCGATTATTGAATTTCAGGAGGCACACAAATATGATCAACTGATCAATCAAAATAGGTATTTTGGTCGAGAACAGATTTACGTGCTCAATGCATATCTCCTGAAATTCAATAATCGCCCTATCCTGTGAAACACGCACACTCCAAAGCTTAGTAGAAATTCAAATCATGAACGCAAGCCAATTGAATAATAAACCCCAGTGATTTTTATTATGATTTTCACTTACAACCGATCGTTGCTAATGAAATTTATTTTGCTAATGATATTTATTTATTTTTCATCGCACAAAAATTGTTCACCACTTTTGGTGGATAACGCCCCCCTTCTCAGTTTTTGAGGAGCCTGAAGCTGGATTCACATCCATCCGGCAAGCTATGGCAAAACTTTGACAGCCCTTAAAGGGCACTTTAAATTGAGCGAGAGAGCTGGCTCAAGAATTGGGGCGTCGTCGGACCTAGATGGATTTTTCCTGAAAATTTCAGATCTTTTGCTCCAGCCGTTTGGGAAAAATCGTGCGTACGGCGGACGGACGGAAAAATTTTTATTGCAGATTTGGATTCTACACCCTTTGAAACGTAAACCATGAAATTTTCAGGGGGGTTAGAATTTTTTTTTCCAGAGCGATTACAATGGTTTATTATTGAATAATAAACCAAAAAAGTTGCCGCACAGAAAATCGGTTTTGAATAATTATTGTCGCAGTGAACGTGTTAAGGATTAGAGCATATATATTGTACGTAAACATTTTCAATTCAACTGTTCCTGTAATGCCAAATTGGAAAAGTGGTATTCGGTGAAGCACCAAGCGGGCATCACCTTTCATAATCTGGATCTAGATCTGGATCTCCTTCAATATTCCTTGACCCAGTCGTGTAAGTTCGACCGCTAGCGTAGTGAGCCTCGCCGCTGTAACTGCTGCCTGCAGCAGTTCTCCCACCAGACCCATGAGCAGAACTGCTGTAAGAGTGACTGCCTTCGTCCCTTGCGCTCTCTCCTGGGAATCATACAATTAAGTTATTAAATCCAAACATAGAATATAGACCACAATAGAGAAGACTCTTTTAAATAAAACTGGATGAAATCTCATCAACGAAATAAAGGATCCAATTCATTCATGCATCATATCTTCCTACTTCTTTATTAACTTCACACAATTCAATATGTCAGCATATGAAAAGTACGTATGTAACAATACGGAAGGTTACCAAAGATTTGGGATATAGGGAGTAAATTCACCTCCAAAACTGTAGTGCCTTTCTCGTGAGCCTGCATGATGACGTCTCGACTCTCCTTCCCCAGCAGCGCCAAAGTGAACAGTTCGGCTTCCAGCTGATGCCGATGAACCAGACGAAGCTGTTCAAAAGTATGGTACAGTTAGAGGTGTGTGAAGAAAACACGGTCGCCATAAAGTAACAGTAAAAATGACTACCTACCTATTGTGGGGAAGTCAACATTGAATCGAACCTACTGCAAAAGTACATCATCTTAACACTGAACAATGAGTTCAAACTTCGGAATCTGGGAGAATATGTATAATTTCTCCCTGTGAGACAAATACTTTTTTCAAATTCCATACCTCCGCTTTCCAAGATTCCAAGATCAGTCACATAGGTGCGAGCTTTTCCATCTCCTGGCCCTCGAGCTATAGCTCCAACATCAAATGATGAAGCGCCGGAAGATTCGCCAACAGAAGATGCAGCACCAGATGAACCTAAACGAATAAGGAAAACGATGATAAAATTAATTCAAAATGTTGATTCCGACTTTTCAAAAGAACGATAATTTAGAGCTGATATGGGAACAATGCTCCACAGCCAAGGGTACTTATGAACAAAGTCACTCCTTACATCACCCGACTAATGATGCCTTAAGAATGATTAATGCTATTCAGCATATTTCAAGTTTTATTGTGTATGTCCCCTTTAAGCTTCATATTATTCTTCTATCGTTTCCTTGGTGAGTAGTTGTTTTTCTATGTGTGAATGCCTACACTGTTTTGATCTAGATGAAAGAGCTTTTCTCCAACTTCAGAGACCGTTTCCAAGTCATTTTTCACCTGGTTTTTTATGCCTCTAAAGTAGGCAGTCCTTTCTTTCAAGAGATGTATTTATAAGAAATAATATAGGACGATCCTTCAATTGTTTGTTTGGAAAATATTATTTGTAAGGAAAATGTGTCATAGAAAAGTGCTACAAAAAATTCTCAATTTCTCAATTTCAGAAAATGGTTAAGAGAAAGTGAGAGCAAGTGAAATTTAGTCGGTGCTGAAATTAAATCAAGTTTCCACCTTTACAATGTGGTTCATTCCCATGTAAGTAATCGAATTCAAAAACTAAAAATCCAACATTTTCGGTTTTTTATTCAATAATAAACCATTGTAATCGCTCTTGAAAAAAATTCTAACCCCCTCCTGAAAATTTCATGGTTTACGTTTCAAAGGGTGTAGAATCGAACCTGCGATAAAAAAAAAAAAATTTCCGTCCGTCTGCCGTCCGTACGCACGATTTCTCCCAAACAGCTGGAGCAAAATATCTGAAATTTTCAGGAAAAATCAATATTGGTCCGACAACGCCCCAATTCTTGAGCCAGCTCTCTCACTTAATTTAAGGTGCCCTTTAAGGGTTGTCGAAGTTTTGTAAAAAACCTCAAAAAAAGTCGAAGCGGCCTAAAAATGTGGACTCTTTATGAAAAACTTTCCATGAGGAATCGAATGAGCCCTTCCCCAGGTTCGTAGCTCAAACCATTCCAGATATACGGGCCGATTTATGGTACCAAAATTTGCGTTTTTTGGTTTCTTATTGTTTGTTTGTAACCTAGTGATGCCGATAGCGTCGAGTTGTAGTGAATGTGGATACTGGAGTAATAGCCGATGTTGATACTTGTGGTTTATAGCCGATACACGGGTTGAAGCATTCTGATATGCATGAAACGCTTATGATGGAGTGTGCGTGTTTCACAGGTGATAGAGTGATTGTTGAATTTCAGGAGGCACACAAATATGATCAACTGAACAATCATGAACGCAAGCCAATTGAATAAGAAACCCCAGTGAAAGAATTAGCAGCGTTTTTAGCATGTGTGTTGTATCCCTGGTGAGAAGAAATTGTACACCGATTTTCAGAGCGATTCGTCGCATTCTCTCCGATCCACAAACAGTCATATTTCACCTTTAAAAATCGATTGTGAAAACTTCATTCCAAAGCAGTGATGATGACAGGTACAACCAGTTAAAACGGCGTCATGGAATACCAGTGCGTAGATTTTCAGCAAATAAGATAATGCTATTTGAGGAAAAACCAGGTTTTTCTCCATTTACCGATTTATCCAAAGTCGATTTTTATTTTTTATTCATTTACTTCATTTCATTAATATATTTTTTTTAGTACATCGCAATAATTCTTCTTTGTAATTCTGTGCACGTGGAAAATTTCATCGAATAGCTCGACTTTGCTCCTAAACAGTATCCGCCAAACCAGACTGTGTGAATATGAAAAAGAGGCATGAATAGTGGAATATAAAATTTCAATATGACATTGTATTGGAAATTGAAGAATTTTACCTGATCCATGAGTTCTCCTCTCAGAACTGTAATGTGATTCCCCAGCCCTGTGACCCTGTCCTCGTCGTTCAGCGTCTGTAAAACCTGATCCAGAGTATTCTGATGCAGTCCCATGCGAATGTGTACGTCTTCCAGATTCACCTTCGCTTCTGTGGCCTTGAGCCCACTGCTCAGAGTCTTCTGTATCACTGTGAGAATGAGTTCTTTCAGAACTACCCGACGCGGTTCTATGATGATGGCTTCCAGTACTAGTTGAGTGGCTTCCAGCACTGCTTGAGTGACTTCCGCCTGTAAAGATTAAGGGGTATTCAATGTTTAGCTGTTAGATTAAAGAAAATTGATCATTGGGAATCTACTCTAGCAAGTATTTGGAATACGCTCAAGTTAACACACCAAATTTACGAGTAGAATATTTCCACCTTGACGGTAGTCTACGGTGTGTTTGCCAAAATTTATGGTATTTGAGCCACTCAATAAGCATAAGAGGCTCAAGACACATACATAGGAAGTTAGGCACCGCTATATGCTTGTCTTCAGCATTTAAGGTTGCTACTGCTGCTGGGAGGAGGAGTGAAAAATCAAGAAAATCCCATCATGTTTCTTGCAGGTGTTGATGGAACAAAATTCACTTAATGTTGTCCAACAAGGGTTTTGGGAAAGTTTTGGAAAAACATTTTGATTGATCTCCATGGAAGGCATGATTTTTAATGCATTTTCAGTCAGTATCATCATGTGGTACTAGGGAAATTTTGGAATCCAAGCAAAATTACATCTTCGTTTTCTCTCATACGTTTCAATTTATGGCAATCACATCCAGTGTCTCCCACTTCTCCTATGTATGGAGCAGTTTCAAACAATGATATTCGGTGCAGATGGGCAAGCTTTCATAATGGAGTTCATTTTATTTTGTAGTAATCATCAGGGAGCCCTTTGAGACCCAAAAATACTCATCAGCAAAGAGCACTTCCCTGAGTATTCTAAATGATCTCTTGTGCATCCAACCTCGAAATAATTTGTAAGGGTGGGTGAATTTCCCCCAGCAAAGTGCAAGAATCCACTCGTTACTCCCATATTATCAAACAGATTCAAGTTCAAGTAATGCTTACAAGGACAATAATTGTCACAAGGAAGTCCCTGTGTCCGGTTGTTATACGACCACACTTATAAACGTAATTATAAACACATAACTAATATTTTTAAAAAACTAGATCAAATTTTAATCGAACAAAAAAGGCACCAAAACTATATGAGAATTTCGGTAGGTATGAAGATTGCTTGAATGAATCGGTCGTCACTCACCTAACATCCCAAAAACAAATCCTGGCTGAGGGTGGAGATTTAGAAAAACTCCCACAGTGGTGGGTACAATAATTGTACCCAATTGTAATTGCCCTAAAATTATTGTAAGGGAGAATTTTTGGTTTATTATTCAATAATAAACCATTGTAATCGCTCTTGAAAAAAAAAAATGCTAACCCCCCTGAAAATTTCATGGTTTACGTTTCAAAGGGTGTAGAATCCGAATCTGCAATAAACATTTTTCCGTCCGTCCGCCGTACGCCGTACGCACGATTTCTCCCAAACGGCTGAAGCAAAAAAAGCTGAAATTTTCTTCCCCAATTCTTGAGCCAGCTCTCTCACTTAATTTAAAGTGCCCTTTAAGGGTTGTCAAAGTTTTGCAAAATCCCTTAAACCCCAAAACAAGTCCCGGCGGCCTAAATTTGTACTCTTTTTGAAGAACACTCCACGAGGAATCGAATGAGCCCCTTCCCAAGTCTGTAGGTCAAGCCATTCCCGATTCCCGATTTATGGTGCCAACATTTGCGTTATTTTGGTTTATTATTGTTTTTGTTTTGATATCAGTAAACTAGTAATGTGGATACTGGAGTGAACTCCTAAAAGGCTTTGTAGCCGATACACGGGTTGAAGCATTCTGTGACAATTTTCAGGAAAACGCTGCAAATTCTTTCACTGGGGTTTATTATTCAATTGGCTTGCGTTCATGATTTGAATTTCTAAAAGCTTTGGAGTGTGCGTGTTTCACAGGTGATAGAGCGATTATTGAATTTCAGGAGATATGCATAGAGCACGTAAATCTGTTCTCAACCAAAATACCTATTTGGATTGTTCAGTTCATCATATTTGTGTGCCTCCTGAAATTCAATAATCACTCTATCCCCTGTGAAACACGCACACTCCAAAGCTTAGTGGAAATTCAAATCATGAACGCAAGCCAATTGAATAATAAACCCCAGTGAAAGAATTTGCAGCGTTTTTTAATGGACTATTTGAAACAATTTTCGTGAGTCAGTGGCAAGTGAGTTACTCAACGTGTTTTGATTGGGACAAAGCATTTAAAAAGGGTCGTACAGCAATCATTCTTTTTGTAACCAATCAAGGCAATTATAAACCCCTAATCAAGCCAAAACAATGACGATACGATCAATGTTACCTCCTCCGTAATAAGTCCTTTCTTCACCCCTTTCATCAGCATCCTCACTTTCAGTGCTGAAGTGGTGTTTCCTTCCAGATCCTCCGGCATGAGTTGATTCGCTCCTATTGTAAAACAAAATCGTATTTTACAAAATCTGCCAGATATCTGTCAAATCAAGCATAAGAACTAAACTAAACTTGCTAAAGAAAGTTTTCACTTTCAAACCAGGAAGTTGGGATTTGTATCTACCTGACTTCAGAAGTTTCAGTTTCATCCAGGGAGCCACTCACGGCACGTCCTGAACCTCCGCTGCTGTGCGTCCGGGACTCGTGATGTTCGGAAGTTGAGTATACACCGCTCCCTTGCCTCCTTCCCTGACCTGAACCAGGAAATCACAATTGGTAAACAACCGAGCATTCCAAATCGACTGAACTGCATTGGACACCATCGAATTCCATTTCCATTTGTTGGGTTTGGATCTACTACATTATCGTATTAAACACTAGAATTGTGGTAAGTACTGTAAGGAACTGATAGATGCATAACATTAAAATAGGTGGATGAAAACATCAAGAGGGCCGGATGGACACTGTATCGTGAAATATCAAGAGTCATAAGTCACGTACGTAGTAAACGAAAGTTTGCCTCAAATGATAGATAAGTTTGACTTATTCTTCTTTCGTCGTTTTACCGAGGTTATCTAGAACATCTAGAGTAACTAATCGAGCCATTTACGACTTACTAGCAGGTAATGAATATGTACCTATCTTCTTACCTTGAGATGAGACGGATGGGAATGTGAGAGTTGTTCCAGCAGTGCCGGGTGCTACACCTAAACATTGCATAAACGCGACTTTAGTACACTGGCTTCCATTATTAATATTAAGATTACTCGACCTAAGCGTGATGTAGGAGACATCTTTAGTAGATGAAAACCCTGTAACTCTGTATGTAACTTCACAAAATATAATAAAACAATATAGAAAATAATTTCATTATTAATGGATGTACTTCTTGGATTCCATCTCTCTCTTGCAGAAAGCATTTTGGGGGTTTCAATATGACTGTATTAATCTTTTTATTAGAGTAAACTAACGTGACAGAATGTGAGTAAGCACTTGGGAGAATCCCATAGAGAACTAAATACCGTTGATGGTGAATAATACAGGGTGTCCCTCGAGTTGCCTCCCCCCTTAAAATTTTTTTTTTTTTGAATCTTCATATTTTTTTCCAAGGATCTCGAAGCATCATATTTGCGAACTCCGCGGAACTGAGCAACCATGCGCAATTGACACTAACTTTCTTATTTTAAATGAGAACCCCCATTTTTTATTGCAGATTCGGATTCTACCCGAAATTTCATGGAAATTTGATTAGTCAGAGTTGGGTGTCTTCCCACCATCAGTCTGACCCAACTTCCATCTGAATAGGTCGGGTTTTAAACCATCAACCAAATTTACTCACCTTCATAGGTTTTCGTATCCCCTCCTGTTTTCACTTTTCCGTCCTCTTCAATAGTCCACTTCGTTTTAGCCACAGTAACTGGTTTTCCTCCTGTTGAAGTACCCCAGGTCGTGTTATAATGTTCTTCCCACTCTTTCTTGTACGTTGTTCCTCCTGAAACAAAGAAACATATAAGTAACTAATGTTATACCATTTGGAAGTACTAAAAAGAATAATAACTAAGTAGTATTACTGTAGTACTCCTAATTAGTCTAAAATAGGATGGAAACAGTGAGAATGAATGCAATAGCAATTTTTCCTTACCCCCTCCACTGGCAATGAGGTTTTCGTCAATTTCAGAGTCTGCAGAACTTGTAGCTCCATGGCTTGAAGCTACGGCTACCCTTCTTTCCAGTTGTTCTTTCAATCGCTTTTCCAATTCTATTTTGGCTCGGTCAGCTGTTCCTTCGTACGTTCTTGAGTGATCTCCTGACCCTACCACAGCACCATCTTGTTCTTTTCTCCATGACGTGTGTTCTGAGGTGATAGGACGGCCTAATGGTTTGGACAAGCAAACAAATTAAGAAAATGAACACATTCCTTGAAGGAAATACAGGATGTTGCAAGGATTTCAAGGGAGAGATCTTCACTTGTGACACCTGTATAAACAATGAAATCTCGCCAATTCGTTGCCAAAACTGCTGGTATTTGACCAGCGAAATTTTATATTTGAGGAAAATAACCCTCATTCGAAAAGGTTTGATTAAAATGGCCTCATTGCAAACTAGAGTAAAATTTCCCATTAGCAGTACGTCATTCTGTGTTCTGTAATGAACTGTATTTTTTAATTAGGTAAGCGGTTGTTCTCAATTTTTGCGGAATCTTGCGGTGCAAAAGAAATGTATGGTTAATTGTAATTTAAACAGAACAAACAAAGATTATTTCACTCACTTCCTGAACTCCAGGTCGTGTTCCATTCAGTTCGCTTTTCTTCAGTTGTTCTCGTTCCATCTCCTCCTCCATGTCCTCTCCTCCTCGACGACACTTCCAAAGTACTATCGTCAACGACAACGGCACCACCTTCTCTAGACATTCCCTCGCCTTCAACTCTCCAGTTGACGTTGCGCCCAGAGCTGCTGGATCGATCTGTATGACCGACAGTTCTCGTGGCTCCAGTGGATTCACCTTCGTACGTCCTGCTATGGTCTCCTGACCCAATCACTGCACCATCTTGCTCTTTCCTCCATGAAGTATGTTCTGATGTGACTGGCCGGCCTATGTAACAACCATCAATAGATGATAACTGAAATCATTTTGGTTAATTCCAAATTCCACCAAGATCCCTCAGTTCATTTCTTTACATTTCTACAAAGTTTTCTGTTTCCATGTGGATAACGTTAGCAAACACATTTTCCATGCTGAAAAGTAAGGGAACCTACCCAACTATTTATTCAAACAATTCTTCACGACTTGAAAGAAATAATAAACTCGAGATATAGAGACACCAATGGCAGTGACAACATCAATGACTGAAATACATTGATATTTACAGAGAAATGAAAGTTTCTTTTCAACCCATCAGTGGGGGCTACGTTAGCCTTCACATTATTAAATACTAGAAGTAGCTACATACATATTGTCAATCGTTTTTCACTATTTTCGGGTCTTGGAATACATTTAAAATGAATGGGATGGAAAGAAAAAGTATGATATACGATTAAAATTATTTAAAAACTCGGCGCTCCGCGCCTCGTACCTGCTTTGAGCCTTAGTGGCTAACATGGAACATGTTTTTAGCTTCAACTTGTTCCTCTTTCTGTATAATCAACTAAATGTGATGAAGAATAAATTTGTAATTGAACGGTTTACCCACGATGGTAACTTATATGATGTAGGTATTTTTCTATTCCGGTGAGCGTCTACTCTAACCAACATGACAACCAAGTGACAATAAGAAAACAAGCGGCATTGTTTATTACATCTATATAATAACTTACATAAAATTAAATCACGACATAAATACCAACAACAAGTACGCAAGGCCTGCGTGATAAATCGAGAGCTTTCCAACGAATGGAGAACGATTTTCGTCCGTCGAAAACTGAACAACTTTCATTTCCCTAGAAACAGCTCGGTTGTACGTGAAAACTATCAGAACAATTTCGTGACACTTTCTGTATAACGGTTTCTGTATAACGCTTTTTTACTATATAGGCCCGGCTAAAAACATGTTCCATGTTAAAATAAGTGAATTCAAATATATTTGTCAACTCATAAAATTGGCTCGAGATTCACTATTCTGAGTGGTAGTATACAAGAGCATGAAAATGACAAAGTGTTTCTCCAAAATTATAGAACTTTTTAAAGAATAGATTACAACACCATTACATGAAAAAATAAGAGGGGAAACTATAGGAATGCTAGGTGGACTGGAAAACGTTCAAGGACGTTAGCTATACTGCACACTGCAATCACGATCATCTGCAATCGTTACTGATTGAGATCACTTTCACCTTCCTGGCGACTTTATATTTGTTCAGAGGAGGTCTAATCTAGAATTACCAATGCAAAATCCCTGTTTAACTCTGTTATGGCATTATTCAGAGCGGAGTAAGGGTTAAACTTGTTCATAGCCATTAAACGGTTATTAGTTCCACTTTTCTTACCTCCAGAGCTCCAAGTAGTATTCCACTCGGAACGTTTTTCCTCAGAAGTTCTTGTTCCCACAGATTCACCTTGGCCACGCCTCCTTGAACCAACTCCTGATGAAATTCCTTGTTCAACGGCAGTAGAACCCTCTTCGCGATGGTTCTTCACCTCGCCTTCAGCCCTCCAGTTGACGTTGTGCCCAGAGCTGCCGGATCGATCAGTATGTCCAATGGCTCTAGTGGCCCCAGTGGATTCACCTTCGTACGTCCTGCTGTGATCTCCTGACCCAATCACTGCACCATCTTGCTCTTTCCTCCACGAAGTATGTTCTGAGGTGACTGGTCGGCCTAGGAATGTGGAACATTATGAATCACACAGAATGTAACATGATTGTAGAAGATTAAGAGTTGAATAGTTTATTTTTTTAAATTTATGCTCAGTCATTGATGAGGTAACCAAGGGTTTAAAAGTGAATTTCTTAAAATTTAGAGTTATGATTGCCACCAGTTCATTGCCACTGTTCTAAATTACATTTTTCAAATCGCTGAATACATAGGTACCAACTCTTGCAGTTTCTTTCAATAAAAGTATTAACATCTTCTTGAGAAAATCATCTAATTACTGTGGGATTCATTTTGCACTACTTTTTTTTGTTAACAACTGCCCGCTTCAAGATTATACTGTTGAGTATAAAAAGTTTGTAAGCCCTCAAGGGTGACCTCCTACTTACTTCCAGTGCTCCAAGTGGTATTCCATTCAGAATGTTTTTCCTCGGAAGTTCTAGTTCTGGCAGCTTCACCTTGTCCACGCCTCCTGGAACCAGCTCCTGAAGCACTGCCATCAACTGTTAGGGTTCCACCACCTTCTCGTGACCACTCAGAACGCCTTTCCTCAGAGGTTCTGGTGCCTCCTTGTCCTCGCCTCCTGGATGTCGACGCGATTTCTTCTTCATTATCCTCAGCTCTCCATCCAACTCTACGTCCTGCACTCTCATGATGACTGGAAGCACCTGTCCTCGACACTTCATGCTCACCTTCGTATGTCCTACTATGCTCAGTAGATCCGACCACAGCTCCATCTTGTTCTTTCCTCCAAGAAGAGTGCTCGGAGGTGACTGGCCGCCCTTAAAAACCATAAAAATTACATAACATATTTTAAGAAACATCCTAGAATTTGAGTCACAATCCTTTTTGAACAGGTAAGTCCACTTTTCTGGGTGGGTAAGGTATAACTTATATGCATACTTGTGCAGTTATCGTTTATTCATCAACAAATTTTATTGTAAATATTAGTTGTAACGGTTATCTGTTTTGTTTCCAAATGAGCAGAGAGAGGGTGGAGCCCTAAGCAATTCAAGAGGGAGCAAATATATTTCGATTAGTATGCTGATGCAATACGTACCTCCAGATGTCCAAGTGGTGTTCCATTCCGTGCGCCTCTCCTCCGCAGTTCTGGTACCTCCAGTCCGTTCTGCATCTCCATCCTCTGCCCTCCAGGTGACCCTCCTGTCCGCGTTGGCAGAACCTCCTCCACGAGTCCTGGAGCCGCTTGATCTTGTAGAATTCATTTCGTATCGCCTCTCATACGGTCCCACAACGGGGGTTCCACCTCCTAAAACAATTTCAAATCTTGAGCTCGGAAGACCAGCAACTTTGAAAAAAGCCTTCTAAGTTGGGTGTGGCACATATCATTCGTGGAATGATTATGCAGGAACTCATCATTACATTATTATCATATTATGTTGAAAATTATCTAGCACGTCGTGAGCAAAGAGTCAAAATCGGCGATCACATGAGTGATCCTTGTTCATTCGAGTTCTCCGTACCACAAAGAACAGTGTTAGCCCCGATATATTACATAATCTACTGCAACGGCATCTTCTCAACTGGGATAGATGGGAAAATAATATGTTTCGCGGATGATTCGGTCATGGTGATAGTTGGTGATACGTGGGATGAAGTAAAAAGCAAAGCTGCGTTAAACCTCGGAAAAATAAATCATTGGCTTAAACTCAAAAATTTGAAATTAAACCTGAACAAAACAAATTTTATGACTTTTTCGTGGCAACCATCTCACATACCGGATATCGGAAGTATCAAATGTCATCAACAAAATCAATGTAACGTGGACTGCGACTGCCCGGCAATAAAACAGGTTCACGTGACCAAATATTTAGGGGTGATAGTTGACCACTGCTTAGGATGGGACTCCCACATCAGAGCCTTGACAGCGAAACTACGGAGACTTATGCCGTTGTGCCGTGAAATGATATCTCTTGGAACAGTAAAAGTGAAGAAACTTTTTTATGATGCAATGATACAATCACTTCTCATATACGCTCTACCAATATGGGGCACGACTTTTAAAACTTGAAAGAGTAAACTTGGGAACTAGATGTGCTGAAAGAATTACTTTGAAAAAAAGGAAAATGAACTCTACTTCAGCCCAAAGATTATACTCATACAGAGGTGCAAGTATCTATAACAACTTGCCAATTGAATATTGTATCTCGGTGGAACCTTCAAAATCGTTTAAATATAGTATGAAGAAATATTTTATGGAAAATCTCGCTCTAGGGTAAACTGTGTTTTTTTTTCACTTTCTTGAGGCATTCTCAAATAGTCACGTACTTGTCGTCACTCACTTATTGTCACCATTAGCCACATACTCGTATAATATAAGTATAATAGATAAAACTGGTTAAGATATCTTCTTCGCAACTATTGTAATTAGGAAAGTAGGAACAACTCATCCCCTCAGCATAAGCTATGCTTAAAGAGGGGATTAAGCATTGTTTACTACTTGTTGATACTTGTTTGTTTTGGTAATTTAATAAAATAAATGCAATATATATTTTAAATACTTTTCATTCATGTTACATGTTATTGAAACCAATTGTTTCCGTACTATTAGTTGATTGATTTTTTGTCATTGATTTGGGGTTTTTAATAAACAATTTTCAAATATTTACAAGCTTTATCTCACAACTTGAAAGCCAGATCGATAAGTATGTGCGAATACATCCAACCTGTGGCCGTGAGGATGAGACCAATATCCACATTACCCTGCACAACAAAGTTCCACCTTGCATGATTTGCAATACACACATGTATTGCGGGACACCTATCCATTCCAAAGTTAGGCGCTGGTTTTAGAGGTATACAGAGCATTCAAGGCACTCACAGATTTCAACTTGAAGAATTGATTCTACTTTTATTTGGAACATAAAACGCCTATCAGAAGTTTTTGTGACCAATAAATTTTAGTCCAATTTTTATGATTTTAATTTTTCCTACCACGGAACCACGTTTTCCACTCATTCTTACGTTAGAAATCAATTCCAATAATTTTTTTTCTCGTTCAACTCTACGTTTTTGACCCCATTTCTGAAATCCTCGTTAAATCGCGCATAATTTTATCATACAATCATTTTCCCTAATTACGAAAAAAATTGAGCTTATGGTGATAAAAAAAAAAGATTTGATTGCCCATGTTTTAATAACAAATTAATGGCCTGAAAATTCCTTATTCGCCGAGCAAGGCGGTCCAAGGGAGTCGCCATTCGATTCAGCAAAGAAAAAAAAAGAATGTACATACAAATCTATGAAAAATTCATTTCTTTTTTTGTAGCAGATCGATTTTGGTTGAAAAATGTCGATGGCACGGTATAAACCCATTTTTTTTCCATAAAAACTTAATTTTTTTGAAAAAGTATTTCGTATGAAAAATATATTTATTTTACTAGTTGGAAAGCTGAGATTCTTGAGGAGTTTTCCTGGAAAATAGAAGTTACGAAACCTGTTTATCGTGAGCAAAAGAAAACATGTATTTTTCTTAAATTCTCGAAATTTGATCTACGGACTAATTTGTCAAGTTTTAATTCATGTTGAAAATTTCTTATTTCGCCCTAAGGAGACGGAAAATTTAACGTTCCTTCGTTGATTTTAGAGAGAAGTTTAATGGAAAAACGAGACAAGAAATCGCTAAAAGAGAAATAACTAATAAGAGTAGGAGTCATTTTTTGTTGGGATTGACATCTAGAATCAATCCCTGGATCTTTTTGTAATTAGGTTAGTTATACTTTTACTGATACCAGTGCAATCAGTAAAAAGGTACATTTTGGTGAGAGTTGTTTTAAAATTCTAAGAACTTCACGCAAAAACTTCTCACTAAGTGTTGAGATTCAGGAAAAAACGAAAAAAACTCGGCTGAAGGCGCAACTCAAACTTGTCTGAAAAGAACAAACGATCTGCATTTTCTTTGTTAATCTCAGGTGTGCGTCGGATCGGTTCCTCCTACAGTTTTAACGCGTAATTCGACGCGGCTCAGAGAAGAGGAAACTTGAATTTTTGCATTCAGAGAAGAAGTAACTTGAAAAAAGGAAGAAGGCCTTCGGCGTCAGTTGACTTTTAAATACAGGTGCCTAATCAATTCTCCGGTTTTTGAACCCACGCCAAACAGTGACAGTATAGACAGAAAAAGAACATTCACAATGGAGTGGAAGATATGAACGAAAAATCGTAACGTAATAGAATGAATGGAAAACACATTCACGACTAGGTTAGGAAATTCATTTGGACAGTCATCGTAATCAATTGATCAATATTTGATAGACAAATCCTAAACGACTATGACAAAAGAATTAGGTACACAAATTAATAAAACGAAAATTTAAAAACCATCAATCTAAGCGCAATATAAGCTTTTTTTACGCAAAACGTTTTAAGGGGTGATGGGGAGGGGGACAAGGATCATATTAACATCTATAATATGTGTAAACAATGTCAAAAGTTCGTGTTGACCGTTCAAAAAATAAAATTATACCTATTTATGTTTGATTTTTGATTTATGTTGAGATAGACAAATCCATGTACAGTTGTATGTACGAGAAATGTACGCCATTCTTATCTTTGGGAGCTACCTTAAGTCCCAGGAATGCAATATCCTGCCAAAAAAGGCGATTTTTCATTAAAATTCGTCTAAAATCAACTATTTTGATCATGGCTGTAATATCGAGAAAAAACGAATGTATTGATTTTTCATTAATGATGCGATCTTGTTCAAATTGATGAGATTATTAAACTCTTCTTCACCAAGTACTTCACACATTTGAGAGCAATCGGACCACTAAATCCAGAGAAAATTATGGTTGGTGAATTTAAGTGTTCGCACGCTTAGACTAAAGCATTAAATTAAACAGGAAAACTCATAAATGACCATTAACGGCCGTCGTCCGCACGTTCTCTGAAAACGTCATCAAAATTATCAAATCAGTGGGCAATAATACAATTAGGCTTGTTACGAGGATCTGCAGTCACATACACACAGATAACAGACAGACAGATACGAAACCTAACTTGTCCAAAATAGTACACTATGCAAAAAGCATACCTAGATACCTACAATGGTGCAACATACTAACTGACTGAACTATTTTATTATACAAACTACACAAATTTTGGGCCTTGTGGCCCAGCCGTCCAATATACACGGTTTCATGTGTTCCAATTATGTAATAGATGTTAGAGTTTTTATTTCTTTCGTAAAACCAATCAAACAGACATTTAAAAATAGCATAGTATTCTAAATAATATTACATAAGCACGTCCATTTTCCCAGTAATTTGAACAAAAACCACATATTAAATTAATAAGAACACAAGTATGCAATCATCATCAATTAAAAGTATGTATCATCGATTTCTTCTTTCACTTCGTTTATATTGTATTAGTTAAGTGATTTATTTGTTGATATAGTATGGTGTAGTTATGTGAGATAGGTATTGAACAAATTTTACGAGAATCATAATTTTTTTCGATTAATAATGTAACAATACACTTACTGCACTTTGATAAGATTTTAAAATCAACGAATAGAACAATTCGAATTTAACGTGCTAAAATAAAACATCTACCCACGCTTCACTACTCCGCAAATGAATAAAACATAATACGGGGTGAATCTCGTTTTACACCATCCTCTTAAATAAAGAAATACTCGTATATCGCATTTCTACTTGAACGTGGCTCAATTTTTATTGGGTTTTTATATTTTTATGGCTAGAGGTTTTCAAAGTTACATCATTGCCCGTAATAGACCGCACTTAGTGGGCATTTTCACGGATCTGCGTTAATGAATCGTCAACTTAACTAAATAGGAATCAGGGAATTTAGAACTAAGATTGACACTGACGCACAAGAGGACAGAATCCGAAAAACCTGGACAAAACCTAAAAATCGAAGTGCGGATAAGCGGGGAACGAAATACGGTAGTTGATTGTGTGACCGAATCAAAACCATCTAGGGGTTAATCCGCACCATTCCGTCAAGTACCGAATGTAATTCGTACCTCAGCTCGTTGCACAGGGGCAGGGATTGAGGAATTTCAAACAAACGCAGGATTTGGGAATGGACCAACTTATAGCATGAAAGTTGATGAGTGGGTACATGTAGTAAGTGGCAATGTTGGTTCATTCTCTCCAGTATTCTAGGCGAGTCTGCTAGTTTAATCTAGTTCTATTAATACCGTAATGAAATGCGATACCTAACCGATGGTATAACAAGAACTTGGAAACATGGTGGTTTGCCTGTACAGGTGTAGATGTATTCCTCAAAGTGGCAGTTCATGGATGGGCAAAACTATACCTGGCGATGTAAGTACTGACGGAAATCCGCAAATAAATTGGTATTATTTGATTCCATACGTTTTGTCAGAGATAAGCCTCACCTTAGAATGATCATATAAGCCCCCCAGTTAGTCACCAGCTGCTACTTGGGGCCTATAATCAAACTTCTCTGACTGTAGGAGCTTCTCTTTTCCTCCACCTATCATATCTTTAGATTCAAGTATGTAATAAAATATAAACTCAGCTGAACTAAAGGTCGTACAGTGACGGGGTTGATTTACCGGCTGAATGTTGCAGAAAAAGATTCAAACAGAATAATATTCTGATTATGTCGACTGCGAAAGTAAGGGTGTGAAACTGCTGCATATCTTTACTGACGGCTTGCGAGGGATCTGAGTTATTAGGTAAGTTTGGGTTTTACCTGTTTGCGCAAGTGGAATTAGCTGTTAATGATGATGAAACCTGTTGTGCAGTTGAATAATTATTCTACTGGGTTAGAACTCATAGGTAGCTTTTCCCTGGGGGTATCCCTGCACCTAATAGATTTGTCAAGCACTCCTTCGTTTGCTTGGAACGCACAGGGTCTTTGTAATAAGGTCACAATAGGTCTTACAAGACCTGAGGGAGTGAAATGTCAGCGACATGTGTTACAAGGAGAATGATGGAATGGACTAGTTGCCCCTTCTAAGGACTGAGGCGGTTATTGACGCAATATCCAGAGGATACGATAGAAGGCGCAATGGGATGGTTTCAAGAAGGGCGCAATCGGTTCGGGAGGGGGAAACTATCTACACTTATGAACCTAGGTAGACAGAAAAGGGGGTAGGCAAAAGGTGAAAAATTAAGAAGTTTATTTTGAGAGAATATGGACAAACATGAATATTTTTAACTTATCAGAACCAGAGAATCTAATTTGTATCACAACAGACAAGCTGACACGTCACACACAAACCGCTGAGATAGGATCTACCCACATATCCATACCCATCACACTCCCTGGGCTTTAAAAAACAAGGGGGGAAAGGGCTGGCAATATAAAGAGCAGGGACAGATTTACAATCGTTTAAGAGTGAAGTTTACGTTAATTAAGCACTTAGCCTAAGGAGCAAAGAATGGGACAGGAACGTCAGGACGGTCAATAATAAGGGACCAGTGGTTCAGCACCAACCTCTACTGCCATGCCCCTTTTCAGGGTTGAGGCAATCACGAAGCTAGAAGGCAACAGGTTATGCCCAAAGGCGGCGGTTTCAAGAATCGGGAATCGAGAACTATCCATATCCGTAACACTGTCTTACGACAATTCGATCATCCAGCTAATTATCAAGTATTTTTCCAACATAAATTAATCAACGCAGTCAGCAAAATCATCTGCAAGTACTCTAAATCGTGTCTTACCTCCACTTCTACGAGTTCCTTCATGATCAACGACACTGCTCCCAGTTTTGACGTGACCATCTTCCTCGACACGCCATTTCGTTTCCGTTTTCCCGTCTCTAGTTGTGCTCGTCCGCTCGCTAGATTTGGTCCTAGAGAAAGGAGAACCTTGGCCGGACCAACTAGAGCTGGAATAAGATCTGCGCTCCTCCTCGCGAACTCTACTGCCATCACCTGGTACCTGATTGAACAAATTATAGCGTTCAAATTAATCATGTTTGATCAGGTGAGGTTCTGCTTTCCCGTTTCGAGGTTGGTGTTTTCCCCATTCGCGATCAGTAAGCAATTGAGGAAGTCATAATCAAGTTCCAATATTTCACATATGGTTCGCCTAGGTCCCAAAACTGAAGAAAGTAGTAAATTTGGGTTTCTGAAAATGCACAATTTTTCAAAAGGGATCTATTTATCTTGAATGTCACATTTCTGATACGTGTACCTTCTCTTTTCAACAAATTCGAAAACCTTTTTGTCATCAAGATGTTCAACAATTCTATAATTCAAAAATCATATTTCCTCGATAATAAAATTGAATAGTTCCAAAGGACATGAATTAGTATACGTTATAAATGTTTTTTCTTTTCAAGACCGATTACAATGGTTTATTATTGAATAATAAACCGAATGTTGAACGTCTCGAACTTCAAATTCTTATAACTGAGATAAAAGCCTTCGGCTTCCTTATGCATGTTTCAAAAAACTTGGTTTACAATCAAAGGTGAAGTGACTTATTGCAATCAATGTCTTAATTTTGAAACTATCGAAATTGATTAACAATGGCGAATTTAGGCATAAATACCGACGTGAACGCTGAATGGAGCCTAATGATATAATTAGGAAAATAGTTGAGGCATTGTTAAGGGCTGTTTTAAATTTTCATAGGTAGAATAGAGCCGACCTACAGTATATGAATCTCCAGAGGCATGAACATCAGTAAATAAATATATTTTCTTACCCTTGAGTAATCCGTACGACCCCTCTCTCGGGCTTCAGCACCGTTTGAGTACGAATCACTTTCAAGTCTTCCACCGTTGCTGCTGTAGTGGTTTTTGCCTTCAAAAATAAATAAGAAAATTAGTAGGTAGGATTAGAACCTGTCACTAAAAAGAATGCCTATGAAGCAGAGTTGCCTACTAAACATTCGAATTCCACTGCATAGTGTTCCTTACTTAACAAGTTCTATTAATAACTTTCCGGAAAAGTCGTCTGAGGGTAGCCAAAACACCCTAATTGATGAAAATAATATTTTATCCGGATTTACTCCATCTGTCCGTCTTATGAATGTGGTAAGTATATTACATCCATGGCCCGTCTTCACTCCATTCTACGGTACTTTATCGCTCATGATTTGGAACTTCCTATGTCATGTGTTGTGCAGTGGTAGAAACCATAGTTCTGACAAGTGTCGGATTTCTATTAGTGTGCAGTGTCTTCCTGTCATTATGCAGGTAACACACCTGGGATGCAGGTACGTACTTACCTTGATGAGAAGACTTCACCCTCTCGACATGTCGGTGGCTTCCGTCTCCGGTTTCTCTGGCTGCCGCCTCCTCCTCCCTCCGCCGCTCCTCTTCCTCGAACCGAATCCTCTGCTCGCGACTCAAGTGGCCGCCAGATCTCGATGACGAAGACGACGACGAGCTCCACGAGGAGGATGAGGACGTTCTAGTGGACGACCCGCCGCCTGAAGACGAAGAGGATCCTGAAGACTCGTATTCGGAAGAATGCCAAGCGCTCGCCGTACCAAGTTCAGCATCGAAGAAGGATTTTCCTTTTCTTTCAATCTGCCACAATACACAAATGTTATTTATAACAAGTGATGGAAAAGATCAGTTGACCCTCTAAGGGCTGAGGCGATAACCCTGCAACGACAAGAGGGCAACCCAGAAACTAAAAATTTTCAGGTTCATGCTCCAAACCCAGACCTTGTTCATTCTCATTTCATAACTGGGAATGGAGAAATGTCCATCTTGTATTACTTGGAGTAAATGCATTCCCTCGTGTTGTTTGAGTAGAATTGACAAAGTTTTTTAAAGAATCTCGGGGTCATGTGGAATTGAGGAGACAAAGTTGTCTTTGTTCTGAAGTTTCTTTAAACATTAGCTAAAAATAGTAGGTTACAGGCCCATTTCGAAGACACGGGGAAAAAAACACTTAAATGAGTGGAATAAAGTTGAAAATTTCGTACGTTGGCGTTCGTGCGTTATCTTGGTCCTCTATCAATAAACGGTCTTCAGATTCGGATTCGGCTAACCCATAAACATGGATGGCCGAGGTTACGTGTTGGAAGAAAATTTCAGGGGTCTGAAAGTGGATTATCCGCGTAGTAGTGAACTCGCCCCACTGTGGAGGCGGAAATAGTATATTTTCCTTATCGATTATGTGTATTTACCTTAACATTTTTCTCGTTGAAATCGTTGTTTTCAACGTAACATTGGATATCCTTGCCAGACACTTCTGGTTCCTCGAGGAGGTACAACAACGGTTCACCTGCAATCACAATTACAAAACAAATAAATTGAAGGTTCAAGCTATAAAACAAGACTCCAAATAAGCAAACATCAAATGTTTAGTCCAATACGACCAGATAGTCAGTAATTTTTATTCTTGTTCGTTCCTGAAGAGATGCTGTAGAATGGACCAATGCTGCAAACGAATTATAGAACGATCAGCGAAACATGAATTGATGGTTTACGGTTGGATCGATAGGAACTGTTATATCGAGCTCGAGATTCGAATTAGAATTCCAGTAGGTGATTTACTTGCAGTCCAGGAGGAGAGCCCGAACATCGGTGTTCTTCCAGTAAGGAGAATATTGGCATCGAGAAAATATTTCTCTACTTACTCAAAAGAAGTCGGAGTAAAAGATGGCCGAAACGGACAAAGTCACTCGCGACGAAGTTGTGGGAACCCATTTCAATAAAAACGGAGTAAGATAGAACGTTGTCTACATTTCCACGAAAATAATGAGTTACACAGTTAAATCAATTTCGACGGTTAGGTCATCATCAGTAACAAACATGAACATCAATTTTCATGGTTCGTGAAAAAGTTGTAGAGCATAGGAAACAAATTTGACTCCAATACCTTATCTCCTTAACAAAGAGAGTTACGAGCGATTGAAACTTGTGCCAATTTAGAGTGAGTATTTTCCTTCCCTTGGCCAGACTTTTACCATTCACAATCTCTTTTTTACCCTAAAATTGGTCTGATTGACGACAAAATGCGTTCTACTCACAGTTAAATACTGTACGAAGTTTGTATCAAAAAATTTTAACCTGAGATCATTCCTATTGACTTAAATCACAAACCGCAGTTTCTGGGAATTTGAAAAATGAATATGGCAAGTAATGCATGCACTAGACGGGAGTCAATACGTCTGGGTTTTATGTGATTACACTTATAAACGATCCATTTATAAATCGTTTAAAATCCACTTATGAACTATAAAACTTAATTATCCGCTCCATTCACCTTTTTCATGATGACATTTGAATATGCAATGAGTTCAACAACTAGCCCAAGTTATTAGTTGAACGAAAATAGAATAATAAAAAGCGGCTACACCCTCCATCCTCTTTCCCGACAGTAAATTCAAAAACCCGAGGTCTGATGCACGAATATACTAAAGTTGGGGTCGACAAAAACAACAGTAATTAAAAACAATCCCCCCTCGTTCACTCTCTTACAAGCTCAACGTTGGAAGTCCCAAAGACAGAAGAAGACCGTTTCAGAAGTAAACTAAGATTCTTAGTTTAGCAAAAATAGAAACAAGAAGATCGGCGGTATAAGCCGTGTAAGCAGCGCTTGAACGGATAGTCTTTTCCTCGATTCTCCCAACAGAAAACTAGTTGCTCCCGTTGCACAACTAGTGCAACACAACAGTGGGCTTAAAAAATATGAGAATTATGAAAAGACGTTATTCGGCTTCAACCCTTCAACTCCTCTCTTCCATAATGAAATTCGAGATTTCGGAAATTTGATGCAAAACTACAGTGAGACTGGAATCCAATAAAAAATACTAAAAATCCTTTAAGAACTGCAGGGTGAGCAGCGTTGAAGAAATTGGTGTCCCACACACAACGTACGTATTAAGTTTGTTTCTGATGTTTGGGGTGTCCTAAACCCTGCTGGATTAGTCTAATAAGCTTGCTTCAGATCGACGTCCTAAAATTAACAAACCTAACGATGTATGGCGCAAGTATGAGTAATTTATGTTAACCGTGTGGTTTTAGAACGTAACAGAGAAGTAGAAAATGTGCAATTTAAGCCATATTATATTTTCACCAATCCTTATAGCAACTGTTCTGAGAGTCAGACATACTTTTTTGCAGGCAATTGTTGATGAACGGTTGGCAACAATGGCCCTAGGCAGGTACATATCTACAGTGTTTGCCTTACACCCTCTCGTATCAACTTTATTTTTAACCTCTTCCAACCAATGTTTTGTATTACAAAAACATCTTTTTGGCTCAATGACACCTACACTTCTAACACAGAATATTGAATTCTAACGGTGACATGTCGATTCCCTGCATCATGTGAAAGCTAATGGAGATAATGATACCATGGACAGACATTAGCTGAACAATGGAAAGTGTAGTCACTTCCACTAATGTTGTCCAGGTATTTGAATTGCGACAGCTACTCATGAAGATTGAGCTTTGCGAGGTGCATTATACAGAATGATGATCATCGGTAACCAAAAAAAGTTATTGTCTCTTTGACAATGAGTCTTACGTGACTATTAATTCTCACTCATCCATTTTTTCTTCCGTAACATTTACTTGTTAAAAACTTCATAGAGCGGAAACTAAGAGTGGATGCGTGCCTTCTAGATCAACCTGCTGCACTCTATAAGATGGGTTCCTTGAAAGATAAGAACAGTATATGTTCTCACGTCTACCCTCATAGTAGTCTGATAACCGCATCTTACATCATGCCGTGCAGCTTCAGCCGTTCTGATTGGCTCTCCACGAGCCATTCGAACGGATCGTAGAATGACTAAACCCAGAGCGATTGGCAGATAAGAGACTGTTCTCGTTCAACTCGGACCAATCAAAACCTGCGAATCCCGATGGGAACCATAAAAACGAGAAAGAAGGATCACTTCGAATTTGGTTTCTTGTTGAGCATACATAAGTAACACGACACTTTCAGCAAACAAAATGTGCTTCCCACCTTTCAGACTTATAATTTCCTAAGATCAGCCAAAAATGTAGCAACACGCGGTTGTAGGTTAACTCACCAGTCAGCGTTTTGGAGGGCCAGAGGATGGTGGCCTGCGCCTCCAAGAACTCAGAAGGTCCTTTGTTGGTGATTGTGTACAGGTGAGCGACTTGAGGACCGATTTGCGACTCCTTAGTGATCTTGGATTCATCGTCAATCACGTACTGTGAGCTATTGTAGTAGACGTCAACTGGTCGAGAAGAGCTGAAACACAAATGATGAGGTATATATAAGCCATACTTGGATTTTTGTGTACAAAACACTGGACCCAATTAATATAAGATCTACATTGGGCGCATTAAGCTCGAAAAATTGCTACACAATTTGCTCATAGAAGGGAATAAATTGGCAAACCCCTTCGCTATTTGCATAATGGCATACTTAAATATCTATCTAAAGATCAACCTACCAACAATTTATAAACTACCAAAAATTATGGTTGTATTACGGACCGAATCAAGTACAATCGAACTAATTCAATCCTCTTTATTTCCCAGACAGTTACAGCACCCGAAGAGGAGATGATTCGTAACATTTCTCTAGCAAGATCTAGGTCTTGACTGGCCATTGAAGTGCAGATCAGAACGTGGTTGCCGCGTAAATCCGAGTTTAATTTAGAACTTCTATACTTACTTGAAAGTATCTGTGAATAAATACCTACCCAATCAAACAATTACTTCCAATAACGAACCTCTGTAATTGTATAGCAAATATTTTTCATACCTCCCTTCAAATTTTGTCATTTCACACATGGACTCCACCAGGTCTAACCAGGGTGATCGCCTCAAATCCATAGATGCTTTCGGCCAAAACGTGGACAAAAGCGTGCCATAAATTCACGATTTACATAGCGAGTGAGGTGTCATTTTCCCAGTAGTTCTGGACGCAAAACCGACCAAGATAGGTTTCAGATCCGCAGAAACTCACACAGAGCAAATAACCGTAATTTGTGAACCTCAAAATGAACCCACAAACCTCTCATCCATCATTCGAATCTCTCATGGACTTAGGTTTTAGCGAATTTTAATCCCACATAACCCAGCGTGCAGTCCCTTCGGGTATCTTGCGAGATCCGATTTCTACCAAAGGTTCTGAAAGATATCCTCATCTACCTACGTGAAAGTAGGCAGAAAAAACATACAAAACCCTTATTTGAAGAAAAATTAACACATGAGTTAGAATTGAGGGCGTTTTTATTTCTTCCGTCACGTAGCCAACATTGAATAACTGTAACTAAATCCGCGGATAGTTCATATAGGGTGAAATATTCATTGTTGAATACTAGTCGGGGATATGCAATTAGGTATGGTAAAAGAAATTTATTTAGGTATGCATGATTCCTTTCTTTTTAGAAAAGGTGGGTTGTTGGGAATAGTAGTAGAATTTGAAGAATTTCATTTTTATGGCTTTAATTTGCTGAAGTTATATAGTAAATGTACAGTGAATGGCGTAGGGGGGGGGGGGGGGAGGCAGGAAATCCCTGAAATTTGCGTCTAAAGTAAACAAGGTTGCGAAACCCAAGAGATTTTCAATTTCGTCGACCTTCAATGAGACTTAAGAATTTTATAAAAGCTTGGGTGACTTGTTGATTTTGATGCGAACGTCAGAATGAACAAATTTTTCATACCTTTTCTCACCCATCTCCAAAATGATGCCTAAAATAGGATTTCGACTTAGATATTAACATAAATAGTATGAAGGTTGCCTACTAATTTATAAATAAAATCCCCCTGAAATGTTTGCTGGTACATGTTTATAGGACATTTCTGTTGCTCATTAGGAGTAGAATCAATCCCTGGATTCCCGCATTTCGGCAATTCACATTCAACCCATGTTCCACTCTTCTGGCTGGTGTGTTTCTATTATAAGCGAATTCGGTGTTAAACCACGAATAAATGAATAAATATGTCTAGGTTCTCTCAGGTTGACGGCTTTACATTCCGAACGACAGTAGTCGCTGAGCACGAAATATTTGCTGGAATCTCAAAACATCCACCCAATGCCAGAAACGAATTTAAGTCGAATTTAAATAAACTATTTTGAATATAAATACGATCTTCCCAACCTGATCTTTTGTGATAGGTATACATACACAATCCAACTGAATCCATTATTTTAAACAATCAATGCTTCTTTAAAGTTGTCAATTAAAATCATGAATCTATTCGAGTATGCTCAACTTTCAAGGTATCTCATGTTCCAATTCCCGATTCAAACAATCTTCATAGCAGTAGTACTTGCGGGTGTATTCGATTCAAGTATGCTTCACAAATTCCATGATTCGTTGGCAGCCGAATCACGGTTCACGAACAACCCAACCCGGGTCACTAGGGGACTTGAGGAATTTCAATACGACCCATTGTTTGCACTATTAAACTGGCTTTCCCGGTTCTTTCGAACTCTCGCATTTGTAGTTCGATAGGAACACTGTCACCGGTAGTCCAGGAAGAAGATAAATTCCATTAATTGCTCCAGTTTTAGCTACCTCATACGCCCTATCGTTCCCATCTATTCCAATGTGGCTCTTAATCCATAGAAACTGATGATGATTGCATCTACTTTAGCACTTGCTGGTAAATGTTAGAATTTGAATGACCTTAACGATGTCAGCTTTTTTAAATGACGAATTGCACACAGTCAAAGCTTTTGAGTCCAAACGAATTCCAGTGGATCATCATCGCCTCATAAACATATTTAGTGGCCTCTAAAACAGCCATCACCTCAGCAGTATAGCTTGAAGTTATGGATGGATTTGAAACTTCTCAATCCTTCCGGGCTCCACAAACATTCCGCATTCAACATTACCACCTGATCTCAAATCATCTGTATAGATAACACCGATATCTGACCGCTTAATCTTAACATAACCCAGAATTCCTTGAACTACCTTAAATTGATTAATTGTACTACAATAACTTACCCTCACAGGTCCCGTAAATTCAACTTTTTAAAGGCGATATCTACATAGTATTTGAGCCATTAATTTGTTAATTAAGTATATTACCAGATGTATTAATGCATCTATGATATAGACCAAAATACATCTACACATATTGATGACATCGAGTCGGAACATTAAATGACACAAATTTCATCTCTTCAAATTACATCAAGTCGGGAAAATACCTATCATGAAACCTTGTAACAACTGTCTTTTTCGATTCAAATTCAAATTAAACGCTCACCCTGAGATAGACAGTTCGGTGACGACCCAAATCGGGATGGATATTTGAGCGAAGTTGTCCGACACCGTTCCGCTTCTCTCGGGGTTCGTGGAGTTGATGGCCATCGTGAAGTTGTAAGTGGCGTTCATCTTTTGCTGGTAGAAAGGTTGCAGAAGGACCAAAAATCTTACCTAAAACAATATTTAAAAAAATAATAATAAATTTGTATTTTGAAAAACAAGTTTAAAATATTTAAATGAATCTAATTTTCGGAAAATCGAAGACTTAGACAATACAAATGTTTTAAAGTTCTTTGATGAACATGTATGAACGACAAGAACGAATGACATGAACGCATTGATAAACATCGCTTCAATCGGAATTACCCAAGCATTTGTCACGTAGCGCTCAGAGAATAGTAAAGTGGTGTTTAGGATGACGGAGTAATTCTTTCATACCTGTGGTTGTAGAAGTCAATCACAATGTATGAAGACACACTAATCTGCTGAAGGACCCTATTGATTAAGTTCTTTCCTAATCACTTTAAGGAGATTAAAATTTATTTTTTAACTCATTTTTTTGTCTAACTCAGCCTAACTGGAAACTATTTTGCCAAGCTGTTTGTGGTGAAATTTGATAATTCTGTGGACTGCCCACTCTGTAATTATCACATGCCTGACTCAGTTTTCCATTTTCTCTGTGTTTGCCCTACCCTTCGCGGCGAGAGATTTTCTTTCTTCCTTGAAAACGATTTATCATATGATAGACTTTCCTTCCTGCTCTCTCTCGAGGGAGTATTAGATTGCAAGAAAATGTGTTTTCTTGTTAAAAACTGCATAAGAACCCGGGTTTTTTCTTAAATGTCTGATTTTTACATTAATTTTTCGATCTTGCTTTGTTAAGATTCTCTTCATTTGTCAATTTTGTCCAACTGCCTACTTCACACCCTTTTGTATAACTTCATGTGGTTTATATTTGGATAATTACCTTTGTGGATATTTAACTATTGAATTGTTGTATTTTCCTCATCTTAGCCATGTGTTTAGTCTAGTACCCCTTAGCCTTTTGTATGGTTTCGTTAAATTACACATTCATTTACATTAGGTGAACGGTTTTTTTTTTCTTTTTCTTTTCTTTATTTTCAAGTCAGAGCTGTCAACAGTGGGTGAGCTGTTTTTGTTCTCATTTTATGTAACTGCCTGTACCGACTATTGTATCGCCGGAAGGCTTATACAAATTAAAATTTAATTTCATTTTCAATTTCCCATTTTTTAAATATAAATGGAGCCACTTAGAACATATTACAAGGTATAAAAGCGCCGAGAATAGGTAATGTACCACAGTTGATGTCTAATAAACATGGACGAGTTATTTAGTAAGAGGGTTATCTAACACAGAAATATCAAACCTATGTGTAATAATTTGCAAGTTTTCTACTTTGCCTGTAGTCTGCTCTCCCAACACTGTATCATTTATTTATTTATTAGATCATAGATATACAGGCGAGTTCGTGTCTTTACTTCTGAACGCTCGCTTCCTATTTCTGGCTTCCACGTACGCAAACAAACTTTAAACTAAATACGTTCCTGGGGGCGAAGATTAGCCGTGCGGGCAAGCGCTTTCGTTAAGCTTAGGAAAGTAAACCTCGCCAGATCATATCAACGGCCAGGCTTCTATAGAAACTCCGTCAAACTCTACTTATGGGTATCTGCAAAGCGGTAAGGGCTCAAAAACTCTAAACTTGAGTGAACACATGCACAGAACCAGAACGAATCTCCTCACAAATTAGTTGCTCAATTCGTTCCCATCATAACGACCGGTATAGGTGAATGTTTAAAAGTAAATTCTTAATATTAAGTATGTTCGCAAAATACAAAACAGTGAATATGTCTCACCATCCTCTATGCAATGCATATGAATGAATATGCAACATACTCTAGTCTACATGTATGTTTCTTATATTTCATCAGAGTCTAACGACACGTAGGGGACTTGACTTTTTTTCTTGAAAAATCAGATTTCCACTCACAGTTTACGTTTTACAACACACTGAAGAACTTACGTTTCATTACTGTTGGGTGTCGCAAATCTGTTTTGCATAAAATGTAATTGCTACAGTTCTTACTAGATTCGGACAAAATTATCAAGGAATGTACGGGTACATGTTTCTGGACAAGTTCGTCCCTCGCAAATCAACTAACTTGGAATCAGTGATTTACGTCCTTCCCCAACTAACCCATGGATTTGAACAACATAGGATGATTAGGAGGAAGAAAATGGTGCTCAAAGGGTATTACTTGACTGCCAGGCTCTCTTGGCTAAGGTGAATCTTAGAATTCCCAGGGTGTCAGCGCGTTCGTCTCCTCTCTTTGAAATACCCTTTTCTCCAACGAACTACCAACTTAATCGGCTTCTTCATCGTCTTCCTCGTCTGGCTAATTTGTGCCTTCAGGCTAAACCATCTTATGACTTTTTTTGTCACTCCCCTGCCTGCTGAGATCTATTGCATCATCATCCTTCTCATTCAGTGTATACTGCTTGATTTGCTCTAATATTTAACTTAATGATTATGTTGAACTACCACGATATGGTAGTTAATAGGGATATTATCTATTTTTACTTCTGCTTGTTTTCTACTTGATTCTGGGAATTATTGTCTTGCTGTTTTCTTTTCTTTCATGTAATTGGGCTTGCCGGAATAAACAAATCAAGTTCTCGCAAGCGCAAAATGAGGTGGTATATTTTGGGAAATAAAGTGTACAGAGGACCACAGACAGCCTACTTGAAAATCGAAGAAATTAGCCTTGTTATAAGGATTTCATGGTCGCGCATGAGCTGCAGCTAGTAATGACACGATCATATGGAAATTAGGTATAGAAACAACTCTTCCCCTGCTATACTCCAAATTTGAGCGCCATCAAAACACTAGAATCAAAAAGAATTATGGTTGGCGGATAATTATTACTACTACGTTTGCGCACCCGCAGAATCACACATTAAGTTGTGAGATATGAAATTCATAGGGGACAATCAACGGCCTAAAATGTACATTCAATGAAAACGACATGAAAATCTTGCACGGGTTTACGGGCACGAGCCAGACATTCACACCTACAGACAGTACCTGAAACGAAAGTTGTTCACAATAACGTAAAACGTGAAATGCGGGTGAAAATGCTGACTTTGGGGAGTAAGGTTCATCTCTCGGATAGTAAAACAAAGCTTCCGCTACCCTTGGACTCGAATGACAAATTGGAAAACTTGTCTGGCTTTTCCTGTGATGTTAGAGGTTATTTGATTTAGGAAAGAATATCAGGACTGAAATGAAGGTGAAACAGTTGGCATGAAAAACTGTTACTAGTGATTTATTGTGATTTTAACATGACTACAAATAGCCGACCAGTTGGAGACAAGTAGCATTTCCAGGGACTCTTACAACTGGTCTCTGCTCATCTCAAAGCAACTGCAAAAGTCAATCTTCTTGACCTCCAAAAAATATTCCTTCCCATTGAAATTCCTCATATCAAACAAATATCAAAAATAACTAAATTTTAACGATAAAAGGATGTGTCCACGTCTCGTATCCTGATTTAAACTTAATCCTAGAGTTATTGGTGTGGCACATAGCTTTATAATAAGAGTAGATCACTGAACTGTTTAAGATAATCTCGATTGATGTAAAATGTAAGATTTTCCCTTAGGTTTACGCCTAACAACAGGGTGGGTCGATGTCTTGCTGGTCAGTTACGTTATTTCTTCATTGGATAGAATAATAATGGGATTGAGTTGACATTGATATGACATAATAAAATCGCCTTTCCCAAACTACAAATGGTTGATGGATGTTTGGTGGATGGATGGATGCCCTTAGTGATTACTGATTTTTGAGCCATGGATTTCATAGTGAACATCTATACCCTGAATCCAACCTGAAAACTCTATCGAAATCAGATGGTAACTGCAAAAATTATTCTGGTTTAAAGGATCGTGGACATATGAACATACGGACCCACACAGACTTACAGACAAGAAACAAAAGTAGTTCAGAATGGTCTAACACGTAAAACGCAACTGGAAATCTTGATTTTGGAGAAGCAATTTTTCTCCCTTCGAGTGAAAACAAAGCTCCTGCTACTTTTGGGTAGATTCGGAAGCGATAATATTTCAAATTTGCACAATCCAACTCAATTTACCATTCAGCGGGACTTATCTTTCTTATCATCAAAACGTTAAATGACACTATTTCGAGATGTGCATCGAAGACGAATGGTGGAATCAACCAATGAAATATCGATATTCGATTATAGTTGTTCGGGAGGGGGAGAGTTCAAGCGAGATTCTAAACTGCTTTCCGCTCTAAAAATAATTAGTTGTAGAAAATAATTGATATTGAATTTTACGTACAAAATGGGTACAAACGTATCCGTAGCACTTACCAGCTTTTGTCGGGGTAGAGGATTACCGATATCACAGTGTAGAGTATTGTTATTGTTGAAAGAAGGTGGTGAACATTGAACTGGGATCTCTCGTTCAGAATCGTCTTTCCTGTGTACAAAAAACCATCAGTGCTACAAACGATAGATGTATATAACAATTATTAGAAGATTAATAGGTAACAAATGAGTTGAAAGTAAAAACTCGTTTCGTGTTTGCAAAAACCAAGAATCTCTGAAGAAACGTAGGTACTAATTCAAGTACCAGTGACTCAGATCTTGACTGACATAGATGTAGATATCAGATTTCTCGATCTCACCTTTCAATTTTGACGTAGTTGAGGCCGGAAGGTACTTGTAGCTCGAACGTGCTCTCGAACGCGTCTTCTCCTTCGTTCTGAACTTCCACTTCGATCTCCAACCTCTTCCCAGAACCGAGAACGTATTTCTCCACGCTCCTGCGAACAGTATAAATAGCCATTGTATAATTGTAGATTAGCGAAGACAGGAAATTTTGTCGTTTTATGGGGTCAGATGTGGGAAGATTGAAAGTCGCAATGATTGCACTAAAAATTTTCATTTTTCTCTTTGATAAATATGCTGAATATGGATAGTTCTCTCTTCTCCTTGTAGCTTCAGGGATTGTGCAGGGTTCATCATTGAGGAACTCAACGAGAATCTGAATTCAACCAATAGTAAGGGGAAAAAAACTTTTGTTGGTTCTTTTTTATTAGTTTTATTGCTACTATTTGATCGCATGGTAGCTGCAAGCACGTGTCACAACAGCTGGTTGTCACAACAGCTCGACAACCGAAGGAGAATTACTCAAATAATTAAAAGTTAATTCAACCTAGCAGTCTTCAAGATTCTTCGAACCCCTAGTGATACCGATAAGGTGAATTTGATTGGTTAACTTCTTCAAACTTGAAAACTTTTTTTAAATATCAGCTATGGTAGGGGAATGGCGTTGGTTCCATGTTTTGTCGATTGGATCTCCTACCATTTCAAAGTATAAGAAAAGATCCGTCGAACCCACGAGTTCTTCGGTCGGTTCGATTGAATTTAGAGATGTCTCCCCTTCACATTCGAAGAGGTTCATTTCAACTTTGTAAGTTGAGGGACAAAGGGAAGGAAATGAGACTTCAAGGCGGACGCTACTATTGCGAGTTCGAAAGTTTTTCACTTCCCCATTCTCGCGCCACCGTTCAACTGACAGCTCTAAGATTGTACAGACTTGTATAGAGCCCTTATCCTGCAGGATAAAAACTAGGATTTACCACGAAATTTCCGTTCTGGCCAACAGACATTGAAGTATACCGAAAAACGTCTGCGGTTACAGCCCAATCTCGTTGTTCGAGTCAGGCCTTTCCTGGCTTTTTACTGTCAATCCAATCCTAAACTTAGTTCAAGATAAAGACCCGATACAGGTCATATGTGACCCCACGATTTTCCACAATGGGGTCTTACAATTATTTACTATGTTTTTCGAAAAGAGCATTCCTGACTCTAATTCTTCACCACAATCATCGTTTTACCACTAGTGTAAACGAAAATTGATTAACAACTGGGGTTTCTATCGGTCCGTTCCGTTTCCACATATTGTGATATATAAACACACTTATGTACATGTGACGAGGAAATACGTAAAAACCAGCATTTACCGGGAATTCTAGGAATCTAGCCTGAAGTTTGGAAAAACCACAATACGGAAGGTATACTCCAAACTCTTACCGCATTCAATCGGTAAATCCTAAGGAGTAACCACCCCAAGCGGTGCAAGTTGCTACATTAATTGAAAAAAGGATTGAGCGGAACAAAATGAAGTTGTCGCAGATTAATTCAAGGAAAAATCGACGAAGATAGGTTACATGAAGGACGTGATGATTGCCAATGGTTGATGGAGCCAATTTGGTGGAACAGGACATACCGCCTGCTGAGAATAATAGCGATCAAACACCAAAATCGTCAACAATTAGTTTAGCTCAACAAATGACTAAGAAATAGCATATCTTTACAGCGCATGAACGAAAATATGCTAGTTACTTTTGTTCTCCCCAGAACGCACTAGTAGGGTTTGAGGATGAGCAAAAACTCAGGGTTCATGTTTGTTGCTGATGATGACCTAACCGTCGAAATCGATTCACTGTGTACCCATTATTTTCGTGAAAATATAGACAGCGTTCTATTTTACTCCGTTTTTATTCAAAATTGGTACGTTTTGTAAGAGCAACAGTGGCACAAGTCAGCCACAACAGTAACAAAATGGGAATTAGGACGATAGTGTTCATTTTTCAACTAATATTGTTCTTTTGACTTCGTGCATCATAGGCCAATGTCTTTTTTAGACGGTGTTTCTCGAACTGCCGGCCAAAAATACAGAACAACAGAACCGAAGTTTCCCTCTTCAGGCACTGTTCATACAGCGAATGAAAACAAGGAAACCAACCAAAAAATGTGTTATTAGTGATGGAGAGTCTCTATCAACTAGAACTGCTGAAGTAATTCCTGCTAGGAAAACACTGGCACATTGCACTGAATAATGTCGTATGCAGTCTGAGTGTTTTCAGAAGGAGAAAGACAAACATTTTTGATAAATTATTGAAGTTAGCACAACTAATTACCACTTCGTGATGCATTAATTCTTGTCATCATATTTTCATAATGTGTAGGTCACACTGCCTGTGATAATGAAGCTCAAAATGACTGATTTCTTCTCCATTACATAAACGTTTTTGTTACGTAGCCTAACTTCATTGTTTGTCCAAGTTTAGAGATTCAAGTTGGTAGATTCACTGCGTTTCTAAGACTGTTGTGAAACAGGTTAGAATTATAATTTCTTGCATTTCCCAGTGACCTGACATGCTCCAAATGTAAATAATGGTTGGCAACCCAACGTGCAGAAGTGACCTATTTCCAAAAATACCTATATTTAACTGGTATGGACCTAGCTCCATAAACATAGATTAGATTAACTATTTTGAACGGGACGAGAAAACAAAATCAAAAAAAGGAGGACATCAATATTCAAACGCGATTTTCCCAAAATTAGACGTTTGGAGTTTGGTTGCTATTGTCTTCGGCAGGCGATATATTTGAACAAATTATCTACAACCACTCTCTCATTCTTCGCGAAATATGAGTACAATTATCCAAAACATTGGTGGTGTGAGGTTGGCGACAAGCAGCTCTAGAGAGCTAGAAATCTTGGATTCGATTCTTGATTTATTCATTATTCATTAGTTTTTCAAACCGTTCGCGTGCGTCACCGTCATCGAATGCACCACGACGTAATCCTCAAACCGGAAACGAAGACGAAGGCGATGGAGGAAGTTGAATGGCCGACGACTCAAGTCTCGAAGAGTCGTAACTCTTAATAACTCCCTTATGAAATCACGACACTTGAAATCAGGAATCAGAGGTCCAGTTCACGCGATCTGTGCTATACATCAACCAATGAATCCCCAGTTTGGGTTGTCGGAAGGAAGAAGAGTTCTATATCATGAGGAAGCTTGCGCCTGGCATGATCGACGTTCTGGCGTCTCGGTAAGAGGGACAGCGCAAAAATCAATGAAATGAGTCCTCAAGGCGCTCCAAATAAAACGGTAACGTAAATCAATTGTTGACGCCTCAACTTCGAAAATCAATTTGCCATTGACCGACAGAGTTGACCGGGTAACGGATAACAAGGTCAAGCTGGGACCAGGAAGAAGGAACTTGTCGACATACCAGCGCGGGCGTCTGGTTTCGGGCTTTCGAGTTCCCTTTCCTAGCGTCCGAAGCGAGTGAAAGTGGGCGACAGGTGCTCATAACAAACCGCACGGCTCACCGTCGAGTTCAACGGACGGGCACGCAAAGACGAAAACAGTGGCAGACCTGTAACAGGATCCTTCCTCTGTTCGAAATATTGCGTCATACCAAGATCCAGGTCCGGATTTGAAGAGTTGACCTTATTTCAAGTTTATTTTTGGTAGGTACGACCAAGGAGTTGGCCGAAGTTCCGTTCGAGTGGTTGATACACTTACTGCAAGGTACGTACAGTGCTGTAACCAGGAGTGAGCACTGACAGGAGTATAGATGTGTAGGGAACAAGTGCATATTCAAGTTTAGTTGTTGTTCAGAAGTTATAAACAGACTGCAGAATTTTCTTAAATCGTTCGTTTTCGTTTTTTCACTTTGCTAATATTATAAATCTTGACTCAGCATCACAATTTGATGACTTTCGACGTTTACATCAAAATCAAAATTTAACACCTACTTACCTCAATACATCAAAATTAGACATGGTGGACGAGCCAGACGAAGGGGAAAAGTCATTAAGGTAATCAACTTCCCATTCCGACAGAAAAGGTCGAAATCTGGTTTTTCCAAACAGACGTGCAATTTTGGAACGAAACAAAATAAACAGTTCAGTTGCAGAATTCCTCATATGCTAATATTATGAATCTTGAATGAACATTAGAGACGCACACGCATCTCCATCCTATAAACCAAAAAAATAACAGTTCGAATTGAGATTAACCACTCGGAGAGCTCGAAAGACTACTAAGAGCCACGCTTCATTTTATGTTCCACCAAATCGCTTAGTGTTCCATATAACGCTTAGTTTGTGTTGGAATGTTGATCTTAGCGTCTTTAGTATCAGTTTCTTCCTTACCGTTCATTCCTACCACTGTTTGTTTTTGGTTTTGTTTTCAGCTCCTTTGTTTTCCAAGTTATTTAGGAGTTTTTGGTAAACATTGCGATGAATAACAATCAGTACAATTTATCAAACCAATCTATTCCCACTTGTCCATTGAATAAAACTGCAAGATTTGTGGCAACTCCTGTCTGTTGTACAACAGTTGTATAGAAAATTAGCAATTGACTCAGATGTGTCCCATTTGAATCTTGTTGGAATTTGTATTTGGCAAAGATAAGCACCTCTTCCATCCCCTTTCCGTTGGCCCCTGTTGATCTACCTGCACCCCGGAGTTTCTGGTGAGGAGCCGCCACTGGTTTGTCATTAGTAACGATGAATAGGTACTCAGAATGCATACCTAGTGTCTTGGTAACAGTTGCCAAGCTTAGCGGATACACCTTCTCAGTGATGTGGGTATGATCAAACCATCATCCACTTTTTAGAGGTTTGGACAGCCATTATGAACCTCAGAGTCCAGCATTAACCCCCTCAGTGGGTAATTGTTCTTTCTTAGCCAGATAGGGTGCAGCCCTTGGAAACAAACCTGAAAACTGCAGGGCCTTACCACGAACTGTAATACTTCTAATCTGTGATGTATTTATTTCCACCTAGTCACTCTATTTCACTTAGATCTAATGCAACGCTAGTCATTACTCTTAGTCTAGTTCACTTGTGATTGTTTAAAATCGTGAACGCTTCAGTATCTCACGCGACCCCTCCCATCTGCATTCTTTTAATTTAGACCAGCAAATTTTTCCGTTCTCGGTTTTCCTTTTTTACTTCCATCTTTTTCCGTAGTGGGAAACGGGAAACTAGGAAGAGAGAATTCAATGAGCGAAATCAGGGAACTGGGGGACTGGAAAACTGTAGTGATTTTCAATCTGCCTCAAGAGACGAAATGTCCCTTTCTTAAACGGGCTTAATTTGGTACAATTAATCGATTGTACTATATTTGCAGGTTTCACAAGTTAACGACGTTATCTTCCTCAGTGGTTGGACCAGTTACTTCGTTAGTACTTGTTTTTTTTTTAATCATCCGTTTCCGGAATGTTTTTGGACGCTATTCAAATCCTCCCAATTTCAAATACCTAACGTCGTAAACCGAGAAAATTTAAACAAAATCAGTAGCTAAATAATTCGATTGTGTCCATGTCTACGTACAGAATACTGTCTACGTACTGTGAGTAATTACGAACTCAATTTATTGAGAGCTAAAATTAATTATTATAGACCAGTAATCTGCGAGGAATAATTACCTGTCAAAAAACTGAAATAATAAACCTTTGGGCAATAGTTCGCAACGTTTTTCGTACTGTAACGGATGAATATTGCACATTTAGGTAATCCCTAATCGTAAAGTGTTTCTCTTTTTGTCTGATAAACAAAATTGAGCGTTCACAGTTTTATAACGTGAAAACTCATGTTTCACCATTGTGTATATAAATTTAACAAAACTATATTTCTCGTGTTGTTTCTTGGGTGCAAAATGAAGTTTTCATCTGTTAATTTTGTTCAATAATTTACTTCCCAAGTAGGGATAGAAAAAGGTGTAATTCAATGCAAAAAAAAGGTTTAAACGAGAGTAAAGAAGGTGTAAATGAAAATTAGAAAGGTTTAATTTGAAGTAAAAACGGTTTGAATCTAGTTGAAAAAAGTTTAACTAAAATGTAAAATACTATATTTATTTACAATTATATTTTTTGGAGAATTTATTGGTATCAGTAAATTTGTATCTGTGAGTTTCAAGTATTGTTAAATAATTCAATATAGCACATGGAAATTGACTCCTTTCTCAAACATACTTATGATTTACGCTTAGCCGTTTAAAAATTTAGCCCAGAAAAGGTTAAAATTGTAATTTATTATATGGGAAATCAATCATTTGCGAATAAGTATATTGCTGTTGATTAAATTAACTCCGGAAAAAAGTCGTCATTCTCTCCAACATTATACAACAGTATTCAGGGCCTCCGACGATAGGTTGACCTAGAAGTTCGCGATTATATGGAAATTCTCACACCAATCGTGGTCATGTTTTTCGACTCGTGACAGAACAGGCGTTTGTATGGAGTTCTTTGAGCCGCAAGGACGCGAGTTAGTCAACGGCGAAACAACTCGTCAGATTTAAACGAAAACAAGAACGAATCATCTTCAAATTCATTCATCATCATCACTAAAGCGTCCAGGAAGAGTTCGCTGGTTTGAATATACGTTCTTCTCAAACAAGTCCAAACCAAAGTGTTTACGTTTGTAATCAGCATTCTGATTTCCTCGTGCGACGTTGCAGCTAATAAAACGCAGAACTGATCAACTTTGAGAGATAAAAATACTCGGAACACCGCCTTCTGAATAAATATGACTCAAGTTTGGCAACGAACATCCGAGGAGTCTCTTCGCTCATTGCAGATCAATCTTGCAGCTAGACGATATGAGCCAATCCGCGGCCAAGAATTTAGTGCCCGCGATATAATTTGTGACTGAAAGTTAGAGACTTGCAGTTGTACAGGTCTACCCACTTGAAGGCGTTCATATCTATGGAATATTGAGCAGGAAGCTAATGAACCCGATTGCTTTCAATCCATCGTTAGCTTTTGCTGATGCACTAACGTTACATCACATCATCATCATCATTTTGATGTTTTGGTTGTGTCGAGCTGGTTGTGTGTGTTCCCAGATCGTTGTGACGAGCTCTATTCTTAACATTTTCAGCCAATTTTATGCAATTTTCAGGAAATCTGAGGGTGAGTCTGTAGATGGTCACCTATGACTTCCATCACTCAGAAGTGGAAAACGGTTTGATTATCTCAAATCGATTTCAACGCAATAGTATCATTAGTAGCAACTGTGCAATGCACCAGTCTGAATGTAGGAACGTAAAATCCTTTCAACAAGCCTAATTCCTACAGATTTTGAAGAAATGTTCAGGGGATTTGAGGTTAAGAATGTAGATGGTCCCCATCTGTCCCCATGAGTTTCAATGCTCAAATCAATACATCCCTCTGCACATGCGCAAACGTTAAAACCATCAAGCACAATTTTCTCAAGTTCTAGTGGTTTGATCATGCTGAAATGTTTATGGTGGTCAAACAATCTCATCAATTTCAACACGATCGAATCATCTGCTGTAGAATATGGGCGACAGACACCCAATGGATGTCAACTGTCCTATTGAAGCCGTTGATGTATACACAAACATTACCTGCTGTATTTCTGACCCATAAACCGTTGTAACAAGCATGAATTCTACTTTTTTCGAAATTTAAACACATTTCAAAAGATCTATGCGATTATGTTACCTAAGCGAAGAACCTAAGTGTCATATCCAATTAGGCAGACGTTTTTACCGATTTATTGCTGATTGTTTTCCTCGTTCAATGAAAGACTGTAGGCATTAAAAATAGGCAGGAATGATAAATTGCATTGACCGCGAACATTACGTCATCTTTGCAGGTGATGCCCGGTACCAATGTGAAACACGAGCACGTCCATTCGAGTCCAGCGCGAAAGCTCGACGCCTCGTCCTGCGTTCGTTTCACAGGATATGAATAACTTATGTCACGTCCAGGTTCCTTGTTTCCCAAGATACTCGGCCGCAACGGGTCAAAACGCATCGGACATAAGATAGGCCCACGGACGCGCTGTGGGGAAAAACGTATATCACGGATTCACTATGTGTTCTAAAAATTGCGGCAAAAAAAGAAGACATTCACGAGGACTACCAACGAAGTTCCTTGTCTTATTGGCATCAGGAGGGAACTCTAACAATTTCATCATCGTCAAAGAAGAACCGAATCAAATTTCAATTAGTTTTTGAAAATAATGGAATGTAATAAATCTTGAATTCATGAATGTGTTATTTTGAAGCATGCCTGAACAGGGGAATCAATTGTTTCTAATTGCTGGTCTGAAGTTTTCAACCATTACGTGATGAGCAGTATTTTTGGATCACAAAAGATGGAGCATCAAACGAACCAGAAAGATTTTGAAATAGACAAACTGGAGATTTTAAGCAAAGGAGCTCTTAGTCGATCACAAAGGTTTGTCATTGAAAATAATTAACCCAAATTGTGATACGCTCGAGAAAACATTGGCGGTATTTTTCAATCAGCTGGAATGGCGATGTGTCGTAACTACCTGGTTTTTGTTGTAGAAATAAAAGGATATACCTTTCAAATAATTTTCGACATGATGAAGGAACGTGAAGCAATGGCTGTTTGGGCAATCCTACTCGGAGGGCACAAAAACTTACTGGAGCCTTCAATCTCTTTACCTTCAACCTCGTCACTTTTGCCGATTCGAAAACATTTGCGACACCTGTCCTTGGGTGCACGTTCATTTGTGAGGAAGGTGACACAGAATAACCAACTAATTATCTCTCAGATGGAAGTTCATTTTCTGAAGCACAGTCGAAGGAGTCGGCAAGTGCCGAGCTATGGATTTATCGGGCGGGTAGTTACATCTACCAGCCAATACACCACTTACCTCCGAATGGGGGTAGCGCACGTTCATAAAGGAGAGGTTGCGTGCGGAAGATCAAAGATTTACGAGCATCAGTGAATGCCTCTTTATGATTTCTTGATTTCACGACCGTCAAAGGAAACTGCCACTGCCGTGGAGTCAAACCTTGACTTTTAAAACCGAAAATAGGTCACTCGATGTTATTCCGATGGTGGTAAACTCTCATTAGACACGCTTCTTGATCACTGCTGTTATTAGCATATTATGGTGCCAGATTATCATTACTTCGTTTCAAAGAAGCTAATGGCTTATAAAACCATTAAAACTGGTTGGTGTGGGCGTCAGGTCTGCTTGCATCTAGAAATACAATAAAGAAACCACAGCAGGCCACGAGGCTGGATTTATATCTATATACTTGCGAATCGAGACAGCAAACACTTTAAGGAAGCAAAGAGTTACTCACTTCAATAACCTTTGCCAAGAAATTATCCGGCCCTAACAGTCACAAGTTTATCATATCATACCTGATATAACTAACTTGGGTTAGTGTACGAGTACTACGAGAACGTACGTACCCAGCCACCTTTTCTGGTCCATAGCTGGTAAAAATGAACTGACAAGTGATGCAAGTAAAATAAGTTGCAGCAATGCAAGTAAAATGAGTTGAAAACACACACATTTTTCGTCGCTTATATCGGAATTTATTAAGTTAATATTAAAGATGTACCACCACAAACTTGGGAGAAGTGGGGGAGCCGGGATGGTAAACGTTTGCGTTAGGAACTCATTCACGACTGTATATTCTGCGTTCGTAATTTAATATTGTTCCTAACGGACGGAGCTCGGAAAATAACGTTGCACTGAGTCATCACAGCTCGACGAAGCTGGCCAACCGTAACACAAGTACAAAATACGGGCACAGTACTCGAAAATTTCAATGCAAGTACATGCACTTGTAATTGAAGTTTGAACTACCAATATTTCTACTTATTAATCTTAGTGCACTCCAGGAGCTGCACTTGTGCAGGTGAAAAGTGCTTTGTATTTTAACTTGAAGTACAACAAGTACATTCTGTCATTAACCCTAGAATACTATAGAGAGTTTAGAAACCTTTCTACTCTCTCTCCTCACCCTAAGCCAACTGTTGGGTGGATGGGAAGAAGGAAAAACGTGCATTTGATCCAATTTTCGAGTAAAATAATAATAATAATAATAATAATAATAATAATAATAAGGGTTCTATTCTATATTGGTGAAGATTGATTTCAACATGATTTTAGAGTTCTACGCGCGATATGAAAATAACGCCATTTTGTGATTAATTTATGTAGCTCTGAGTTTAAAAAAAAACTGATATCTGAATTGATAATTACTAATTCACATGAAAAAAAAGTTTACTTCCCATGAACATACATGTATCTTTACGATCTATGTATACAAAAACACAATAAGAATACTTTTATAAAATATTAACTTTCTACGGCTCATTTCTTCTTGGAAATCCTACTAATTTGCTAAAACTTTAGTATCGTAACTATTCTTACTATACCGAAAATATTTTTATAACTTTTACTGCACCAACAGCATTGTGAGAAAAGCAAGAACACAAATTTAGGTAGATTCAAAAGTACACCTCACTTTTGAATTTGACAGAAGGAGTACATATAGGAGTACTTAATTGAACTCTACTCATGTCCAATAAAAGCATTTTTTCATACAATTACATTGAAGGATTTGACTAAGACAAGGGACACGTATATTTATTAGCATAATCATTGCAAACAAGCTATCACTATGCATAGACGTATGAATGTTCCCAATCAAAGACAGATTTTTCCAAATAAACAGAATTCAGAAATTTCCAAATCTAACCCATTCCAGCGAATGAGTCATGATTCATTCTCTTGCACTCGATACCTCCATCACATCTCACAGGAAAACATACTGAAGAATTTATTACAAAAAAGGGCAAAACGTAAGGTAGGTACTTCTCATGCCTACGATAATGTGTTCCTGAAATAACAAATTATCATACCGGTTACTGATTTATCGCGATAACTAGATACTTCCTACTGGAAAACCGTGTTAAGCCCAAAACTGCTTCTGATATTGGCATTCAATTGATTAAAAAACCTTTTTTCCAGGTGTACTCGTATTATTGCAACATCATATCTAAGTGTCCCTCGGTGAACAGAATTCCCATCATATCTGATTTCATTATAGTTCGAAATTTGAAGGAATTCGTTCAATCTATTTGCATATGTGTATGAAGAGCCAGATTAGTAACTCTCCCGATTATCAGGAATTTTAAAAAGTCAGTATAATCAAAAGTTTATATGGTTTCCAAATCATTTCAACTGATCCATTCATTAGCAAATACGGTTTACAGAAACAATGCAAAACACTCCATTTTCATAAGATTTCTTGTATCTGTATACATCTATAAATATCGTAAGCATTGAAAAGGTGATTTGAGAGTTACTACCACAGAATACGATTCCATTCCATCCACAATATTCCCAGGATGATAGAGCTGCAGTAAGCACTAATATGAAAAACAAACCCGAAGTTTAAGAATGTGTATTTTAATGGCGAACTACATTCTACCTTCCTGAATATTTTCTTGAAACATTATTACTATTATTTTTTTTCACATTTTGCATATCTACTATAATTTTTGACTGCTGCAGCAACCTCGCCATTCAAATTTCTGTATCCAATTGAAAGTAGGTTCATGGTTTTTAGTGGGTTGTTTGTTGGAGCTATTCTGGTGTTTGGTCTTTGGATGTTTGTTGTTGTAATATTTGGTGAATTTGTGTTTATTTGTGTGTGTTAAAGTGGATTGTTATGTTAACAAGCCTTGTTCAATACTACTTATTAGTTGTTTTGTGTTAGTTGAATTATGTTAGGCGATTTTATGGGTTGAATGGTGTAATGTTGCCTGTTTGTTTCATGTTTGATGTGTTGTTTCTATTGTGTTTTGATGTGTGATTGGTGTTGTGTGTACTTGTATATCACTTATTTTTTGATGATTGTTCGTTGTGAATTGTGGTTTGATTGTGCGTTAATGTTGTTGGTACCTATTTGCGTGTTTATGCTGTTGGGTTTAGTGTTTTCGTGTTTGATTGTTGTTGTTGTGTTGGCTTGGCTAGTGTTTCAAAAAAGAAGTAACTCCTAAGATTCGTCACTCTTCTTTCAAGTTTAATACGTCGTAAAAATGTACTTCTGATAGGAAACTAGTATCGATTGTACTTGTAGTCAGATTATCAAAATAAAAACTGAGATCATTCGCCTTTAAATTCATGAATGTGAAAAGAGTATTTGAAACCACGTGTGTCATATCCGTTTTTCCTTGATCGTTCTTCAGAATGTTATCTTCGAAAGCAAACACTTTACACAGACAGTTTTGAAGAAGCGGATTCGCCTTTATCTGGTGTAGACCGTTTAGAAAAAGTGACGCAATACTCACAGATGCCACGTAAACTGTTGGGAGGGACGAAAAACTACTCTAGGTCAACTTTCACTCTGGGGGATAAGGCCCGTTTTTGAAGGAATGTCAGTGTTATAGGATCAACTTGTCGGGCATTGTGATAACGGAACAGGTGAAAATGGGGTAGAGTTTTTCTGTCACCAACTGACAGAGGGTGTGATGCGGCTAGATACCGCTTTCTCCTTCGTGCGCCGGGCGGGTCTAGTTCACAGTCTTAATTGCAGTATCGACGCTTCCGATAGCGAATGAGAGTTTAAATACACATGACGTTGAAACTTCCATAATTTTGCTATGATACATGCGGTAGCGTGAGTCACAAGTTGAGGCAGATCGTTAGCGGTGGGAAACGTTTTCGAAGAGATGACAGCTATGTATCATTCATGCGGGCCTGTTAATAGTCTTTTGTTTTTCAAGGGGATTTCTAGAAGAAGTTTTTGCTCTTTTTGGTTATCTGATAGTCACTATCAACATAGGCCTACAGTGATGATAACTATAATCAATTCCGATCCATTTTTCCAATACTTTCAATACTTGAAGGATAGAAGTAATCAACAAACACAGAGTGTGCGCGGTGTTATCAGCATTTAGTACCCACGGAACAAGTACTAATGTTCACTATCTAGTATCCAATCGTACCATCAGGGTTTGTATACGCGTTTCGTATGCTTTGAGAAAGTGAAAAGTATTTTGTGATTGTTCAATTTCGTGGGATTTCTTATTTGTATTATGCCGAAACATTGTGTGTAAGGTATGTGTAGAAGTGAGAGCCGCCGGGGAAGACCATACTGCAGCCTGGAAACATGTAATTTCCCGAAAACAAAACCTTATTTGGAACACCGTAAACCCGGTCCCTACAAGTTTAATATTTCCAGCCGAAGAAACAAGTATCGCGGCTAATCCTTAGTTATTCACGACGAATAATTGTAAACGTATCAAATGTGTGAGAGGTGGGTGTCAAAAAAAGTAAAAGTCAAGAACCGAAGTTTACACCGGTGATGAATCTGAAGATATCTACAATTGTTCGAAACTGTGTCCCAAATACATAATCAAGTTAGACGTCAAGATCCCAACGACACGAAAATATTGTACGCATATTAGTATTTCATTTTTGACTACCAAACTACATATTTGATTGAATATGTGATTCCTCATTTCGGCGTTAGGAGCACAGTAATGGAGCAAAGCGGGCTTTTTAGGGCATTTTGCTAGAAAATGTAGCTATTGCAAAAATGTTTAATAGATATAATCCTTATATTTTATTTTATCTCTCGACCCGATTGAGATAAAACCTTCGTCCTTTTGCGGAAAATCGAGCATTCCAAAATAAAATATGAAATGGTTAGACAGAAATTTTTGAGTTCATATGATCAAATCGGTAAATTTATATTTTTTAGCGGAATACTACAAAAAAAGAAAAGTTAATCGAACATGAACTAGGACATTAAAAACGTTTGCAATACTAATGTTTACTTACTTAAATATGATTAAAATACGTTGAAAATTAATAGGAACACTTGAAAAAAAAAAAAAAAGGTAAAAATCTACAATTTCCATTTTTTCCGAAAAATTACCTAGAAAAGTCCTTAAATTTCAACATGATTGAATATAAATGCAATCGTATACGATGAAATAAGAAAATTCACTCATAAATCATGCATTATCACTTTCGGTTATCAGTTTGAGGGTTGATTATCTATATGCTTGTCTCTCAATAATAAAAAATTATCCTTAATCAATCCTTCTAGTAATATATTGATTAGTTGAACAAATAGATCGGAATCTGTGTTAGTTTTAGCACCGTATGCCCATTTTGAAGGTTATGTGACAAATATTCGTAAGGAGCTGAAGTTATTGAAAAAGGTTTAATTTCTACCAAAATATATTTAGACAGAGTGATCTACCATATGGCACATTTGATTTTTGGTCTCTGGTATTTCTGGAATCGTGGCCATTTCGTTGTAATCAGTAATGCAAAACCACCCGGCTCATTTCCAAACACAGTTTTTAACAAATCTTGCTTCGTTAACCCTCGTTCAAATAAAAACGAATTTCTCAGGTATGGATGAATCGATATCTATCAAACAACTGATCAATGGTACAAAGGCAGCTTCTTAGAAAACGTTCTTTGTGGATTCTATTGTCTTCAGAGGGTTGATCGGTAGGCAGTTTGAATTTGTAGATCATTTGCAGAGTTGACTAATGATCCACCAATTCCAATGAGATGGGTAATCTATTATTGTTCTCATTTACTTTATAGTAGATGAATACATTTACATGTATCTCACCAATATCTCTTTTTATAAAGTTACTTGTACGGTTCTTTGGTACAATTGATGAATTTATCATTTTTGTTCACAGTTAATTGACAGTGTGCGTGAAGAGAGGTGTGAGATCGGTGATCCTAATCTACCGATCGCATTGCAAATGTGTCTCGTCCCTCACCCTACCACCAATGGAGTGGCTTGGGAAAAGAATTGACCCGATTGCGAAATCGGTCAAGGTCTTCGGAAAACGAAGTTTTTCTCTTTCCTGAGAACATAAAATCCAGAGGTGACCTTTCTAGCGTTGCGCGGGTTGAGAATCAACTAAAAACGGAACGAGCGAGAGAGAGATACCGTGAAAAGCCGCGAGTATGATAATATTTCGAGATATGAATGAAACCTGGCTATTCAAGTTCTAAATCCGTTTTGGAGTCAGCGGAGCACAAAAGGATATTTCAAGTGAGGGCACCAAGGTGCACGGAAGGCGAACTGGATGACATCTTCATTCGAAATCAGGTCTAACCGTTGTCAGAGATCACAAACTATTGGAAGCTACTAAGAACTTTCTACCAACCGTTCGACAGAACAGCATGACTTTCCGAGCGAATTTCGTTCCAATTTTTAAGACGCCCCTCTGAAACAAGGCTTCGTTAATAATGGGGTGCCTATTAGAAAATTCGAATGCTTATCAATTATTGATCCAGGATTGTGTGAGACATGCGACTCCCTTTATGATCTTTCTAAGATCGAATCTGACAAAAAAAAGATAGGTGTTAGACTGTGTGAGTGGCAAATTTTATCTACGCTTCCTTACCTGCAATTCGAAACACGTTTTTGTTATTTATCTTCATTATATTTCTAATTTTTTTTAAATCTTTAACTATTAATTGAACGCATCTGTATCTTGTCGTAATTTGAGTAAATTAGCGTTGCTTCGCCATTTTCTATTTTGGTTTATCAACCTCAGGCATTTTGAATTCGATGTCGTGGCGAATAAGGGATTGGGTGGGTTTGTAATGACCGATTCATTCGAGCAATACTCGATACTTATTAAAATTCCCAACAAATTTTAGTTATTTTTTGTTTGATTAAGAATTTGCTCTAGTTCTTAAGAATACTCATTATTTATTTATAATTATGTTTATAAACGTTACCTATCATAGAAAAACCGAGCATAGGGACAGAAATTTCCTTTTGGACAGAAATTTAAGTCAAATACTCCGCTGTGTGGCGGATTGTGTAGGGCGTAAAGCTCTAATACTTAGTTTTCCTTTCTTCTTGGTTGATTGCAAAAGTGTTATATTAAACATAACGGACAAAGTATGATAAACATATTTACGAACTAATTGAGATGGTGATGAATGTTATCATCAACGATCTATAAACCATCCAACAACTTCAGGTTAGTGAAATACGCTCATAAAAATGTGGTGAATTTTGATTTAGGTGGAGACACATTATTTCATCTCAGACAGACTCGGAAGCAAAAACATTGGAAGAACATTTAAACAATTCAATTTTTTTGATAAATGGTCATGGAAAAGTTAAATTTTAATCCAATGTCAGTATCCAACATATGGTCATCTGTTCATAAAGGCACCTGTAACAGTGGATTCTACAACTAATTTGCAAAACCGTTTGTAATGATTCAACCTTTTTTCTTCAATCCCTATTTCACTCTAGTTGTGCAGGAAACTTGGGAAATTTCTAATTTCTCTTGAAAAAAGGAATTGGAGAGGGTGATACCAAAAAACGCACAACTGTCCACACCACTTAGGGTATCATTTTCAATCGATTTCCATAGGGTCAGGCGGGGTAATTGTGAACGGATTCCATCAAGTTCACAATCAAACCATTCTAAGATGTGGTTAATTTCCAGTAAAAACGAGAAAAACTGGATGATTAGATTCTTAAGTCTGTTCTCTCTCAGACTTCATCCAATTTTTTCCAATATTTTGGGTTATTGCCGATGAAATTCTTTGTTCACAATTGTTCATAATTACCCCATAAAATGGGGGGGGGGTGAACACAGATTCAACCCCTACGATAATCCTCCATAAAAATCAGAGTGGTAGAGTTGATATGAGCCCTATGACTAAGGAGGGGCTCGAACGTGAAACCCTAAAGGTATTGTTCAAATCTTCAAGAGAGCAGCTGGGACCACTTTTCTTCTTCGTAGATTGTGAAATTTTGGGGCGATTGTGAACAAGGTACTACGACTCTACCAGGAGTTTATCTCAAGGAAAAAACGTGTACTCTTAGTAGGGATGATCAACAAATAATACAATGTAAATCGAAAGGAAACTTACCTCTTACTGGAGAAAAGTAGGGTGACTGATAAACCGAATATAACTTTAAAGAGACAGCTTTATCAATAATGAGCACTGATAGCAAAGTAGAAGGGCGGGATGGCGGGAGCAGATCTACCACCTCATACTGCAGTGTTGTCTTAAATATCTGTGTCTTATTGTTCCAGATTGACTTCACAGAAAGCGGTGAAGTTACTTTTCATTCCCCCCTTTTCACAATTACCCCGCCGGACCCTAATTCTTATTTTGCTAGATAAAAGTTTTAGTCTAGTTGTGTAAGGAACCTCGGATACTTTGCTTTTCCTACAGGACACCACGAAAGAATCCACCAAAAGCATTTAGAAATGCACTGAAAACGTCCTTTTCAAGGTTCAACTCTGTTATGGGGTCAGGTTTGGGTGCCTTAACTAAATACTGACTAAGGCTTGGAGCTTAAAACATGATTGTAGCTAGTCTCATGGAAGTCTCATTTCGCACCATTATTCCATGAGAGAGGGCCAGGTCAGTCTCACATAATATGCTACCTGCCACACACAGTAAAACTGGCATCGATTTGACAAGTTTGAACACATAGACTTCATCTTCTGCTCATTTTCCTTTATTGCAACAGAATAGTTAGTGGGATATCAAGCGTTTATCAATTACTTTATCAACGCGCACGAGCCAGGTCAAGGAGCCTGACGAAAGGTCGAGACTGGGCTCAAAAACATATTTACAATACATTTATTCAGGATCAGGTTTAACTTTTTTCAAAGATCACCAACTAGCGAAGGTTAGTTGAACGACTTTCTACTGACAGTTGCAGACAGTTAAAGATAGAAAGTTATCGCATTGGCGGAGATTTTGCACCTTCACTCAGTTCCAGCATTAACCAGAGAAAGGTTGAGAAGTACCAACTTCACCTGGGTGACGGTAAGTTTCAATTAATTTATTGCAAAAGAAAGTGAGTTTGTGGAAATTCGTACAGAATATATAAGATGTATCAGAACCAGAGTAACGAGTAATGAAACGGGAATGTTAAGAGAGTTTTGACGAGACTGATGTCCAGAACTCTTCTACGTTAAGCATTTAGCATTTAGCTTAGCATTTAGACAAAGCATTTACAAATTTATTTCAACCCTCTACAAATAATTTAACCGAGAAGATAAATAATCATCAACTTGGCTCATTGGAAAGAATTCGTTGGCTCTTTCTCAACAAAAGGCTGCTTTCAAACGACTTCCACTGGTGGCAACTTGATTTGGTTATCTACCAGTAAGACCCCGTGGATAAAAGTCTCCAGTGTCATTCAGGGTGAGTGCCGATACCTCATTGCAGAATATTGTGAGTCAAGTGACTAACTTTGTGTTTGACGTAAACTTTTGTTGGTCTCGGTGACTCACATTCAGTGACAAAGACATGATTTATATAGGGGAAACTAGGGAGGTTTGACGCAAGCTGCAATTTTTCGGGGAATACTAATGATAATTTCGGGTAATGAATGGAATTTTGGGTTCCTGAACAGATTAAATCAGTGGTTATGTTCATCTTGGGATCAAAGGGAAGATGAAAAATAGTGAAGGGAAAGCGATTTTTCACTATTACAAATATCTCCCAAACATGCTCTGTAGAAGAGGTTACTTCATCCAACTACAGCTGTCTTTATATAATCTAAAACGTACCTGATAATGTTTTGTATCAAAAGAAAGCTTACAAAGTAATGAATTCAGTTAAGAAAGTGAAAGCTCGCATAAATTCCATGCAGCAACTTGAAGTGAAGCAGAACGGAGCACACAACTAAATATTTTGGCGGTTAGATCGCACCAATCTTAAAACAACCACCTTGTTATAAGCAATCAATTGAACGCCCTTTTTTGATCAATCATGACTGAATCCAGTGCTGCCCCAGAAAAAATCACCCTGAGCAGGGAAATTAAGGTTGCGGTTAGACACCATAACGGGAAACCTCCCCAGATTGACCAACGTCAAACTGACTCGTAATAGTGATAAGTATGACCCTCATGTTTAAAATATACGCCTTATCAGTGATAAGGTTACTGTCTAGAACCCCCCAACCGTCTCCCTTTTGTGAAATTTTGAAGCTTTTTCTTCAAGTTTGACATTTACCTCTACTACAATTTTTTTTAATATGCAGATAATAAATTTAAACAATGGTCAATTCATCCATAGTTTAACTATCACTATCGGGGGGTTTCTTTACCGAGATGTCCCTCAAGAATGTCGGAACCATTTCAACTCCAAGTTCAAAAGAGACCCATGCCCTTGTCTAGTGACGATTGTCGGGTGGTACAAGCTAAACATCAGATCGAGGAATGGATGATGACGCGCAAAGTCCTACCAAACTGTCTTGGAGTCTGATGAAAGGTGTCTCAAGAGAAATAAAACCAATGCATAGTCGGAAGAAAACGAATTTAGAGGGACGAAAGTCGAAAAATCAAGTTTTCTGTTTTCCTGGGATCAGTTTACCTATTAACGTATATCTTGATTCATCCAGAACAAGATAATTCACTAAGGAAAAAGAACATTTTAATCTCTAAACAACTTTGGATAAATAAAAATTATGGAAGTTACTTATGGAGCCAATTAGAACATTATCCACAACTTTTTTGAAAATTATTATTAGGCTACAGCATTTCTTTTAGTGGCTCAAAATACGGTAATTTTGTTTAAAAATTAAGATTGTTTCATAAGCCTTTATTTTATTTTCTCAAGCCTTTATTAGCACTGTCAAATCAAACTGTTGAAGAGCTTGGATTTTGGCGTACTTTTCCTTGTTATCATTTAAATGATTAACAGGAGTACAATCCAGTTCTTAGCGACCGACCCGACAATTCCCCCCCCCCCCGCTCAACACTCATTCAACTAACCTTTGGGTGGGCTCCTTCCGCCCTTTGTTATCGTCATTCGTGTACCTGCCACCTTGGTAAGCGCTAGCCTCTCTGGTGCTCTGGTTGAATCTACAGATTTTTCCAGGGAGTTGGTTAGACTCAGTAAGTACCGTTTATGAACACAGAATGTGCTCACGTGAACCCTTGTTAGCCCCCCCCCCCCCCTCCCCCAGCCATAGCTTACATCTCTGTTTACTAGCTCCCCTCCTCTCAGCTAGAATCCCATATTTGTAGGTTGCATAGGCAATTTTTCATCTTCGGTACTTAAATGTGTAAAATTAATCATTTAAATGATCTGGCTGTAGAACCATACAGGTCTACTGTCCCGCTTTTTTGAGGGCTTCATTTATTACAGATAACTTTGTAACAAAATGTGAAACTTTGACTTCTTATCATTTCTTTCCAATAAAATTGCTTTTACGGAAGTTTGTTTCTCATTAAGTCGTTACAAAATGTCCTCTTCTTCCAACGATATCACCGTATTAGAGTTTATTTTATAGCTTAGGGGAAGAACGACCATTTTAGGACATTGGTTCGAAAAAATCTCGATGTATAAAAAAAGACGGGCTTGTACGGGGGCAAAAGTTCCTCTTTTCCTCATTCAAAGGTCGTTCTCTCCCACGATTAGCAATGTAAAACCAAACTTAATTATACGGTTGAAAAACTGGAATTTTAAGCTACTTTTCCTCGTCGAGTGCTCGATGACGACTTCCTTGTTATAGATGATATTCAACAAAATATAAAACTTTGACTTGGGCTGTTTGTTACCAATGAAAATTGCCTTGAAGGAAGTTTATTTCCCATTGAACGATTCGAATATGTACGCTCTTTCCAATAATGTCCTCAAATTTTATTTAATTCTGTGAATAATTCTCCTAATTATTAAGAGAGGCATGACTCTAAGAGTAAGAAAGAAGGATTTGTTATCAGGAAAAAGTTGTTCCCAATTAGTTGTAGAATCGATCCCTGAAGTTTGGTCCTCCCAATCGATTGGCATCCTGTGTAAATGTTGTGGATACAAAGATTGATAATTCTCAAAGTTAAATGAAATAAAAATCCTGAGCCCAACCCACGCGGCCAATTCATTCCACATCACGCAGGAACCACGACTGAATGGAACGTTTGACGTAGATCGCCACCCTCGAGCCCCTTCGGTTCATTCATGTCAAAAGATAATCGCATGTTCTCGCGAAATTTTTCCTTTAAAACGCCGTCGTGTTGTTACATCAGGTCATCATTTGGCCTTTGACCAAGCGGCCGCGCGCCAGAGCTGCCATCTCCTGCGAGCCCCCCTTCCCGATCTGGGAGGAGGAGTCTGAGTTGTGGTGACCAACTAAGGAATTTTATTTCGTTCCCTCTTACGACGAATTTTGTTTTCGTATCAACAAAATCTGATGATACCTACTATAAAGAACCACCGTAAAAAATGACCTCAATCGACCATAGAATAAATGAGTCAATCTCAAAATTCGTTCCCATTCGTATCCGGAAGGCCCATGAAACCGCTCTTTAGATTTTCAACTAGGAGACAAATTTTGGATCGCACCAGTATGTTAACTCAATAACTGATTTGAATCAAATACCAACTTGAAAGGAAGACATTTAAATTTAAATACCCCAACAGTCATTCTTTCACCCTCCCCAGACCTGACCTACGCAACATCCCACAAGTTGCTGACCCCTCTTGATGCTTCGAACTATCCACAATCGCATTTGATCGTTGAAGCCATTCTTGAATATAAGAAAAATCACCAACTATATTTTTTTGACCAGGGTACGATGAGCAGGAACATGAAATACTCCTAACCAGTGGGTCACCGTGTTGTTCTCACCTCAATAATTGTATCAAGTTTTAGCAGACTTAGCCTTCCACTGCCATTCCAAGTATCCCGCCCTGTCAATATGTCACATCTCAAGTCATCGCTATCAATTTTTCTAAGCTATTTAACCTACCGTCCACGCGAACAGGACGCCATGGTTCTTAGACCGTTTTTTCCCCCTGCGTCATTCTTCCATCTTCACCTTAGAGGTAAGTTTTAAAGATTAACTAACTTATTTCGCTTTTTTTGTTCTCCTAGATGCCGAGTAACACGTGAATCTGATATATTCAGTTAGCTGGATCGAGAAAATATTATACAGAGAAAGAAATCGAAAATGATAAAAACATCATCCTTTCACATTCATTATTCTGTATGACAGGTGAAGGGAAAACGACAATGTATTCAGCCTCAGAATGAAATTTAATTTAATTCAAGTTTCGGCTGAATGAATAGTTACCGAATGTTTATGAGGACTTTACATACTGTCTTGGCAGCGACGGTCGCCACATAACTACAAAACGGTAGTCACATGTCAATAACGGACGAATTTCGTAGCATACGAATCAGCATATGACATATTCATGAATACCTGTTGATATTATCCTGTGCAAACTCGCCGCTCCGCGCTTAGAAATAAATTTGACTGAAAATTGGAAGATTTCTTATGGATTTCAAACACTGGATTTGTTATTATTCCTAAAGTTCCTTACTTTCATTTGTGCATCTTCAGGGGTTCTACAACAGAAAAAAATTATAACAAAAAGCTCCCCTATTTTGACTTTTCCCAAAGATGTAGGAATAAACGTACGAAACGTTGGGGACAAAAAACCCAGTGTTTTCAATCCACTGACCGCAACTCAACAAGCACTAGAAATGTTCGGGTATTAAGTCAACTGTATATGTATATGCAATAACTGCAATAAACGTCTATGAAATGTCCCCATCGTAAAATTTTGCAGCTCGGTCAACAACTCCGTCATACGCACACAAGGGATGAGCGGAACGCTAGACGCCAAAGTGTGTATCAGTTGCATTGCAAAGAATACCCTGCTTTCTACTTCGGAAAAGCTGAAATCCAATTCAACGAGTGAACTATCATCCTGCTTTGCTGGTGAGATCTGGTGACGATCTACCCGTGAGCAGGCATTCAATGTCCCAATGCAACTTTAAATTATTGCTTCGGTGTACAATTTTTCCAAAAAAATCTCATTGCAAAGTTTTTGGTGCATTCAATTCACGAGGGCTGAGCGTAACAACTCCTAAAAAATCATTCTCTATGGAAAATATAAAAATAGATATACAGGTATATATAGTATATAAATACAAACAACAGCAGAGCGCTAAGCCCCCCCCCCCCCCCGCTCAATGTGTTTTTAAAAAAACGACTATAACACGGATGGTCACAACGCAGGATTGATGAGGATCGGAATGTATATTTAACACGTGAAGTTCGAACCACAAGAACGTTTCTTCACTGGATGTTCCGAAGATATATTTCGAAACGCCGGTAACTCTACCGGCTTGAAGCTCGGCCTCAAAAGTGAAATTAGGTTCGGAGCGTCAGGCAGGGAGGGACCTAGTGGTCCAAAAATTAATTCCCGAGGGGTTACGTCTCCTTTGGCACCGCCTTCAAAACTCAATATTACGCAAGCGGATGCGGTTCACGAACTGGAATGAAGCAACTTTTCGCGATCGTCGAGTGATATTCGCGACGCATTGGGCTGAACACATGGCGCTTAAAATTGTTATTCAAATAAAATCGATCCTCTGTTTAGCTGTTAGCTTGCAAAACACCTTCAAATTGTATCTGGTAGACCGTGATGGAATGGACTATTTGTCCCTTCCATGGGCTGAGACAAAATGCCTGCAACACCCAAACGATGCTCTCAAAGCTAAAACGAAGAGACTAGTGATCTATCAACTAGACTTTTTTGGTTCTACTCGACTTTTATAAACTCTTTCGCCATTAAATAACGAAAAATATCCGCTATTTTCGTTACTTTTGTACTTTAACTTTTAATGAAAAATAGTTAGGGGGAAAATACGAGGTGCATTATGGGTTGACGTCGGGGGCCTCCTATTTCTTCAGTGATTAAATTAACATAATATCACACAATGTTAATAACATGGAATTTATTCTATTGTATTCTAACGAAATGCTAGGTTTGTAGTGGTTGTATAAAAAAAAGGCTTTTTATAAATGTTATCGCTAGAAGCCTTATGGTTTTATTTACTCTTCAAGAAATTATTCCACACAACAAGCGAATCTCCTTTTGACGTGATGAGGTACGACGTTATGGTACAATAAAATGCCTAAGTAGTAAACATTATGGTAATATAGTATTCAGTAATGTGTTTCTGTCCATTACAAAATTATGTAAATCCATTTGAACGCTCTAGAGATTTACAAGAAAACAGGTTAAAATATAGTTTAAAGATCTAAATAAATTTGTAAAGATCTAAATAAATTTGTAATTAAACTTTTAAAATTTTTAAATTATTCTGTAAAAGGCTGAAAAACATTTGTAAATGTTATACAACATCAAATAAATTTAAAACTTGGAATGAAGTACCTACCTAATCGAGACTCGGAAGCATTGACGTGAAGAAAACTGTAATCCTTATCATATCTCTAGCATTACATTGTTGTCAATGGTCATCAATAAAACGAAATGGGCTTTAGATCGGCCATTTTAACTAACAATGAAATGATATGAAAAAGAGAAAAACGAAAGAATCAAGAAATTATGTACAAAAATATATACATATAAAACATGTTCTGATATTTTTAACGAAAAAACGATCTGCCGTTTTTACCGAGAAAAAAAAATCATCACATTATGTAAATTCTACACCTCGCGCTTCTATATTTTGTAATTCCATTCAAGAGAGAAATACTTGAGTGGTCGTCAGCTACCCGTTCCAACTAATACCTACCGTTGAACAGGCTCTGTAGCCCTGTTCTCCTGGTCGACCGTGTACCTGACCGTAGACGATCGATTTTCATTGGCCGAGTATGAGGTTTTTTAAATGGTGAGCGAACGGACGATCTTACAGCCGAGTGATCTCATTCATATCAGAGGACTAATTTCCATATTAATACAACAAAAAAAAAAAAAAAAAAAAAAAAATACCCGCTTACATCGAAAGTTTTTGAGATTTCGATTTTTCGATAGATCGATTCATAAATGAATGGTTGATAGGTCATGGCGCCGAAAACACTAGCACACCTCGGATCAATTTCTTAAAATTTGGACCAGTAATTTCGGAGACAAGCTTCGGGCGGCTGACGGACGGATTTTTTTCAATTAGATTTTAGAAATCCACGACTGGAACGTAAACCAACAACTTTTAAGGGGGCGCTTGACATTTTTCCATGGTATATATCTGATTTTTTATAGAAAATTTTATTAGTATGATATTATGTCATTACTTGAAAAAGCTATGCCAGAGCATACACCTCTATATTGTAGAGATATATAGTAAAGTAAAGTAAACAAAGAATTTCACCTTGGATTTTCGTCCGACTACCCGGAGGTGTCGCGGACGTCGCCAGCCGTCCTCTAGAGAGGATCGGAACTAGGTCTGACGATTTCGCTCGTGGCTTCCCATTGCCTCACGCCCCTGGGTTGGGAGCGATTTGGATTCACGTGATATCGAGATCAGAGGTGAACTGTGTAACGACAGGACAGATATTCAACACTTGATACGATTTTGCCCCTAATCATTGGTGCCTGCCGGACTCGAACCGGGCTAATCAGTACTCCCACTGAAAGTAAACAGCAAAAGGGCTGATGCTTTAGCTCGCTCGGACAACCTGTCCCCCTTAGAGATATATATGTATACTCTACCACTTAAGTTTCAACACCACTAACTGCCCTGTTACAATTCGTGCTTTTTCATATCCTGCCTTCCAAATAGATTCGAGGGCACTCGAGGCACCGAAGGGCCCTCTGACATCAAGGCTTTGTTGTTAAAAGTTAGGAAGCGCGTTCCGCACATTCCAACTGATCAGCTACAAAACAAAAATAATTGCTCAACTGAAGAAGAACATCTAGTTGAACGGCTAAAACAAATCAAGGGTCCTTGAATGATTAACTGTAATGATGTTTAACTCGGATCCAGAACGATGTGCCGCGGCTGCGAAGTTGGGTTTGGCAAATAGCTTCCTCGTATGCGGAATATGAATGAAGAAATGAATGGAATGTTTATAAAAATTGATTGGGAGTAACGAGCGTGTCACGGTAGTAATTAGATTACAGAATTCTGCTACTAACATCCAAATTTATGCGAGATTGGATGAATGTTAGGTGTGGCCAAGTAATGACCCAAGTTATGATTAATGAGCAACGAAATTCGACGGACGAAAAGGGACCATGAACAACTTATCCCACACATTCCCTGGAAATTTGATCAAAATTGAGCTGGAAATGTTGAGTTAATCAGATTTGAAGATGAAGGGCAGCTGGACAGATAGACAAACACAGTACATGTTGTACTACACAAATTGTTAACAGAAAGGTTTATCGTTTTCGTTTGTTGGACGTCGTCTGTGGTGCAATATCTAAACTCCTCGATCCATCTACATTCCAGTGCCGTAGATCGATTAGGAAAAAATTAGCCACAACGGTCCTGCAGCTGATCAGTATGTCAGTAAAACGAGAGAACGACTTCGTTATGAATAAAACTTTGAAAACATCAACACTTTACTAGTCCTCAGTACGTAAGACACCTGATATTCAAACATCAATACTTCAACCTACGCTTCAGTCGTTTGTAAAATATATATATATATAACGTAGCAAAACTCGATTTCAAAAGTTCATCTTGAAAACAAACTTCCATAGCAATTATATCAGCTACCATGATCCTCACAATTTATCAGGCGATTTTTACTATGCTTAGACACGTTCGCATTAACATTTATGTTGACCTTTTCTTGTCGTTTGTGAGAACGAGCGGTCCAATAGGCTCATTACATTAATTTAAGGGATGTTTAACAGTAACAAACTTGAAACGTTTCCAATTTTCTGGTTTCTTAATGAATATTTCCGACATCTTTAAAGGGGATCTTCAACGTCTATTAGGACCGTAAGTCTACTCGGAAATAAATTTGATTCAGGGGTCCCTGAAGTATCAGCACCTCTTAATAACTTGTAATTGCATTCCACTTGTCCCAAAAAAGTTCCATTGCATACTCCAGCACCGTATAAAAGTAAAAAGAGAGCTCGGAGCACCTTTAGCTGAGAAGTGCCCTTTCTTGTAGCTGTATTCTACACATTTCAAAAGAATTCTGCACCGTAGGTCTATTAGAACATGAATCAGCCCCAGGGGTTCCTTATGTAACGCGATTTTGTAACCTATCTGTGTGAAACAATTTAGTAACCGATCGCTAAACATGATTTTGTAATAATCGGGTGAAAAATGTTCTCCTTTTCTCTATATCCGTCCAACCTTCCAGCGAAAGTTATGCAACGCTTCCGGCTGATCGAAGGATAGGATCAGATAATAGCCATTGCCAGGGAAAAAAATGCCATTCTCTCGGCAGTAAAAATGATAGTTAGTGGCGGTGCTCAAGGCTTCTCAGTCGTGAAGAAGATGCAAGTAATTGAGGGCCTTGATTCCACGGGTGAAGTCCCCAACCTATTTCGCGCGCGATGAGCATTTCGATAGACGCCTTTGACCGCTTCTGAAGGAGCCGGGAGGTCAAAAGAGGTATGTAGATATGTGGAATCGTAGAAACTACGCCAAGAACAATCAATGACAGCGCAAATGTACCAGAATTCATTCGTCCAATAATTGATGCTGCCATTCACATTCCCAACCAACAACCCAAGACATCAATGTGACGTCCGTGACAGTAGTCTATGTGAACATTGATGAATCTATGGAAATCACAAAATGGAGGAGAGGCTTCAATTTTGAATTAAAAAAGATCGTCTTACCTGCTATATGACATTTGCAAGAGGTAAAGTAACTTGGAGTTTGGGAGTCTCCACCCTACTCGACAGTGTGAGCATCTGTTCGAACCAGGGCTTTGTACCCAGTTAAAACTCCTTATTTTTAGCTAATTTTTAGGTTTCCAATACTAAGTAGCGTGAGACCTGTTACCGACCATTCCCCACTTGTCTCCTCGATTACCAGGTTAACTATTTATTAATCCTTTTTATTTATTTATTCAAAAATACGGGCAAGCCCAATACACCAATAACAATAAAGTATAGAAATGCAAAGTACAAAATAATAATGTGAACTGTTAACATAAGTGATAGAAATGAAATTGAAACTATTAACAGGTTCGGGGAGAAAATTTCGTGAGAAAATGCAACTTCTACAAAATATTATGAAGAACAGAACGAATAGAATTGAAAGAATCGAAAAAAGTCTATACGATTGATTGATTAAGAGATTAGCTTCTCTGGGAAGTCTGCACAGCGGGCGGTTGTACAAATAATTTGTTGATGAAAAGAGAGCGGTGAAAACGATTTGTGTTCGGGAGCATGATTGAGGAACAGCAAGGTTCACTATGCTCAGAAGCGAAGGGGAGAGGTCTCTCCGTGCATTAATTTCCAGAAGAGAGACATATCCGAGAGGCGTCTACGATCACCAGGGCCCTGCATCCCACAGCCACGACCAAGCGCATCATAATGAACTGAGTCCGAGGGAATATGGAGCTTATAGCCACATATCTCAGAAATCTGCGGTGTACTCTTTCAATCTGATCAATGTGGCAACTATAATAGGGAGTCCAAACAATAGATGTGTATTCTACAACTGGAAGGACAAGAACTTTTATACAGGGCAACTATTGCTATTACATTCGTGAATTCACGTGTGTTCCGCTTCACGAAGCCCGATAGGCGCATAGCCTTCGATGTCACAGACATAATATGGTCAGAGAAGGTAAGCTTGGTGTCGAGGATCAGTCCCAAACCACGTGAATTAACAACCCGTCCAAGTGTTGCTTCTCCAATCATGTAGATGTGATAAATAGGCGACAGGTTGCAACGAAAAGTCATAATCAGACACTTGGATATGTCACTTACCACTTATACCGACTCCTCATCCTGGCTCAAACAACCAACTTACCACTTCCTCTTTCATTCATTCCTTGGGAAATATACCGACTCCTCATTCATACTCGCTCATAACAACACAACTTGCCTTGCATTCAGTTGAAGCCACTCCTCTTTCATTCATTCCTTGGGAAATCAATGTAAAGTATAAATATATTCTAATAGTGTGATAATTCAAATAAATCATTCTTAGCAATCCAACCGACAATGCGTAGACAGCATCATTGTTTTGAATGCAACACACTTCGGTCGAACTATCCCTACCTCGGCGCAGTGAAGAGTCCCAAGTCTGGTTTTGTTGTTTTTGGTAGGTTTTGAAGCATTTTGAACCATCGCGCCCATCATCCTGCGCAGCTTTTCCATGTTGAACTTGCAGGTTTCTCAGCGAACCTATATCCTTCATCCGACAAAGGATTACATCTACTAGTTTAGCTGCATAAACGATCTCCTCCGGTTCGAATGTCTCAAAGATTCTGAACCGATCGGTTTCAACTGCTGGACATTCAAAAACCAGATAGGAGGAGGCTAGGAGGCAAAATACATCACCTAAGTAAGATCCAATCTTGTCCGGGAATTTCCTGCAAGACCCATGCCCAGTCACCTTTCCTACTAGGAACCTCACTTTATTCCTTTATTATTAAGAGATTGAGAGCGGCTACACTCAGCTGGGAGTTTCCCCAATTCTTGTCTTTTTTTCTAATCCACTCAAACGAAGCTGTTCATACCGAGCGTTTTACACTAAGCTTCCCACCTAGACGAAGTGCATCGTTGCCTCTTTCATTGCTTGCCACTCCAGTTCGTCCCTAAACCCACATCAAGCTCGTCTTACCAGGAACGTTGGAGATCTCCGTTTTTTTATTGGCTGACTACTCATCTAAAAACGTTTGGAACACAAATCCGATACCGTTACTCCAATTTTCTATAACTAAATTAACGTTCTTAAATTATTGCATTGGGCGTTCCCACCCAAGTGGGAAAAAGATTTTATTCTTCACCTCGTAACTACGCTATTTGGTTAATGATTGGAGTAGCCTTCATTTACACTCAAAATAGGTCCTTTATCAACGATCTATTAAATAGACCTTCAATGCTAATCACAATGATTGCTATGGTCTGATTATTAGAGAGGTCTGTGGAGCATTGTTTGAAATCGATGCGTAGCGCGTCTATTATATGGACCCAAAGGAGTCTACAAAGAAATTTCTCCACGGTCAGTTGATTTGGAAACAAATTACTATCTGTCGCCTCCCAGCTGATCCAAAGGGATTAAGTACTAATGACTGAATCCAGTTTCCGTTCCAGTTAAGTAGGTGCTTAGCCGTTCCAGGAGTAATCGCACCAAGCCGTTCGATCTTCGTATCACGTTCCAGCTGGAAAGTCACACCTCCAGTTGAAAATATCTTCCTCGTTTCTCCTTATCCTTCTCTACCAGATCGTATCTTAAAGTTTGGCATTCAGTTTTCCAAAAGGCTTGCAAATCACTTCTGGTTATCCTGAAAATCATTGGTGCACTTTGGCGTGATGGAGGTTCTGGGATCTTTCTATTGCGTGAGAAAGGTGTTTCGACCTCTGTATAGCAAACTTTTTTCCTGACCACATTGGCGTTCGCTATCGGGAAGTTTAACGTACGTCAGTATCCCAGGCTAATTGTCTCCGGGGAACTCTCCATCGAGCTGAAGAAATGCAATCGAGCCAGCGATTGTGCAACGGGCGGAGGTCCAGGGGTCGGCCCCTCGCAGAGCTAATGGTTGGCGAACTTTTTTCCAGGGTCCCCTTCCGGAACAGCGCCGACTCTTCTCGGCACAGCTTCGCGAAAAAAGTCATTAGTCACCAATTGTATAATAGCACGTGCTGGCGCTCGCTGGGCCCAAGTTCCCATAACGTCCATCTTTCCCAAGATGCCGATCTATCTTCCAGCGACCTTGCTGACGGTGAGAATTAGACGCTTTCTCGGAGCCGGTGGGTATTATCGACGAACGGGGCATCCTTGAGCCGACGTCAGACGGAGTGGTCATTCGCCGAAGGACCCCGTTGCGACATTCGGCCAAGTGAAATGTCGACTCTAGATAACGAGCCGTGACGGTCAGAAACCCAGTTGTCCTTACCCTTGGGGAAAAAAGGTATTCTTCGTATCTCGACAGGCGAAAATATTTTCCGGATCGCCTTCGTCAGAGTTTTCGGGAAGCCCTGAGTAAACAGTTCGATAATGTGGAATTTCCTCTCATTAAAAGCAACAGCGATTGTTGTGATCCACATAGACCTGAATAAAAATATCAAAAACACGACTACTTATCAACCACTTGATGTCAATCTTCAAGCAGATCAACTATCTTAATAACTGTCATCTAGTGTGCAATTGGACAGTGATCGTCAGATTCCTGAGATGATTCATGAGTAAGTCGAGAAATACCAGCCATTGAAATAGTAGCAAATCATGCGGAGCATTTCGAATTTTTATTGTGTTGAAAATGGCAACATTCTTTTTCACGGAACCAAAATCAGCAACATCTCAACATCAAAACGAACCATAGTTCACATTGGCGGTTTCAGACAAAAATAGAGACTTCACAAAGAGAAAAATCACAAAAAAAAAATAATGTGCAGCCAGAAAATCGAGGTTTTAAATTAAAATAATCCTTGCTTTGAACTTGAGAAGTTAAAAGGACTTTTTTTTTAATTAGTTGAATTTTAAGCTGAATGAATTGGTGATGTTCCCCAGCCCATGCGACTGAGTGAAGATACCGATAGGTACCGATGGGAAGATAAGATTCGTGCCAAGTTTTTCTGGCAACGTGGGTGGAATTTTCCGGGATTATGTATGTCGTCTTACGATCAAGAGCTTGGTCCAGTTTTTAACAATTTTAAAGCTTTTATGATCATGTTTATGAGTGTGATCACGAGAAAAACAGACATAGGGATCCTTGTTTGTTCATGTCTCGTGTAGAAGATGGTGTTCTCTCACTAACCACCGAATGCAGTATGCGACATCTCGAATTTATAGTATTTTAATTCAGCCGGTGTAGATCCGTTCAATCAGCTTCAAAAATTTGCAAGTTTCAGCTACTAAAGACCCGATGTGCTCTAATGTAAAGATGACGTTTACAGTATCCTAAGTTATAAAGAGCTTTTAATAATATTTTCAATGCCAGTGAGTCCTACTCCGACACCAGCCATTCTGGTGCCTTCTTGGTATCAAAAGATACAGCCCGCTAACATCCAATAATTATTCCACTGTACGGATTTCTAAGTCGGTGTAGATCCATCCAACTAGTTTATAAAATGTCGAGACTCCAGCGACGAACGCCGAGAGAGTAGTGATGTCCAGGAAGTCGATGATTCAAGACATTGCCTACCCGGTTACTGCCTACAAATTTCTATAAATCGAAACACCCCCGACTAGAGAAACACAAGAATGTGAGAGATGATTGAGTTCATGATGTCACTGTCGCAGGCAAAGCATACAATATGAGCAGCTCGTTGCTCATGAAAAAGTGTTAATATTCCAAGAGTCTGTCGCAGCCAAGGCTGCACGTGAGAGCCGATGTGAGCGCTAATCCGTCCTGGTCTTTCCCCACTTCCTGCCACACCTTCACATCACAGTCAACATCAATTGCCACAACGACAACTGCCGCTTCTGCTGTCTCAAAACCTGTAACTCTGGGTAGAAACAATTTGGGTTCCCCAACCAATTCTCTTAGTGTTATAGGAGAATCGTTGTTTCTGGTGTTCACCTTACTCTAGAACAGTAGCTAATTGGCATGGAGAAACAGGTGAGTTGGATGGAGGAACGGTGATCTACTGTCCAAACTAAGCTGTTGCGTAGGTCTGTAATACGTAGTAATATCGATGAAATTTGTAGCGATTTCTCATTCCCGTGACATCTAACGTTTCCATAGAAAATTTTTTCAAAAATTTCAAAAATTAATGTCACTGAGCGTTTGCATCGATATATGGTTTTGTTTTTAAATAATTCGTTAATTTGAATTTTTAGTTTGTTATATTCTATTATAAGTCTTTGTACAGAACAATTTTTTTTAAAAACTGTCCTCAAATGTTGTCACATTGCTTTTCAGAATGGATAGATTCGGAATCTGCAACGTCAAGCCACCGCGGAGGCCATAAAATGGACTGGGACGGGTTTCAGATAAAGAGAAATTCACCCACAGCCAATAGTCGAAATTTGTGAACATAAAATTGAACCCCAAACCTCACGTTGAAGCAAGCAATCATGCACTATACAAAAAATAATAAACCTTTTTGTTAGAATTTGCAGCGTTTTTCTTGTAAAATTCACTGATACAAGCTGTTTTTTTCTTCCTGTAATTGACTTCATTGAGAGTTTCGTCGATTTAGAAGTATTCGTAGAAAAAGATTGCTATCATCAAACCTTTTTCCAATTTGAACGTTTTCTTCGAAGCTTTGCTCGTTTTTACGGTTTCTGCTTGAAAAATTTGCTATTTTGACCGTTTTCAATATCATATAAACATGAAAGTTGAATTCTAAACATTTAACTATATTAAACTTCAAATCCAAAGATCTGCGATAATGGTTGATAAAATTGAAGTATGTACCAAAGTGGAGCATCACCTCAATACCAAATTGGACAAAAAAAGTGATCAAAAAAAATTTTTGTTTTTCCAAAATGTGGTTTTGCCATTAATGTAGTACGGGATCGCACCTTGAAAATAAGGATGATGTCCAATTTTAAATTGACATATAAAGAACACTTTACAATAAAATTACCAGCCCGTTCTAAAAGGTTCTTTGTGACCAAATGGCATTCGATCAATATTAGCATGTAAGACTTTTGATGTTTTGTAGATGGTATTTCATGCTCCAATAAAAGATACCAAATGCTGCCAAAAGGGCAGTTTTACCTAAACGAAATAGTAGTTATCACTACCGTGCTTTGTTAATGATAAACATCTAATGTTCGAATTTCCGCGCAGGTAATACCAACCATCTATCATACATTTGCATCTGATTTGCATCGCTGGTAAGAGAGTAAGCGTCACCTACAACAAGGTTTATTTGATGTCACATGGTTAGCCGCTGATGTTGTAACGCTTGAAGCTCCAGGTAAAAATGGATTAAATAAGAGGAAATCGAAACATAGTCGGATGAGACAATACAGTGCTTGAATAGAGAAAATAAGGAAACATTTAGATAGATCCCCTGTAAAATTTTGGAAATGTTCCTTGGTCACTTTCGTCTGAAATCTTGCTGTGATATGATGAACATGATTGATGTTTATCCTGTTCATTATCACCATCAAAATTATTTTCGAATTAACTGGGCCGCGTCTGGCCTACTTAAAGATGTATCTGTTTGGCATTAAAGATGTATCGTGTTGGTGTGAGTTGGACCTAAGCACCTCTATTTCGACAGGGTCACCTTGGCTGCTGAGGCCCTTAGAAAACTAGTTCTCCCGACACAATAAACAGATTCGTCCTTCGAGGCTAAGTTACGAAACAGGGCTCTCACGTATGTCGGAAAGGAGCGATCCAAGTGCATGGCCATTCACGTCTCCTCCCCTCGCAGCCTCTCAGGAAGCTGCTTGTCACGTGAATTACATTCGAAGAGAACAATGAAGACGACTCAGACCTTCAAAGCGGGCTTCGCCGCAACAGATTTCCAAAAACTTATAGAATCTGTTATCTGTGACTTACATCTGATATAAGCCTGGAATCTAGATAATTGATCTTCCACCTACAGATAGCAGGAGCTTGGTTTCCACTTGCGGTAGATAAGAGTAGTGTAGTTTGTTATTTTCAACAATGAACCTTTGTTGGAAAAAACTTCCAAAGCTTGTCTTCGAAACTACAGGACAAAAATTGATGAAACTTGGGTAAATCATGACAAATGGGATCTGTTTGGGACTGAATAGTAGTCACCTGTGTCTGTCAAACCTAGAGTGTGGAAATCAAAAGATAGAACTATTTGAAATTTTGAATATCGAAAACGTTTGAAATAACACTAATATGATAGACGTCCTTTCAATGAATGGAGAGAATTCACTTCGACTGATATACGTTCGTCGGTTCACTTTCTCTAAGGATTGGAACCGAAAAAAAGAACGTCAATACGGACCTGGACGTGATCATGCTTGGACACAGTTCAAATCGTCCAGTATCGTGTGAGCATCGCATCATCTAACACAGCTGAAATGGATTTTTGACAACAAAGAGTGTGAGTACAGGTAGGTGTGTTATTTTATAGTGTTAAATTTGTATTATCCCAAGTTTGTTCTACATTGTTTCTACTTGGTGTCCATTTAAGTACAGAATATTGCACCAATATAGATATTTTCATATCAGCTTTTGTTTCTTAGAAAGGTATTGGTGTTCACCGACTTATATTTAAAACGAAGTCGATTGCAAGCCATGGAGACACACTGATTTGCTAAAGGGCCCTAGCTCTCAAATTCCTTCCTAATCGATCTACACCGATAAAAAATATTTGCGAACATGTGAAGCTCAGATTTTATGTTATTCTTTAAATTTCAGTCGTTCTACTTATGTATTTCCACATCGCGTCCATATACGGTATATGTATTGCACCATTATAGTCACTTTGATATCAGCTTTCGTTCCGTTCATTTAAATTAGTACCGGTTGGTGTCCACTGAGATAAACTGTAGAGAAAGTCATACAACTGTCTTTGAGACATCTAGAAATCAATCTCAACGTATGGAGACGCGGTGATCACCTGAAGGACACTTGTGGCTTTTTTCGTCCCTAACCGATCTAACGTGCTAAAATAAAAATGGAGCTGTTTTTGTGGCACCCTAAATGCAACTATAAAATATGGCAGCATGAGACGCAGAGTTTAAATAACGTCTGATGTACCTATGTCAGTGATTTACGTAGAAGGGCTACCAAATTGGAGAATATTAACCTCTGAGTACAAATTTGCAGCACTTTTTCCCTCCTAAATTTCCATTCTCAATTTATATTTTGGATCATTTTGAACAACTTCTGTTTTGTGTTTACCTGTTGAGTGTGTCCTTTCATCCTTCTATACAGAAGTGGGTGACGAAATCCAAGATTTTGTGTCAGCATGCCTAAAACCGGGTTTCTGAGAAGAAATTTTGCGGAAAACTTCATTTAATACAATTTTGAAGGCTTCCCACCATATTCGTTTTCTCCAGAACTTCTGTCAACCTTACGATACAGAGTTGACAGGTACAATTAAGACTTGAGGCGGCTTGCGTAAGGTCAATGTCTTCGGCGAATGTTGACCTAAATCGCGAAAGTCGGACGTTCGACAGAGAGCGCGCGATTCGCTCGACCTCCTGCCTTCAGGAAACCAGCCGTTCAGCTCCGATGATTTTAGCTTCAGCTGATGGCTGTAGCAGGACGCACTACCTTCGAACTTGTAGAAGTGAGAGGTATCTCAGAGGAAAGAGGAAAGAACACGACATCCGTAGCATAAGTTATATGTGTTTTGCTATACGGAACAAATGCTTATTACTGAAACTAATAGCGAACCAGTGCAAATACACCAATACTCAGCAGGTAGAATCTTCATTAACAACAGAGTGTACAAGACACAGCAGGACTTCAAATACGTGCAGAAAGACGCAAGTTTTTGAGGTGTGATGTTTTCATGTACCTACCCGTTGCAGGAGTTTCGATCCAACCAATCAAAAGCTGAGATCATTCCAAATTCCCCCAAGAAAAGGAAACCTAAAAATTCACATTTTTTTGCCAAAGTTATTGAATTTTAAAATTGGGCAGAATTAGGCTCGTTTTGCCATCAATTTGGCTTGGAAAATTGATTTTTTTCTCAGGGGCGCGTTCGAACTCGTGCGTTTGGAAAGATTTCCCGAGTCGATTCGTTGTTGGAACGGTCGTTTTCAGGGTTGGTGGTAAAAAATGGCTTTTCTAATCAGCCCTCGTCAAAATGTCAGCGACAGTGCGAGGGAAGTCTATTTCGATTCCTCTTTCGGATAATTATACTTTCATAATTTATACCTAATTTTGTAATACAGTTTTGAATGAAGATTTCACTTTTGGTTCATTATTCAATAATAAACCATTGTAATCGCTCTGGAAAAAAATTCTAACCCCCCCTGAAAATTTCATGGTTTACGTTTCCAAGGGTGTAGTATCCGAATCTGCAATAAAAATTTTTCCGTCCGTCCGCCGTACGCACATCTCCGAAACGGCTGGAGCAAAAGATCTGAAATTTTCAGGAAAAATCCATCTTGGCTCGACGACGCCCCAATTCTTGAGCCAGCTCTCTCACTCAATTTAAAGTGCCCTTTAAGGGCTGTCAAGGTTTTGTAAAATCCCTAAAAACCTCAAAACGAGTCGAATCGGCCTAAATATTTACCTATTTGAAGAACATACCTTCAGGAATCGAATGAGTTCTTCCCCACGTCCGTAGGTCAAACCATTCCCTATGTATGGCCCGATGTATGGTGTCAACATTTGCGTTTTTTGGTTTATTATTGTTTGTTTGTAACCTAGGGAATGCCGATAGCGTCGAGTTGTAGTGAATGTGGTTACTGGAGTGATAGCCGATGTGGATACTTGTAGTTTATAGCCGATACACGGGTTGAAGCATTCTGATATGTATGAAACGCTGACAATATATAGGTAAATATTATTACTGGGGAATATTATTACTGGGGTAAAAAGTATTCTTTCACTCGGGTTTATTATCACTATTCAATTGGCTTGCGTTCATGATTTGAATCTTACTAAGCTTCGTTGTGTGCGTGTTTCACAGATGATAGAGCGGTTATTGGATTTCAGGAGATATGGTAAATCTGTTCTCAACCAAAATACCTATTTGGATTGATCAGTTATCATATTTGTGTGCCTCCTGATGTTCAATAATCGCTCTATCCTGTGAAACGCGCACACTCCAAAGCTTAGAAGAAATTCAAATTATGAACGCAAGCCAATTGAATAATAAACCCCAGTGAAAGAATTTGCAGCGTTTTTGAAGTAATTTTTTGGTTTTATTCGCATCTGCCCATGTACAAAAGTCCTCGTTGAAGGACCTTTTCTGTAGTATTTTCACTCTTCACTTGATTTTCAGTGCTTGAAGGTGGTGGAATCCGTTTTTCATTTTTCGGTATTTTAGTGCCTCAAATTTTCGATTGAAACTTGAGGTTACCTCTTGACCTCCCTTTTTATATTTTAGTTTTCGATTCTACGTTGAATTAGGAAAAGAAAATGCATCGTTGAAAAATTTTTTTAGAGACTTCGTTTCAGAGTTATTTCACTTTTTGCGAACAACAAAATCGACGATTTCTTTTAGTAAAAAACGCTTTTTTCCAATTATCTTCAATATTTTTTAGATTTTGACCACATTTTTAAATCAGCATCAAATTTCCTATCAACAGAAGCCAGTTTCCATCATCAACAATCATCATCAGAGGATTGACTTTGCAGTTGAAGCCCTAAGGATTTGAAAAAATGAAGTTTCCTAAACTTTTGGTTGTTCGAAAAATGTTTAAAAAAAAATTAGAATTAGCGTAGAAGTAGAATGGAGAATATCGTTCGAATAATTCAGTATTTTACTCATTTAACAGCTTTCGCAAATTAGTAATCGTTATTCAATGCGATCATACCTATTTTTAATTTGGCGGCAAAACCACACCTATACCTATTTTGAAGAACATTTGAAACACCTAGTCTTGTGGACTAGTGTAGGTTGACTTGATAATAAAGAGCAGAGTTCAGAGTGAACAATCAGTATCAAGAAACTGTTGTTTTCTTGATTCTTGAATGCAGTTGAAAAAATATTTCTAAAGAGATTTCTAGTCAGTTGTGTTGTAACACGTCGAAAATGATAAGTGCCGCGTTACTCCTTCCTCGCTCGTTTTTTTTTTTGTCTACTCTTCTATTCTATAGTTTTTTCTGAATGAATTCGTCGATTTTTGTTGTTCACAAAAATAAAACAACTCAGAAACGAAGTCTCTAAAATAAATTTTCAACGATGCACTTTCTCTGCCAAATTTAACGCTTAATCGAAAACTAAAATAAAAAAGAGGGGTCAAGAGGTAACCTCAAGTTTCAATCAAAGATTTGAGGCACTATAACATCGAAAAATGAAAAACGGGTTCCACCACCTTCAAGCACTGAAAATCAAGTCAAGAGTGAAAATACTATAGAAAATTTCCAGTTCAATTTTTTGATAACTCGCATCGTATGGATGTAATTCCTTAATGGGCCCATATAGATGGGACACCAAGTATAGTATGCAAAGCCTAACGTCATTTCCAAATTTATCTGGAAGATAAAGCTATTAGGTACCTTGGCTCTAAAAATTTAAAATAATAATTTGAAAAAAATGTTCGTTGCCAAAATCCGTTGTGAGGTAGTCTGGAACGATTCCTGGATTTTAACTGAATCAATAGGATTTAATTAAAAACTTTGTTCTTTAGCCAAAATAATCAAGCATTCGTAAATTTCGTAATTTTTTTCGGACTTATAAAGCACAATGAATCGCTCAAATTTCAACAAATTCATTAAAAAGACTCACAAAAACGCTAAAATAATTTAATTACTTATTGCAGAAGGGACGTAAGACATGAATTTGAAGAAATTGTGTTTTTTCGCGCTAATGGGTTGTCTTGGGTTAGTACATCATTTGTGCAAAAATATCATCAAGTCAGGTGGGTGGAACGCAAAGCTAAAAACTCTATAACAACTAACAAACGGTAAAAACCCACAAACTTCCCAGGAGTAGTTGGTCAAACTTGAACGAGGACAATAGAAAATGTATGCAAAAAAATTGTACTGAAAAATCAATTTAATTCCGTTACAGTAACCTACGAATCGATACGAACACTACAAAATTGTAAAAATCTACCAATTTATCTTTGCACTGAAAAAATTATTAGAAAAAGTGAATTTGCTTGAACATTTATAATTTACATTATCATCGTTCCCAGCGCTCAAATTGTTCAGTGTCAACATAATGTTCTCATAATACGATAACATAAAATTGGCTGATATGATATAGTATAACAGGAAGTTTTGGTTCAATTTTTGGATTCCCTTGCATTTTGAATCTAAAACCAAAAACTTTCAAGGGGGGGTTGTTGGTTGGATGTGGTGTATTACAACTGAGTGTACTACAAAATTTCTGATGGTCACTTAATGTTCATTGAAGAAAAAAGTGAAAAATAATTTAAGAAATGGTAAATATTGTGAACTTACCTTGCCACATATATCATGCTGCGAACGTGCCAGGATTCGTATTTCAAGTGGATTCAAGCCGAAGATTTCTTAAGACTCCTAGTGTTAGGAAGCTTCCAGCTAACTCAAAACATGAGCTTTGTGATCAATATTAGAACTTGTAATTTTATCGAACTTACAATATGCTTTGAACCTTTGAAAAAAAAAAAAACCAGAACTTCATTTTGAAGTAGGCAACTGTGATTAAGTTTTCGTGTCCAAAGAGGCAATCGACCTGAATGTTCGAAGTAAAGATTCGAAAATTTTTGGCTAATTTTCCATTTAAATACCTAATAGTAATAGCTAATAATAATGATTACTGATATTCAAATCTAATATTTTATTCAGTAATTAAAACTATTGCACAATATTGGCTAAAACGATTGGCTTATCATACTTAAGTCCTGTTATTGGTTTTCTCTTTCTGCTTCTGATATTTTCATGATTGGGTACTTCCCCGTATAAATGAAAACAATTGAACGGCAGTCATGAAAGATCTAAAGGCTCGGTATAAAACACAGAACATAGTCCAGTAAATTGTAAAGATTGGCTTCTGACAAATTCTGTCTCTGCTTGAACTTCTTTACTAGTATTTTGATTTTGTTTCCAACGGCTTTTTTCTTGTTGCACTTCTAAAACAGGTGATATTCATAATCATGAAGTTGGTTTTCTCTTTTCTTCTGATATTTTCATGATTTGGGCCCGTAAAAACAATTGAACGGCAGTCATGAAAGATCTAAAGGCTCGGTATAAAATCTCATTATTTTTAATGAACCGGCCTTGCAATCTACCCCTTACCTCAAAATTATTACGGTCAGTTTGTAGGGCTTTGAATGTCATCACGGCACACGTGCAAATCTTTTTACCGAGTATTACTTTTAGATTTTACATTCGAAATAATGAAAAATTTTACTTTAGCTTTTACTAGTTTACTAGCTTGAATGTTACTGAAATTTATCAATTTCAAAATAAATTTTACGTATTCACAATAAATTACAACAAAATTCAATTTTTTCAAAATTGAAAAAAAAGGAAAAATGATATCAGCTAGTTAATTTTCTACAAATTTCTCTGCAGTTCACTTGTTTTCTGCAAATCTCATCAAAATTGTCCTCTATCAATACAACATATTTTACAAAAACTATTCGTTTGTAATATGAATTTTCCCAAAACTCGAATTTTCCTTTTAATTTGGAAATTTCCCTATGATTAACAATGTCATTCTTTTAAGACTCATGAAAATTGACCTTTTCATCAATGATTTCTTCATCAAAGAATTTCTCGCTTCTAATATAAATTTTACAGAAATTCTTCTTTTTCATAATTTCAAGTTCCTTATTTTCAATCATCCAATAGTAGAAAAATTACTAAATTCTGGGTAAATTAAACTTTTGGAAATCAAGAATTTAATATGATTCTCTTTAAAAAATGCAGTCAGCATGAATTCCAGAAACACTTGTTCGATCGGAAAATTCTAGTAACTTAGCCTGAACTACACTAACTTTAGGGGGAATTCATAAAAAAGTTAGAATTTTTGTGAAATTTACAATAACGTTTGAACGAATTGGATTGTTTTTCTATTTGTATTTATATACACATCCGTATTCGTATTCTATTCACATTTTCTGAATCATTCCAATTCTTATTTACAATTTTAGTATTTGTGAACCTGCTCTTTGGTTTAAATCTATGGAATTTGTAAAATTACCATTTCAAAAAATGTCAACAGCTCTTTGAATAACGATGTCAAAAAGTGAGATAAATCATTGAAAGACAAATTTATGAAAAAATCTTGTATTTTATACACTTTATATATTATAATTATTTTTACTTATATACATGTATAATTAATCCCTTAATAATATTAGGTACAATGTTTAAGTCGTTTGAATTTTTAGTCCATCTAAGGTGAATAGAAAACAGCGATTTTGATTCGATGAAATGATATGAACACCTTGGCAACCACTATCGAATTAGGTAGGGATGTTGTCTCTCGGAATGGAAATTTGTGGTTTTCGCGCGGTTAGGAGGGGGGAGAGGATTCACGTGGAATGACGTGGGGTTTGAAGGGAATTCACGTGGGTTTTGGGAAATGGTCACGTGGATTTTGGACGACGTTCACGTGGATTTCAGATGAGGGTTACTTGGATGTTGGAGGACGTCCACGTGTATTTCGGGCTACGTTTACGTGGGTTTAAGGTGAAGTTTACGAGGATTTCGGGCGACGTTCACGTGGAGTCCAGGCGAGGTGTGCGTGGATTTCGGGCGACATTCACGTCGATTTGGTGAGACACTGAGCAGATCTGTTGTGTTTGAGGTGGCTGCGGACGAGGTGGCCGGAGGCGAGAGCGGACATGAGGGACAGCTCGCCCGTGAGGACCGTCGCGCAGACGATCCGCGCCAACTGACCCGCGTTGTGACCCGGGAACACCCTGTTCGAGCCTTGGACGCCGAGGAGGTCGAGGCAGGAGCTCTGTGCCGGCAGCTGCGTGCCACCTCCGACGGTCCCCACTTCGATCGACGGCATCGTGCACGAGATGTACAAGTCCTCGCCGTCATCGCCCGTCGCCTCCATCAACGTCATGCAGTTGCTGCTCGTCACCACCTGCGCCGGGTCCTGCCCCGTCGCTATGTACACGGCCGTCACGATATTCGCCGCGTGCGCGTTAAAACCACCAATCGACCCGGCCACCGCCGATCCCACCAAATTTTTCGAAATGTTCAGATCTATCAAAGCCGGAACTGTCGTCTTCAAAACCCTACTAACATCTTCTTTCGAAACTATAGCTTCACATACTACGTATTTACCTCTACCTTCGATCCAGTTCACAGCCGTCGGTTTTTTATCCGCACAATAATTTCCCGACAAACTCAATATTTCCATATCAGGAAAAACTTGTTGCACTCTATTCAGAGCAGCTTCAGTCCCTTTAGACACCATATTCATGCCCATAGCGTCTCCTGTCGTAGCGACGAACCGAATATACAACAACCTCCCCGCAATTTTGACTTGTAACTTCGTCAACTTGGCGAATCTGCTCGTCGAGTCGAAGCTTTTCTTGATTTTGTCGAAGTTGTTAGGGTCGTTGACCCACTTCATGGCGGCGGCGGCTTTGTCGATGTTCTGGAATCGGACGACGGGGCCGCGGGTCATTCCGTCGTCGACGAGGCGGCTCGTGACGCCACGCGATAGGACGGCGCGGCAACCGCGGTTCGTCGACGCCACGAGACAGCCCTCCGTCGTCGCCATGGGTACGTGAATCATCTCTCCGTCCAGGAACAGCGGACCAACGACCCCCAACGGAATCGGCACGTACCCGATCACGTTCTCACAACAAGCACCAAACACTTTCTCGTAGTCGTAATTTTCAAAAGGCAAATTTCGGAAAGTTGACAATTTCTTCATTTTCTTCCCCAAAATCAACCTTCGTATCTTCACAGCCCTTTCTTTATCTTCAACATATTTTTCCAGAGTGTAACACGACACTGTGCCACCTTCAATCAACCCTTCAATCTCCTCATCCCTCAAAATATCCACAGAATTGTCCCTTTTGAAAATATCCAAACATTCCTCCTTAGACCTCCCTTCTCTGCTGCTTTCATCGTCCAACTTTTCCACTTTCTTCTTTTTCGACGGTTCTTCTTTGGGAGGATCCGTCATGAAATCTTCTTCTTCGAAAAACATGAATTTGACCGTCAAAGCGACAAGAAGAATGAAAACCACAATTTGATCGGCGCTGATTTGAAAAAAACTGAACAAATACGATTGCGACTCTTTGATTTCGATGTATTCTTCGTTAATCAGGGGGTAGTTTTCCTCCTTGTCCGTCCAACGATTTTGAAGATGAACGATGGCCAGTCCCGCGGACATGATGATTTTGACTCTTTGAATGACGGGGTTGGGTTTTTCGTCTTCGGAAATTTTATTGAAGTCCCAGGGTATCTTGATTTTGGAGCCTAAATTGTCGTACAGTTCGAGGACGAGACTGAGGCAGGCTGGGTAAAAGCTCATGAACATTATATAGTTCACGATGACGGAAACTGTGGCGAAATAACATAAAACTTCCAGCCTTCGTATGCCAGACAGGGTCCCGACGCTGATGAGTAACGTCTCTACTATCGTGTCAAGGGTTAAACTTGGCCCCAAGACCCCCAGACCTCGCGCTATATTCGCCTTTATTTGGTCTCTATCTCCGCTAAGTGCGAATTGTGCCAATTTGATCGCCTTTGACAGATCAATCAAGAGCAAAAAACAGAACAGGGCGTCTTTAACGTCCGATACATCACCGCCGAAACAGCTTATGGCACTCGTGCTGCAAATGAAACTGGACACTACGGTGAAAATCCCTGGAATGATGAGGAATAAAGATCCCTGTTTCTTGAGGTTGCGGAATTTGTAGTAGGAATATAATATAGCGACGCAGCGGACTAACGTCATGACGACGACGTCAATGTTGACATCTCCCGACTCGGAACGGGCGCGAGATAAGAGATATCCTTTCGTGTCTATTGTGAAGAGGCATGTGCCCAGTGTTAGTGTAGCCACAATCACTTCCCAGGGATGATTGGCACAAAATTCGCCATGAAGCCTATACATCGCTGTAGGGAGTGCTTGCAACGCCAGGAAAACGTCTGAACTTGACAGAAGCGTTGGTTATCTGAGCGGTGTACGAATTTGTCAAATTTGGAGTCGTTCTTGATGCATGCAGGTACAGCAGAAATGAAGTATTTTGAATACTTATCGAAGGAGAATCCACGTAGAAATGTCGGTCCTTTCTGATTGTGTGTTTCTGGAGTAAGCAGCAGCTTGAGTGCAGAACGGAGTGTAGCACGGACACTGGTTAATGTGCTGGATAAATATAAAGTTTGCAGGGTTTTCAAGTCATTTTAACGACGAAAAAATAATTTGAAAACTGACAGTAGCCTCGGCAATGAGAAAACAGTTCTATAAATAGGTAACTTGGCAACTCGTGTGGTAGCGGACTCGCCCGGAACTATCGGTAAAACAAGCGTGAACCGCACTACATTTATGAGTAAAACTCGCGACGGCGCGATTGTATTTCGAAGGATTATGATAATCTCGGAACGATCGAGTTCGAATGTGTCATTTCGGAAGGTAACCGAACAACTGCTTCGACGGAGCAGTGAAAGTCAACTGTTGGGAAGGGTATGAGATCAGATGATGTAACCTTACTCTACTGGCCGGGGAGCAGTCGTGCCAACAGCCGGGCGACGGAAGAAGAGGGGCGCAGTGGTGCCAACGCGACGCGATCAATAGTCCCCGAACAACTGCCGTCTCGTGGGAGAAGCTTCCCCCACTATATACGCCGGGAAGAACCCACTTCGACAGACGGCGGGCGATTACGAATCGGTTCTGTTCTGAAAGTTCTTTACAAAGACGACCGATTGAATGAAGTGAACCCCGATCATATATATCACACTTTTCTGAAATTCAATACACGTAAACCCATCAAGAATTGATCAATACCAACGGGATCTAGATTAAGAATGGGCAGTTAAACCTAACCATTAAAATGCTATTTTATGGTTGCTACATCCTGACAATTGATTGTGTCCCAAAACATAAAAATCCAATCAGGCAGTTCTAGTGACGAGATGATCTCTATAAAATCCACTTGATATTTTTAATATTTTGCTACTTCTGGACCTGAATTTGTATCGAGGTTATGCAAAACCACCAAGACCATTCGGTCTTGGAGAAATTAACTTGACATCATGGTTCTACGTTCAATCGAATCATTTTGTACATGCACATTGTACATTGTACCAACAAATTAAAGGACAATTTGTTGTGGTATGTACATGTGAAACTATTCGATAATAATTGAATTTAGATTTTCAGGAGGTATTATACATATACATTGTAAATAGTATTCCTCCATCTAATTCAAAATGTTTCACAATTAATCTCCCTTTTTTCACATGGATTTCATTGAAACCGGTTGTACAGAAGAAAAAAGTTGTATTCAATGGACAAAATGTTGAATTAGATTAAAAAAAAAACATTACAATTGTTTTCCTTCTAATATTTTTACCTTTGACAGGAATTACGGCAATATAGTGTCAGCTGTATTGGAGGTACTGTATTTCGAACGATTTTTGGTTTATTATTCTCAATAGTCTACGTTTGTAATTGACCAAGGAATACACAGATATGATAATAGATCAATCAGCTCTGCATTAGACAGCTTCACAAAAAAAATATATAAATAAAATAATAATAATAAATAAAGTCAAGATCCTTAAAATAGTTTTTGATGCTAAATTCTATTTCAAGGGCCAAAAAATCCCCTGACCCCCAAAATGTTGAGCTATGCCCAATAAACTACCCTTAAATTGGTGTCAGAAAAAAATTTTTTTTTCAGTCATGAGATTAGAATGAACTACGACATCTTTTAAAGTGAATTTTAACAATTTTTCTTAACTTCAGACGAGGAGAGTACTTGGGGAAACTACCTCCCCCCCAATCAACTCCCCCACACCCCCAAGGTAAGGATTTCTGTGTTCCCAGGTTCGCTGAAATTTAATATGATTTTTGAAAAGGCTTTCAAATTTTTTTGGGGTCCCCTCCAATGACTTATAATTCTTCCGGATTTTAATCTCTTTTTTCGTAATATCTCCGTGATAATCGAAAGAATATAAGTCATTGGAGGGGACCCCAAAGTTTGGAAGCCTTTTCAAAAATCATATTCTATTTCAGCGAACCTGGGAACACAGAAATCCTTACCTTATTAGACTTGGCGCTGAAATTCAAATTTCAACCCCTAGGAGGGGGTGATTAAGGGAAGAAGAAATGTCTACAGACTCTTGAAAGTTCAAATTCGATCTCAGGGACCCCAAAACATGAAAATTCATACCCCACTCGACTTGGCTCAAATTTCAACCCCTTGGAGGGCGAGGCAGGGGTGATTGAGGGGGTAGTTTCCCCAAATACTCTCCTCGTCTGAAGTTAAGGAAATTTGTAAAAATCCACTTAAAAAGATGTCGTAGTTCATCCCAATCTCATGACTAAAAGAACAGGTTCTGACACCATTTTAAGGGTCGTTTCTTGGGCATAGCTCAAAATTTTGGGGACAGGTAATTTTTTGGACCTTGGATTCGAATTCAGCATCGAAAAATACATAAGGATACCCTAGTCTACTTTACGGATCTTAACATTATTTTTTTGTGGGGCTGTGTTATCGATCATACATTTTTTAAATGCACTTCATACCAGCATTTACCACTTTCGTTCAGAAAATACCAGCAATATTTAAATTTCGCGCTTTTGGAAAGCCCGATTGTCAAAATTTTTTGTTATTGTGTTGGTATAATTTTTAGCAAGTCAATTCTATGTGCAGAACGACGATTTTCATCAAAAAATTTGCAACTGAAAAAATGTTTCTGCTTGTGCTGTCGGAAAGCAGAGATTCTGGGGAAAACTTTCCGAGGAAATGGGAGTTAGAAAACCTGTTTATCATGAACAAGAAAAAACATGGACAAATTTTCAAAATTTGATCTTCGGACTAATGTCACCTTTGGTACAAGTTCAAAATTTCTTATTCTGCCCAAGGAAATAGGAAATTGGATGCTTTTTCCAACGGTGTCCTAAAAAATTGATTTGGCTGAGACGTTTATCGAAGTTAAGGCCATTTGAGTGAATTATTATCACGAAAAAAATCTTAAAAGTGAAACAAATTCGAAATGAAGCCTCTTAAAAGAAGTCTAGGTTACGTGAACGTAACTGCCTTGTTCATCTTTATTCTGAGTTGGACTTTTTCACCTGTTCCATAAGATTTTTGAAGTCTTAAATTGTGTTCTTCCATACATTTGTTTTATTATTTGTAGTTATACTCTCACATCTGGTTTCACATCTTTACCATATGTATTTTATTGTCATTAACACTGACTCTAAACTTATTTCATGCATCTATTTTCTTGTAGTTGGATTCGCCCGTTCATATAAATAAATAAACTTGATACATCATGTTCCAAATCATGGAGTGGTAGAAAGTAGAGGCTCAGAAGTGTTCTTAGTTATATATTGAGGAGATCATCCACAATGATTTGTTATGTCCTGGAGTTTGGAAGATGGGACAGGATGAAGTCGATAATTCCATGGATTCCCAGAAACAGCAAAATTTCATCAGAACGTGATATTGGACGTAATTTAATAATCTTCGCACCCAAGTGACCCAATCGCCCTCGCATTTTTTCTTGACCTCCGCCAACACATGTGTATTGACCCAATACATAATTATCTATTCTCTGGTCGTCAGGACGTTCGTGTTTGAGTGACGAGGTCATACGAGAAAAAACCGATTGTTATCCTACATTTACTAGCTCCCTTGGGACCTCACATTTTTGGCAAACGTGCCGACTGGATGACAAGACATTTCGTAATGTTTTTGTGACGAAGCTGGACACCAAATCGAGAAAAATAGCCAAGATATTTCGGAAACCGCCCCGATAAAAGTTAACGTCAAAGAAAAGCTCTTCAAAAACATTGGCATCGGCCGTGTCTATCACATGCGTTCGTCCGATCTTCGAACCGTCACGGAACGGAGACCATTCGGTCTAAGACAACGGTTAATATGGATGCGAGTTCTGTCGAAAAAGTGTTCTGACGCGTTCTGACGAATTCGTCCGAACAAACAAACGCCTGTTTTCCAATGAGAGTGTTTGCACTGGCTGCGACAAGCACGTCAGTTCACGCACGACTTCGTCAGAACCGGTCGAGCGTTCAAAGTCGTTTGATTTGTTCGTGCGTTCAGACGGAAATTTCCAGTGTTTTGCGCTATTATCACCATGGATATCGAAAAATTGATTGGTGTAGTGTTTGATGATAGGTGTTTGTGGGACATTCATTCTGAAATACTCGGTAAACTTTTGAGGGTTCTTCCACAAATCTTGAAATAGCATCTCAAACTCTCCCTTTTCGTCTCTTGCAGAAAATAGGTTGTTTACGTGTTCTGTTTTCACACCACTTATCAACAGTAACTTTATCAAAGGACTTTCAGAAAAATAAAGCTCGTCGAACGTACTGAACGTCAGAACGCGCATAGTGAAACCACCTTCTTCTGACGACATTTTCACACGACATTTCGTCAGAACTCGCATCCATAGTAACCGTAGCCTAATGCGAAGCAACGAATTCGTGAGACTTGATCCACTCGGAACGTCGGAATCCGTAGATGCGGTGCGTCGTTACAACTGTACCTTTCATGATAATAAAGACGAATTTTCAGCTTTAGAATCAACAGCTTCGATTTATTATCGACGAAAGCGATTTTATTGACAAAGACAGGAAACATGGGTGGATCTTATTTTGTAAAAAGATAAGATTTTGGTGAATTTGCTCATTTGTGCGGTGATCTTCAAATCGATGTCAATCAAAACCTGTCTTATTTTCGAATTAAAAAAAATGGTCCGGGTGGGCTCTTAGCAGGTACGTCTATCAATAACGAACATAGAAACAATGGTGTTATTTAGAATGTTCGAATTTTTTTAACTGCAGGCCCCCGATTTCTTCCTTTAGGATTGATTGAGATACATGACGAGAGTTCTCAACTAGACGCCAAATGTGATTTTGGACCAGATTTCATCAACTTCAGTGATTTCAAATAAAAGCTCCACAGGAGGAGGGTCGGATTTTCTACACCTATTGAAACGTAAAACAACAAATTTTGAGGGGATTAAAATCATTTTTTTCATGGTCGATTACGACGTTCCATTATTGAAACTAACTAACGAAAAAGATGTGGGTACAACTAAACCGTAAATACATTAAAATACTGGCAACTATACTTTTCTATCTCAACCCGTTCTCGAGAGATGATTTTCTGAAAATTTTTCAAGAAAACCAAATTTTGTGCCACTAAAACCCGCATTTTTCCTCCTAAAAACGACTTATTTGAACTTTTGACTACATTATCGGATTTAGCGTCTACTTTTCTATTGGGCTAGCGCATTTTCTTAATAAAAAATCGACCTATAAGGGCTCTAATTGCAGGTCAAACCTTCAAAATTGAAAAAAATATTCTTGAAATACTTGAACTATTTCCAAAAATGTGCTGAAAGGAGTTAAAACTCGTGAAAACTTGAAACATTAATCAGCTTTCCAGTGGCCCGTTCAACTTAGCAATTCCAGATCGATGTCACGGATAAATTCCAGTATGAAGTCGAAAAAACGTAGGGCATATTCTATAGCAGCAAAAGAGCCCAGCATATCGAACAATAAAAGTTCGAACGATATCAATTGGGAAAATAATTAAACCCAAATATCGTTTTCCAAAATGCCAAAAATATCTGCGAACATGGCAAAAGCAAAACATTCACTTTGCAACTCTAAAAAACTTTTCATGCAGAAACTCCAGTTAGAAGGCGCAAAAACGTGGGGTATCATTGAGATAACAGAGGAGTTATCCCATGGATAAAAGTAGCAACAAATGAAAGTTCGAATAGCATTGATAGGAAAAATTATCAAACCCGCCAAATGGTTTCCAATTTGTCAATTGGTTTAGAAACTGTACAAAACATTCGTATACATATGTATACTTAAGGATATATTCAAGTATATTATTTTGTATACATATACTTAAGGATATACTTAATAGTCTCTATCTCAGTAATGTGACACTGTAAAGCATCATTCTAATCTATGAGTACATAAGGTACCTACTTTTTTTTGCCCACCAACTGGAACTTCTTTAAGAAATCTACCTATATAGAATCGCAAAAGTCACCTTTTGTTCTTTTCTTTTGTTTTGAATGTTGAACGTGTGAATTTCAATTAGGGTCCTTAGATATTAGTTATTGTGTATGAAAAAGCGCTTGGCTCCGTGGAAATTTAGCGGTGAATCCAAAACTGTGGTCGAGAAAGGAGAAAGGAGGAAAAATTTCCGTTTTTATAGCACAAAACGTGGTTATCTTGAAAGAAAACCTTCAACAAGTCATATCTCAAGGATGGGCTAAGATAGAAAAATGGAGTTGGCAGCCTATTGTTCCAATTTTGGTCAAATTTTGCGAAGAACAATTCTACATCAAAAACACATCCTGTATATCTACATCTACCTAGAACAATGAGTTAGATTCCACTTGGGTTTCATTTTAAAATACGATGTATTAGAGAAACGTTCAACAGGAGGATCACTGCAGCATTTACGACGGAATTCAATTTCGTAACGCCTCCCGGAGGGAACCGGATTCCGGGGCGGACCCTGAAATAAAAGGGCGACCCTGACCTCAAATGAAATTCGGTTGAAGGAAGAAGGAGATGGGCATAAGAGCAACCCGCTACTGTGACCCAACGAGAGAAAGCGTGATACAGCAAGAAACAGAAGATCAGTTTTGGGAACTTGAAGGCTGATTTCATCCTTTCAACACGGCCAGAACCGCATTCGTGGGGTTAGCGACATTTGTTTTAACCGTTTTTGTAAGAGCCCAGGCATTTGGCAACAACTGTGCACTGTCACAGGTAGGCAGAGGGGATTATTGTGGTTGGGGGTTCGTGCTGTATGAAATTGTCTTGTAAAACCAAACTGGCCAATAGTGTCGTGATTTAGACAGCACTTTCAAATGCTACTCTAGATTCTTCTTCTTAAGCTCGTTGCTCTACTGTTCCCATCCACGGTTCTTACACTCCTCTGGTGTTCTGTCTATTGTCTGATAAAAACGAACCACGTACAAACGCTTCTCCTTGATTATTTCAAACCGATCGTCTTTGATATAGCTTTTTTATATAGCATTCCATCAAGAACTGCTCAATGTATGGTCTTCAGCCAAATCTGATACCAGTCGCACCAAAATCAAAAGCCTTGGCGTAGGAAGAATAAACTTGAGCTTGGAGTTGGTTGGCCTGACTCCCATTATAGTGGGTGAACACAAACCCTGATCCGTTTGGAGAAACGAATACCCACAAGGAGCTTTAAAAATGCCGTTACTTCCTTATTTTCCAGTAAAGTTCCAAAATTGTGGTTTTAATCGAAGTGGAACTGAATGATTTACAACTCATCTCATCTGCTCAACTTCATTTTAAAATGGTATTTACGGTCACCAATTTTCAAAAAAATATTGAATAAATCTAAATATAAATTTGTAGGAGAAATCGGAAATTCGATTACTCCCTTATTTTACAATAAATGTATTAATTTAGTGGAAGCAGATTTTACTCTACAACTTTTATGTGTAACAAAAATGTTGTTGTCAAGTTTTTCGTCCTAAATGGTAAACAAGTAAAAGTGGGGTTTTCAAGCAGGAAAATATTGTGAAAGTAAATTTAGGTGTAGAGACAAGGAGTACGTTCGGGTTCAGCACAATTTCCTATAAGATTAGCTCATAAAATAATTGTGTCTTCCTAAAAATGCTTTTGAACCCCCTGTGCGACGGCGGACTTATTTTTTAATTTAAGTTAAAACCTATTTTTTTAAATTAGGTTTTTTTAATTTGACTTTCGGATTTTACCCATCTGGAGAGCATTTTGAGGGAGCGTTGAACATTTTATTTTTCTTGGTCGATTACAGAGGTTCAATACTGAAAACAGTCAATAAAGAATCATGAGCTTTTCTTCGAAACTAGTGAATCCAGTTTAATGAAGCTTTGGTGAAAAATCACAAATGGAATCTAGTTTGAACTCAGTTCCAGAGATTGATTTCTGTCAATCCTAAGGGGGGAAATCAAAAGTCCGAAATATTAAAAAAAAAGTATAGGCAACTTTCGAAATAACAACACAAATGTTTTCATGTTCTTTATCGATAGACAATCGTTCAATGAATCGAGAAGCTTACTTGGACCGCTGCAAGTTTATCCGTTTTCTCCCCTAAAGGCGAAAACACTGCTTCTAAAATTCGTTAGAAGAATGTCAATAGGAATGTAAGTATAAACCGGTTTAAACACAGTAGAAGTCGCATTTTAAATTCCGAAGATCAAATCAGTCGATATAATTGTAATGGAATTTCGGTTTCAAGAGTTCATTTTGGAATAAAGTTTTTCATAACTTACGTTACATATTTTCGGGCAAATGAAACGTAGGTAGGACTTTTATTTCGACATATATGAATGCAGTATAAATCCGTTTACGTTCGTGAGAGCAAGTTTCTTCCATTGATTGAGCGACGCATTGTCTGACCGTAGAGTGACACACCGTCTCTTCCCATAAACCCTCGAATTCTCCGAATATATTGAATATCGATACTCAACATCAATGAAATTTTACAAATCAATTTCACGCATCAAATTTTTTTCAGGTATCGCGATCTTTCGGGTTGAGAACGGTGTTTTTTTTTTCGTTCAAAGATTTTAATGAATCGATGACGTATCCTGCTTCTTTAATACTTAGAGTTATTCACTCGGTTCACTAATATTCATTTTGGATTGATTATATTTGTCTATGAATTCCCTTCTAAATATAGCTTCTCCCAGTCAAATTAATACTTTCCCTACCAAATTGATCTGAAAAAACTAAGGAAATATAACAACGCAAAGCTTGCAATCCAACGAATAATGAATGTATACTCGTATATTATGTTATAATATAAATTATAGACCGAAAAAATATTGGTAGTTTATTATCTTAGTTAAGTTTTTTTTACTGTAGGTTGCATGTACATTTTTAGTGTAAGTTGCATGTCAGCAGCTCTCACAAATACACCAAGGTCAATGCAAAAATTATATAGCATATGACATTGAAACATGATTACGGAGCGCATCAAGACCTGTTACGATCCATGGATTCTCTCACATATAGATCTAGGAGGAAATGATAGAGCTGATCAAGCAGCCAAACTTGGGAGTGCAGCAGCAGAAAAACGTGTCCAGGCCCCAATCAGTCTCACAGATGCATTACGTGCTGTGGAAACGGTTGCTCTCCATGAATGGCAAACCTGGTATGACGGATATTCGATGGATAAGGGCATATATCATTATGAAATAATGTCCCAGGTTCATAAAAAACCGAAATTGTTGAATATGCAACTATCCAGAAGTGACATGGTCCAGATGGTCAGGGTGCGATGTGGCCACGGTCAGGTGAATCGTAGCCTGTATCTCATTGGCCTAAGCGATTTTCCTGAATGTGAGTTCTGCGAAGACCAATTAGAAGACATGACGCACAAATTACAAGAGTGCCCACTGTACGCAGAAGAAAGAACTCTACTAAGTACCTTTGTACACCGAGACCTCACAGAATTTCAACGAAATGAAACTCTTGCAGACCACAAAAGACTTCTAAATTTCATGAATGGTGCATTCGAGTGTAAATAAAGTTGAACATTTTTTCCCTAACGATAAGTATGTACAATTTATAAGATAGAATACTATGTAACTTAACTGGTTAAATGTTACAATTATTGTGACGCAATCAATTGAAAATAATTTTAAAAAAAGTGTAGGTATATTAATTGCATAAACATGCATTCAGTGAAGGGGTTGCTCAGTCACTGCTGCGGGTAGTTTGAGCAAAACTTTTAACACGAAATTTGAACGATCTGTGGGGGACAGTGTACCTACGGCTCTTGAAAATGTTTCTCCGAGGGCTTGATCTCGGGTAGCCTGAAGGAAGATATCATCTAACTGCCGTCTTAATCTTGGCAAGAGCGTACTCAGCCGGATGATAAACTACCAATATCTTTTCTGCCAATAATTTGTAATGTTAAATAATATAAACCTTCATTTATTATTCGTTGGATTGTAAGCTTTGCGGCTTTCTATTCCCTTAATTTTTCAAGATCAATTTAGTAGAGAAAGTTTGGTTGGGAAAAATATTAATTTGACTGGGAAAAGTATTATTTTGACTGGAAAAAGTATTAATTTGACTGGGAAAAGTATTAATTTGGTTGGGAAACGTATTAATTTGACTAGGAAAAGCTATATACTATTCACGACATAGGGTGAAACAAAGAGAGTTTACTTCGCCTTTACCCATTCTCGTGTCAGATATCTGACCTATAGTAGGCATGTTAGTACTTCAAATTAGATCGATTTTCAGTCGAGTAGTCCCTAACTCGAGAAACTCATGGAGTGAAAAGCGATGTCTGGAGTTATGAACACATCTGTGTAAAGAGACATCGTGAGTAGACGAGCTTTGTGAATTTCATGGCATGGTAAGTTGTCTCGCGATGGTTCTACATCGGATAGGACAATGATAGGAATTTTTTGAAATTCATAGGGGATGATTAAACCGTCCTTGAAAATACGACTAAAGGACCCCTAGAACTCAAGAAAACGAAGCTGGTAGAAACACAGAAGAGACACATGCGGAGTCTGCTAGGCTGTTTTGTGAGTAATACAACTCCCAAGGGAATATCTACTGGGGATTTCCTGTATATTATATCAAAATTGGATGAAAACTGTAACAGCTAGGCTTGTAAGAGTATGCCGACACATGAATAGATAGACACACAAAAAGACAGACTAGAAAAGAAAATTGTTCAGAATGGCCCAAAATACAAAATGCAATCGATAATTTTGAATTTTGTATCCTCCCGAAAGTGACAAAGTTGCTCCCACTCCAAATAATATATTTATAGCAAATTTTTCAAAAAATTTGTGGTTTTTTTTTCATTGCCAACAAATCAATACTGTTTTTTTTTTTACCGATTTTAATCGACCTAGAAAAGTCCAATCGATCCCCATGGAAATTTGTTATTTCACATTTCAAGATGCATTGAATCCGTCGTCCGGAACTTTTGTCAGAAACTACTGAACAAAGTATAATATAAAACCCATAAAAAACCAGAAATATTCAAACATCAGAATATCAAACACTTTTAAAATAACACTAATTGATAAACAATCCATCAAAGAATCGAATGATCCCACTAGTTTTCAAAAGTTCCTTCAGAAATCGAGTTTTTCACGACTAGGTTTTCTCGAGCTTAGAACGAATGCGCAGGAACGAAGTAAAGACGTTCGCGGAAGTCGTGAGGTCAAACCTGATAACGAGCAAACAGGAAAAATACCGAAGTTCTCCGAGAAAGTCAAATAAACGAGGCAATAATTTTTAGAACAAATCTATCGCCGTTTATCCCTGCCTTTTGTGAGACATTGCTTTTGGTGATTATGGGCATTGTCGCCTTGTCAAAAAACTGTCATGTCAACACAACGCAAATTATTTCAAACTCAACCTTCATTCAAAGTTTGTTGGTTCATGTTTCAAGATTCAAGGATCCAATAAAAATGTAGAATTGATCTGAATGCAGCCGTTTAAGCCCAAGCTTATGCGTCAACACTCGGAAACGTCAATACCGCGAATGTGATAGGTAAAGATTAGGATTAACAGAAAAAGCTTAGCAATTCTCAGTGACTTTAGTTAAAGCCCATCGTTTGTCGGTATTTTCTCTGTAAATCTTAAGGTTGGCACAGAGGTTTTGTACTAATTAGTAAATAATATTTAAATCAGAAAGATTATTTCGGTTTTTAGTTTATTATTTCCAATATTGAACCTTTGTAATCGACCAGGAAGAAACACTACCGTCCCCTCATTTTTTTTGTTTTACTATCCGAAATGTGTAGAACACGAAAATCGATTAAAACGTAATCGTTATTCGAAGATGTCGTTCGTGTACGTCACATACACGAATCATCTCTTTATCTCTAAATATGAATCAGCGAGAAGTACAAAAGTTTGCGTCAAACATGAACGTTAGTCTCACATGTTAGGTTCTTGCATGGCTTTTCCTCCACAGGGTCGCCATGGTAAATAACGAAAGCAAATCGGCACGAGCAGAACGCGTTCCAAAGCGATCTCTAGCGAAGAAATAGTCAATAAATGTTTTCGGTGACTCACGCTGACGCACGTTAGCCTTCCCGGGAAAACCATTTATATTTTTTTAAACCCAAGCTCCGACCATGGATAGTAGACGAAACACGGCAAATAGGTAAACGGTGATCAGGTACAACCACAGGACATATGAAATCCTCTGTATGCATAGGAGAATGCAACATATTCGATTTCAATAAAGAATTTGATACGGTAAAAATCTAATCTTTCTTTAGAACAACAGCTATTTTACTCTATTGATAGATCTTAGGAAGGTCAAGAACTGGAAATTTGATTTTGACGATATTCTCGTCTGTAGGTTAGGAAAACTATTAATTGGACATTTTCCTTTATTTTTCTCGCCCGTGATTCAAGTCCTTCCCTGCCGAATTCGCTAATTCATCTGATCGTGCGGGTTTTGTTGTGGATAGCACTGTTCTGGTGAAGTTTACCAATCATTTCAGCTTTTCAGGGCAAGTTCATTAATACCTACAGAAGACTGACCGTTGCAAGAACAAGTTTCACTGCTTAGGACATCGATGAGCCAGAAAAATCACTGCCAACAAGAATTTCTTCAAGCAAGTTCTTAAAATAGTGTTCTGGTACAAAAAGACGAGAGAGTTTTGATGTAGCTAAACACAATTTAGGTTGGTACTTCCAACAAGGCTTCTTACGGAGATCATTTTATCCCCTCAGACTGTTTTTCATGGCCTGAATAAATCCGACTTCCTCGGACCACTTTGACGTCAGAACTTGCCTAGTTCCAATTAAGACACCATCGTACGGTACACCCACTAAAACGCCCAGGGAAATGGCCATATCAACCTTCGAAATAATGGTAAAAGTCTGTCATACTTAATTTATAGATGTTACTTCAGGCTTCCACCAAATCCAGAAATAAGCGAACTTTCAATCGGCAAAAGTTCGCTCTTTCTGTACTTCGGATTCTCACCAATACTATCTGAAAATCCATACATCTTACATATTTTATACTTCAATGTTTTATACCAACATAAATTAATCATTCCTTTGAATCAAATGAGAAAATCTGGAGCATTTTCCGACCAACCTTTCACATTCATGTAGATTCCAATAGTGGGAACTGGGGAAAACGTCAACATGGCTGTGGATCGCAATGCGACTTTGATAAGCAGGAGCATAGTGAACGTATACTAATGCGGCTCACGACCTTATTCGGTTTTTTGGATACATGCGCAAATGTGACAACAATGTGAATCGATATCTCGCTTATTCTACGTAAAAATCGGATACCTGCGAATTTGCGAAAACAGAAATTCGGTTTATGGTTCCTATTCTTACTAATTTTTCAGCTATCTCATTTCCGTCAATACCGATGGGCCCGTTTACCCGTCGGAACTGGAGATAAGATCATTCAAACAAACACAACATTATCTGCTCCTTTGAATGAGGAGTTGCCTATTTACAGAATGCTTGTTTTTGGAGTCCGAACAAAAGTACCCAACGCTCAACAGTAAAGTTGATATCATGGACGTATTTGACTGGACATGCTCAATAATAAAATTGGTTACATTTCGATATCAATTAACAGATTCGGTTGAACATTTTCAAGATTAAACCCCGGGTAAACCCCAAGAGTGTATTAGTCCCCATATGGTTTAAAGACATGGAGTATCTAAATATATATTTCAAGATGGTACTTTATGAACTAGGATTGTTTGACATGACCGAAATTTGAAGTTGAATTTCGAACGGCGTTTTCTAATGGTGTATTACTCCGATTTTGTTCAAATTTAGACGGCAGTTGGGTGTGAGGTGAGGTTCGGGACTGATACAGCCTTGGCAGTGTAGCTGGAAGTTTAAAAGGTTAGAAGTGGATTGAATTCCAAAAGCATTTCCCGGTGACTACGTAGGTACATAACATCCTGAATCAGCCCTAATCTCGAACCATCCGTATGTATAACGCTACTTACCTTCTGGAATTTATTCGAATCCCCCCCTTTACATTACAACGGTCTGTTATATCAAGATAGTGTACCCTCACAGGTCAAATTCGAGATACTAGTTGGGATTGGATTTATGCTTAAAATTAATGGGTCCAATCGATCAACAGAGGAGCTGGTTAATTAATCCTTCGTGCGCTTGTGAGGACTTCTTCGCTTGACAACGATATAACTGACGAAACCGGACTGTATTATATCAGATTTTAATTTCGTTTTAATGCCAAGTGTGTAATAGGGGACGAAAGGCGAGACGGCGCGGTACCGGACGGCGCACGCCCGAGGAAAAAGAGGTTTCGTATTACAACACACCCGTCTACCTCAGTCCCACGGCTGGACCAATCATCTTCGGGTCAAGGCCCGTCCTGCCAGTGGCCGTGGATTCTTTCCCTTTTACGAATTTCCGCTCCCCCCCCCCCCCCCCCAACTCACCACTATCTTTCTTAAAGAGTACATAAAATATTCTGACAAGTCGAACCACTATAGGCGGGTTTTTCGGTAGTAAATGAGATGGTAAGTGGAAACTGAACGAAAAACGTAGAGAAAAAAAGAGGAGACGTCGAGAGTTGCAACACAGCGAGACAAACGGGTTTCTAAAAATAGAATTTTATCAGAATGGTGATTATCAACTTCGTCCGGCCAATTTTGAAATTCTTGTTATCGGATTCAGCAACAGTTTGGGGCTGGGGACGACATAGTTCAACCTTGATGGTAGCTGCGATGAATGAACGAATCAATTGTCAATTAGCTTTGGATCCAGAAACTCTACTATTTTGTTTATAAGACGGTCAGTTCGATTTTTCAAAATGTCAGCAGACAAGTAAGTGCTCATTCTGAAGCCAGGCAAATGCCGAAACGGGCTTCTTGGCAAAATGAATGCTGAGAATTGATCACTTGAGAAGATGACTAGGATTACGAGGAACTGATCCGAAAAAATTCAGAGACTCCTCCTAAACAAAAAACTCCCTCAATAAAACCTAATGCAAGTTACCCCACCAACTATTTGACAAAAGGCCCGACGCAATATGTACGGGGTTCGGCAGGGATGTATGGAAGATTAGAAAAAACTGTAACACTTTCATTTTTTTAATAAAATGATTTTTTTCAATGTGTAAGTACCTTGAATATTGCGATTTCAAAACCAGCTAAGACTAAAATGAATCTTTTGGTTTGGTTGCAGGTGGGCTTGAAACAGCCCGGTAAAAAGTGATCGCAAGGTGACAGGGGGCCATTCCGCTTCGCCTTGCAATGTAATCAGACGTTCGGGAAATATGATTCTTAAAAAACCCATCGTTGCTGTTGATTTATGGCAAGTGAATAGGTTGGGAATGGCAATCATGTTAACATCACACGGTATTCATGTGAATACATCAGACATGAAAGGATACATGAAATGTTTGGATGCCACAGCGGACTGTAACCTTTCAGCTGTGGAGAGGTCGCTCATGTAGAGATTCAACCAGTTTACTGTGACTTGCTTCGGATGAGTATGTTGAATTTCTGATAACGTCTAGGAGTGTTCAAACGAAAATTGATGTAATTGATATTATTTTCCGTCAATAATCTTGTCTCTTAACTGATTTTCTATTGGCGACATCTAAGGTACACATTCAAACAATAAAATTTGGGTTTTGGTGAAAAATGAGTGAATAACAAAATTTTTCAAATCCTCCATACTTTATTGCCGGACACCGTACATTCACTGATGGCTCTGTAGCCGATAATAAAGCAAGATGAGCTTTTCACATAGATCATTAGGTGTTGCTCCGATTGTGGAACAACCAGTCAAGTTATTCTGCTGAGTGCAGTGCCACAAACTGTAGTCCACCCAATTTACAAAGTATCGTAATATTACCAGACTTCATGAGTGTTTTACAGAAGTTTGGAAACATCAGCCCATCACAACAACAATAGTCCGCTTGATACAGTATCTTTGGTTATCAAACCATACTACATACTTGGCATGGAATAAAGCCACATAGGCATCGGTACCATCGGACGCGTCGGCAAATTAGCGAGAAGGGGAACACGATTGGATCAGTTCAGCGACATACGTTTCAGAATCCCACATGCTGATCTGACAAGAGAGTTTCACCTCACCATGTTAAGGGAGGGGCAAACATTTTTTCATGTTTGACCATCGGGACAGGATCGCTGAACGCGTTTCCCTTCAATAAGTGGATTGCCTTGGTTGAAAACGATTAGTTGAAAGTTCACAAGTCTTGATAAAACCATTACATGATTACAAAACGGCCGTGGTATTACTAAAAAATTGCTATATAAAATCCAAAGGCGACAATCGGCCTTCTGTGACTACTGCCAGGAGGACTAAGACCTGAGCATATTCTCTTAATTTGTAATACGAGCCAAAAAGGATACAACTTTTCACCCAATTGATCGCTGAATTAACTTTCCCTTCGATCTGTTCTACCTTATAGCATTAAATAGTATAGAAATAAATAAATAAAAGGGACATTTCTCCAAAATATAAACCGTAGCATTAAAGTTACTACAAGGGGTGGCCACAAAGTTAAGGACCACTCTTGCTAAAAAGGTTATTTTTGGGCTAAAAATATGTATATTGTTTTTATCTGCATGTTTTTTTAAAGGATTTCAAATATGACCACGTTGCGCACTGCGCAATGCACGCCAACTTTGTTTTTTCACATGGGTACCCCCAAGTTTTTATTCTAGATTTGGATTCTATTCTCTAAAAGGAAATACCTTATTTACATTAATTTAATTGCACCATTCTGATGACTTGCCAACTATGCGCTATCCCTTAATGAGTTCGTCGTGGACGAGAAAATCAAATGAGGGGTAAAATTTTCATGAAATCAAAAATCCAAAACCAGAATCCAGAAATCCAGAATCCAAATCTGGAATAAAACAGTGGGTTCCCATATGAAAAAGCAAAGTTGGTACGCGTTGCACACATTTGCGCACCGGCGCAATGAACAACGTGGTCACATTCGCAAGCCTCGTCAAAAAACATTTAAAAAAAATTTGTTTGTCCATGAATACCTACCAATTTGGGAAAGGGTGATCCTTGAATTAGTTGTCAACCTGAATTTATGTACACATTGTGCATTTACAAGGTAATGATTAAGTTGTAATATTTTCATGTTACCATCGCATGTAGTTTGAATATATCATGTATGTCATCACTAATGCAAAAAAAATTCACCGTATTCCAGTTATCTTTGAACATTGTGCATTATTGAAAAAATGGGTTCTGATTTGAAGAATAATATAATGATTTTCCCGAATCAATATACAATGGATTTAAAAGCTTTTCTTTGCTATGAATCACCTATCGGTATGAATGGCGCTTGATAACCTAAAACCTTTGAGGAATGTCAAGTAAATCTGAGGTCATAGTGTATCAACATTCAGATAATTTTGTTAATAACAATTATTCTTCACTCGAGGTTAACAATTTCGCAATGGGATCAGCGTGTGCGGATCCAAATTTTTTTGTTCATTTATCCTTTAAAAGAAAAGATGATGCTCAGGCTGTGAACAGAACTGTAAAAAAGGTTGTAATAATAATATTTTTTTGAAAGAACGATTGTTGATAATTAGCGAACTATCTCATTCAATGATTGACCCGCTTTTTGAACGTGGAGTATTGAGCCGAGGGTAAACTTGTAGATTAATCCGCTTTATCTCTGTTTATATTAGTTTGCAATAAAATCTAAATAAATTTCAAACACTATTTAGTGTAAACATAATAACCAAATACGTGAGTGAACATGTTAATCGAACGTAGCAAACCAATGATGTTCATCAAAAGATCGGATAAAATATTATGCAAACATTTTAGACGCTAATAAATATTTTTGTTCGAGGGTGAATCCCCATAGACCACAAGAATGACGCACAGAGACGAGAGATCTGACGCTAAAATAAAATAAAATAAAAAAATGTAAAAACACTGCAAATAATTACAACAGAGGTTCATCATTTCAATAATAGATAAGTTATCTAAGATAACCCTTCTACGTAATTCACTGACCTATGTTTTGATGAGCGTAATCTGTGGAACAGAACTTTAGACCCAGCGCTTACGTACCGTTCAACAGTATTCTAGATGCTTGAAAAGATCCATTTCTTTCTTGAGAAAGAAATTAGCATCAAGGGTTCCTCAGCTAAACAGTGTGTCTCTATACCTTGTAATTGGTTGCTCTATGTCCCATGGACGATACAACGATTTCTTCATGAGTATAACTCCTCAAGCACTAAAACTTTGCCAGTCCCTTAGCAGGTACAAAGACGATGAAGCCTGTCTACGCTTCACATGTCCTCAAATATATATAGCGTTGAATTTGCAAAACTTTATTTCAAAAGGAGGTCTTGAAAACACGATTCCATTAGAATTACTCGTATATCAGCAGATTCTACCAGCCCACTTTACTATACGATTATTACCATATTCGCCAAAGTTCACATTCATTTGTGTTGATGTGATTTTTTCTGTTAAAGGTCGAACGACCGAAGGAACGAACGTGAAGAGGTGCGCGTGGGCTCATTCAATTAATTTTAGGGATCCATAACAAACATTAAAAAATTGAGTTATTTCGAATGCTTTCGATATTCTTTTTGGAATTCCAGCCCTTCGAAACTGCTACTATAGTTACAAGTAACTGTAATTGACAGAGTTTGAAATTGCTTCCAGTAATTGTTCCTTTCAAACGGTTACTTTTCATCGATAGAGCCTTTTTTCCTTTTCAATTTTTCAAACAATTACTCAAAGTAATCGCAGCTGTATTTAATGATTCATGTTAATATTTACTGCCCAACTCTGATCAACAGGACAGCAGCAACTGTTCTGGTTAATTCTTTGCGTACATATCTTCAATGTATGGATTGAATGGAGCATGAAAGTTCGATGAACATTCCATCACTCGTCCGGATTTGGATAGAACGGTGACGCGAAGATGAACAACCTCTCACTATACTTCGTTGGTCTTCATTGCTACCTGTGATTGAATCCTCACGATTATATCGAAGAAAAGAAAAACTTAGTTCCGCGTTCGTGAACCTTAATTGATTAAATGGAAAATGATGTGAGATTAATTGCCTCGTTCTTCGGAAGCCTCAGACGACTATCTCATCAGCACGTTATGGGTTTCCTGCGGAGATCGTGGAAGAGCTGATAGCTTGGGTGATTCTGGCATTGTGTACAGAATACGCGTTTCAGAACCCACCGATTGATTTCCATCATTTCCAACAAATTTTGGTCGAGAATCCCTTTCAAGCGTGCTACTGAGCACTCGTTCAAACTTCCAATCATATAAGTTCGTAGTTCAAGACGTACAGCATGATCTAATCATCACCACAGTAAGGAACTAACGGGACTTGTGAAGGACTAAAGGAAGCAGTCGGAGACTAACTAGATCATGTCTATATAACTGAAAATTTAAAAAATCCGCATTTTATTATCACAATCGATGCAACCTGTAGCGTTTTGACAAAGGATTTGAAAAAATGTGTCTATGCTTTGTGGGTTGGTACGCAACAACCGGGATCCAGGAGACGGTCATATTCATAGAAACGCAACACTTGGGTTACGAAGAAAAGCTCTCGTCGAAGGAGATGTATTTAGTATTTTTAGTATATCCTATGCCCGTCCGCTATTTACAAATAGCAAAACGCGAAATCGCTTCGACATCAGTTCAGCAATTAACCAACTTTGCTTTTGGTTTATCATTTTCAGTAACAAACCTTTGTGATCGACCAAGAATGCCAAATTTTTAACCCCCCCCCCCCCTCTCAACAGGACGGTAATAAAACAAGAAAGATGCTGGAAGTGGCTGGTTGCTATACAAAGTCACAAGTCTAGGATCAAGTTTTCCATAACTCATTTTTCTATTTCCAGTGTAATGAAGTGTAGGTAGGGGTTTTATTTTATCCAGCTAAATTTCAGCTGTTCTGTTCATGGATTTCTACGACGTGCCGATATACAGTATACTCCACCATAGTAGGTATTCTTATATCAGCTCTTGTTTCGTACAAAGGGACTAGAGAAGTTTGGTATCCATGGTGTTATATTCAAGACGAAGTCATTCTAGAAGTCAAATTTATCAACTGAAGGCTGTACAGGCTAAATTCTTCCCTAATAGATCTACCGCGCTGAATTATAAAATTTACATTCAATATAATAAATGGAGCTTTTATGGCATCTAGAGTACAATCACAATTCATGGAAGCTCCGAGTTTTTACATTTACATATTAATGTTCACATGTTTTAATAGTTTTTTTATTCAATATTTATTTGACGCTTCGTTTATTTCATCTTGTATCATTTTAACTGGATTTCTACGAGTTTCTGAGGGTGTCTAGGAAGCATTATCATTGGATGTACAGCCCATTTCTAAATGATACTAAAACAATAAACTTTTGTGTAATATTTACAGCATTTGATGATATAGATTGATGATGACAAATTGAGACACCCTGTGGGGATAACTCGAAGAAACGATTGTTTTTAAATGGTTGCACCGCTTGATGTTCATATTCAGCTAACACATTTGGATTTGACCTAAAATTGCAGTCTTAGCCTCACGTGTAACCTTTCCCGCTCGAGTGACAGTCCCTGGGTTACTTCCCCTTCTCATATATTTCTGAATAAAATGTCCACACCAAGATGGATACACTGTCCACGGCCCCCGGCGTCCTTGGCCATTCGCAGATAAGCTACCTTCCGCCTGTCGTAATTTGCTTTCAATCTAGTTGGGTCAACAATGACGCGCCATTCTATACTTGCGAAACTTTTCTCCACTTCGTATACGAGCGTCTGTTTTCTAAATACCGGTCGTAAAATTCCGAGCTTACCTGCCTCCTGGATTGAATCCTTCACTGTAATCAGAACTAAAAAAACCTTTTCAACAGCAAATGGTAAAACCTGTATCTTTGGGGAAACGGTTTGTTTATTTAGCACGCGACCTTAGTCTGAAATAGACAAGGTTTACTACAGGTCCTTAAGTTCAACAGGTAAAACCTGACTGACACAAGGTGTCCACAAGGTGATTGCATGTTTTCCTAAATCAATAAAATCTGATAGAAGAGCGAGACAAATTCTACAGTAATCCTAATTTGTGTTATTATACATTTAAAATTGAAGGGCAACCAATGTTTACTCCTTAACTCACATCATATTAACGTGTAAGCGCGAGCCCATGAACAAAACTGACAAAAATGACACAAAAGGCGGTGAAAGCGGGACGGAAAAGTTGGTGGCATCAACAATGTCTGTGGCCATTTTCATTCTCGAGATCTTTGTCCTGGTCGATCATGAGTTGTAACAGCGTGGATAATCAGCGACAAAATGACGTTACGAACGATAGCGGAGTTATCTCACCAACTCTCTTCTGTAGGAATGCGGTGTAGGTACGGGTATAAAGCCTTTATTGCACCATCTAGCACAGCTGCATTTAAGCAGTGGAAGATCAACATTTTCCTACTTTTCAATATATGTTCAATCATGGTATTCAATTAAATTTATCTGTCTCAAGCACATTCTCCATAACGATTTGTGTGGATGATTATTAGTCATGTTTTTCCAATGTAGCTACAATTTCGAACACCATTCGAAGACAGGATATCCATGGAATGTGGTTTGACCCGAATCGCAAACCTGACCAATAGCTTACAGTGATCCTCCTCTCTGGACGGCATTGTATGAAAAAAACTATCTTTTTACTCAAGATCACAAGCGAAGTGACAATCAAAGGATGTCACTACGATGTCCCATTGTATTTAGTATAAAAAGAGATCGCCAATCTTTACACATTCAATTCAATTCAGAAAATTTGTTATTCATAAATAAAGAGTCAGCATATAACGTACAAGAATTTGATGGCGGAACAAAATATTGCCCGTTTAAATGCTAAAAAGCCGGAGACGGCGGGTCAAGAGCAGCTACTTTGGCATCGTAGGCAGTATACACATACAAGAGCAGAACGAAAATGAACAGCTTCTACCATCAAAAACTGAAAACAAATAAAACAAGACGATTGACCTTCTATGGTTAGGCAAAAGTGCTCGTGTTGACCCAAACTCTAAAATAACACATTTAATTGGTGAACCCTTACAAGTACTGGCACGTCCTAAAGACAGTGGACAACAAGTGGTTTCCGTATGGACAAGGGCACATGTGGGAATACCAGGCAACCACATGGCGGACTAGGCAGCAAAGTATGGAGGAATTAGGGGCAATATCCTGCACAAAAGTCTACCATTCAGGGATTTTTATTAACGATTCCACCAGGAGATGCTTAGAACACGACAAACTCTGTTCAACGCCTACCCGTCAGGTACCTACTACTGAACTCTCTTTCCAACACTTCCAATGAAACCTTGGTTTGACTTTCATCCATCTGAAGATAGAAACTTCATAGAAACTATTTCCAGATTACAAAGTGGACACATAGGTTGTAATTCCTATTTTCAACGATTTGGGATTGGAAAAGTAACCAGCGGCTGCGAACACTGTGGAGAAGAAGACACTCCGAAACACAAAATATTGAATGCGACTTATTTTCACGAGAACGTCAACTGCTTATGGACAATATAAGCGATAAAATCCCAGTACCATTCAACTTGGATTTAATTCGGACATCAGCACAGCAAATGGTCTACAAAGAAATTTACAGATCAACTGTTATCTATAGAAATGTTTAGTCTTATCAGATAACTAAAAATATGTATTCATAAAAAATTATTATCCGATACGGCGTAAAAGTGAAATCTTGAGCCAATAAAAATTATTTTAAAAAAAGTATGCTTGTGAAAGCGAATGAGATGAGGTTAGGTAACATAAATACTTCTTAGAACAGATTCAGAATTCACATGTAAGCAATCACAGCAGCTGTACCGTGCTTTGTTCCAAATAACTTGTGATTTTTGTTCCTCTTCGTTAGTTGTACAAAACGTGGCGAGTCTGATGGGGACTTCTCCAAAACAAACAATTGAGTGGAGCATCAACGTTGCCGGCTGATGAAAAAGGGCATTGTGGTCCCGGATCGTGAAAACACTGATCAAAGTAGGGGTTTTGTGGTAAGAAAACAATATATTCTCTAAAAATTACCTGGTGTACAGAGAAAAACTTGAAAATATTAAAAATTGAATAGCTATTGAATGATTTTGGCTTCCTGTATATTATTTCAAGATTGGAGAATAAGATGAAAATCCCATATTGGAGGACAGACTGGATTTTTGAGTTCGTCATACAGAAAATTAATGTGGTCTTTACAAGACAAATGGCAATCAATCTGAATGCCCAGGTACTTGAATCTACCCACGTTCAGCTATACTTCTACTTTTATTGAAACACGATTGAAACAACCAGCTACGTAATAGTCTAATTCCTAGTGATTTATCATAATAATAAATTTTCATAAAATAAAGACTATATGCATAATGCCACAACTGGAACAACTTCCTACAAAATTTACATGGTTTAATGCTGAATATCTTGTAGCACATCGAGTTATGATAAAGCCACAACAAATGCCTACTGAGAACACTGTAAAACATTGACTCATGCATATTTTGTCGGACAACTTGAACACGATTTCAAAATTCAGTGTGTTTCTCCGTGATATGTGTAGTGGACTTGGAAATATGACTATCGTTTCCATATAATCATACTCATACTCACTAACTTCAACGCTAATTAAGGTTAGATGATGAAATCACATCAACCAGCGTTTCTATGTATAAAACAACCACAAATCCAGCTAAGTTGTTTATTCGTAATCAGCCTCACTCTGGAGTAATTGGGTATAAGACGTTTGATGAGAATTACCCCATTAATTACACCCATTTATAACTTGGCATATAACTCGATAAAATTCAAATAAATCAGCATACAACGACTCACACACAATTAAGACTTTTCCAAGGATTGATACACGATTCGTGAGGAAGTAAGACTCTCTCAGAAACGTTTGATTGTTAGTGAAAGTAAAAGAAATGTAGGCGGCGCATAGGCGTCCAAGTTTGTCATGCACACATAATACTCGTGCATTATGTGTTTAAGGATTCAGTCATAGAACGGTGTGAAACAGACTTTTATTCGGTTATTTTTTCCCTCATGTTCGGGTTGTCCTAAACTCTCTGGATCAGTTTTATTAGGCGTCCTTCTTGAAGGAATAGACTTGAAGAAAGCCTTGCTTCAGGGAGACGACCTAACAAGGGTCATCACCTTTTTAGCAGTTGAGTGCCAAAGTGAAGACATGCAAATGTCAACATTCGTGCCTGGTGGAACTTCAGAGTTTTAGTGAACTGCCTATCGTACGTTCCTCCTTTGTAGCGTACCCAAATAATTCTGGAGTGCAGCCCAGATAACTCTTGATAAAACTGGCCACTGCGTTCAAATCACTGCAGTTCACAAAGCAAGGCGAATTCGCAAAATGACCCAGCAGCCGATCGGCGGTTTCTACAGATAAATAACGTATTGTGAAACATTGCCGATCCAAAGAACAGACGTTGGCAACAATCAAGGGTGTGGTGGGTCGGGGCGGTGCGATTGAAATCAAATCTGCAGCCAACGGGACGGATTTCGATACAGTGTTCGGAGGCCAGTAGTAATATATTCTACTCATGACTCAATCTGCGGCGCCCAGATGTTAATATACGAATGAAGAAATATGACAACTTCGAAACTCACAAGAAAAGATGGAAGGAGAAGTTCAAGCCGACAGTTTCACAAAGAAACGAAATCCTTTTATGTTCCCTGAATAGGAGGCTGTGTGGACGGGCGCCTCGTCCTCTAAGGAATTAGGCTGAAAGGTTCGCTGTAAATCAGTCAAAAAGCACCGAAACAGTTGTGTGCCTTCCAAATCATCTTTTGGGCCGTAATCACTCGTGTCCCTGGTTCTCAAAAATCATTAGAATTTTGGCAGATACGCTGCCAATTCTGAATCATGGGGTTTTCATTCTTGTTAATAATGCTTGATAACTCGTGTCATTGTGAGGTTTGTGGGGCAACATTTACGTTCTGCAGTTATGATTATTTGGTGAGTGAATTTCTACAGATTTGAACCTATGCCTGAAACGGTCACTTGAATATGTCAGTAAATCCCGCGGAAAACCAGGTTTTGAGTCAGTTTTTGACACATACCATCTAAGCTTGTTAGGCGATCGGGATGGCTAGAAGTTAGTGGAGTCCACGTACAAAAGAACGGATTCTGTACAACAAATATACATAATTATCAGATATATATGGAAGTTTTAGGTGGGTTTACACAATTTTTCCGGTATACAATGACAAGAGCTTATTTTTGAAATCGATAAGCGAAAATGAAACTCAACTACGAAGGACCACGAAATGTGACAACTACTTTAATGTGAACAAGATACTTCAAAATTTTTCAGCACAATTTCGAGAATAAGATTTGGAATAACTTTTGCAAATACACATTATCTTTGGTGTTTAACTCAATCTGAACAATAAGTGATCAAAAGAAGAGACAGGGCGGTAATGATGAGCATAATGAGATAATTCTAATTTATGCCATCACGTATTGCTTCATTATTTTCAATATACGAGTAATATGTAAACAAATTAGTGTGACCTCCCCCCTTATCAATTCATGGGGCGTAGATTCAACGTCTGCAATGCCCGGCCGTCCTCCGTCCGCCGTGTGAGCCATAGAAGGCCTTAGAATTTTTGTAAAAAATCCTCAACCCCTCTTGGGGTCTACTTGGTAGGGAAGGCCGATAGTCGATAGTGAGACACTATTGATAGTTCGATACTGTCGATAGCATCGATAGTACGGAATATTAAAAGGAATGCCTGGACCCTATCCCCATTGTCGGCAAATAGATCAGCCTCTTCCAACCTCTTCTTAGGTCGGTATATTGCACTACATCGTATGCAACTCCTTTACTTATTAAATATCTGCGTGAGAAGTTCACGAATTCAAAATGGTGTCTCAATTTGGTGTATCAACCCATGGGTCAGTTTCTCCCAGATAAATCGGGAGTGGTCCTTCGAGATCTTTAGCAATTTCTACCACTTATCCCAGAATATAATCCCGGTAATTGGTCAGTAATTTCCCCACTTATTATTATCTTCTTTCTCTTACTTGGGGAATTTGTGTTAGCACCCCTCCGGGTTCAACATTCACAGTATGAACTCCAGCTGGACACTGGCATAGGGTGAAAAACGGGTGCGCAGGTGCATGTGGAAATTCATCAGAAATGCCTTCAAGGGTTTTTAATAAGATTTACTTATTAGGAATTCTCGGAGTATGACGAGTAGGAAAGGGGGAGGGGAACTCCAAAGAAAACCACGATATCTTTTTAAACGAAGGAAAAGTTTTCATAGGAAACTAACTAAAGCAAACCTACCAAGGTAGATCAGTTCACAGAAATGCAAAACAAATTATTATTTTAAACAAATAGCCAAGACTCTTGACACAGTGACTCATTGTTTCCTATTATCCACTGTTGTTCCCATTCAATGAATTTGAGTTGTGAATAGGAGGAACCATAGATCTATTGTAGATGCCATTCAATTCTTAGAATGAATTAGCTTTCCTTCAAATGAAGCTTTAAATTTCAAGGGAAGCGGGCAGAGTTATCTCGTATTCCAAACATCGATAGTCCTATCGATAGTGTGAAACTATCGATATATCGATAGTCCTATCGACTATTGGCCTTCCCTACTACTTGGTCGTAACTTCAAGGATTGCACCCACTTCAGTCGCATTACCTTCATGGATGCTACGTCCCAAAAACTGTTCAAAAACGTGATAAAACCACGGTTTTCATTTTATTTAACGGACAGAGACAATCGGTGTGTCACTTTCTAGTAATTTGGACGAAAAATCGAATGGTTCCAGCCCATCTGACGAGGGAAATTTCATTCTTAGTAGTGATAATGTTGAAAACGGTCCTAAATTCATATTTTTTTCAAATCCCAAGGTTTCAATTTTCTCTTTTTGGAGACTCGACAGTTAGGAAAAAATGTGATGGGTGAGGAGGTGGGGGGTTCAAAATTATAAACTGGAATAATTTGAAGCGTTTCTTGTTATATGATTCGTTCGAAACACTTGTTTCCATACAACACAAACAGCTCATTCGTGTCTTAATGTTTAGAAGCAGTGAACAGAATTCTAGAATTCATTTGGTCTACCTAAAAACACGTGAATTTTAAAATTATTATGGGGCCAAGAAGCTGAAAATTCGTCATCCCATGGAGTTTTCAAAAGTTATTGTCTTTCAAAGCTAATAATTTAGATTTTGAGCGAAATTCGTAGGTACCAATGGAGGTTCTAAGAGTGGATTTGGACTCCTTGAAGGTTAACCAAACGGGGAAACTTGGAAACACGGCTACTATAAGGTATAGGACATCTATTGAGTAGACATTGAATAGACAGGTAGAGTTGATTTTACATAAACTTTTCTCTTGAAGAATCTTTCACTCATTGATTCACATGCAGGTCACTTGTTTAATTAAAATACGAAGACCGTATCGATTAGCTCGGAGACTAACCCCATTCACATAATAACGTAGTACGCGAACGGAATGATATTACCGGCCGATTACGTCTCGAGGCATAACACCATTAGTATATAATCGATCAGCGTGTGGTGTCTACGAGAATATTGGGAAACAGGTTGTGTGACCGGATTCTGGATCAGGGTCGGTTGCCGGTCATGAGCCGCTAGTCAGCAGGAGGAGGAGAAGGTTGAGTACAAGTCGCCAGCGTCTACGTGAATCGCCTGCAGTCGTCAAGTCGTTTACCTCCAAACTTGGACAGTCGTCCTGAGACCTTACAAGGCACCGGGGACGAAATCACCGAGTCCGGTGAACGGTCTCGATATGGCGCAATTGCTTAGGGTGGGTACGCATACGCCTCATGTAAACAAATTCATGTTCGCCAGAAATCCGTTATAAAAATATGTTGCCATAACCATTTAGGGCGGTAAATTATTGTACATATGTATGCCAGAAATGATAATAATTTTACCACACTGCTTCACATCTGAACTAGGTCAAGTAAATTTAAGTTTTAATTTCCTGACAATATCAGTTGAGCCAAGAAGCTTCCTCGTTCACGTGACTCTCCTAGCCGATGGAGAAATCTCCTTGCTTGTCGCTTGATAGCTTCATCAATTGTTACGATTCGAAGCTCGTAATGTATGCATTCATTTCGAAAGTAACAAAGTGCTTTGACAATATTCTTCAGAACATTGTTTAGCAATTACTGGATGACATCTCCGTTTGAATGAACCGTACACAACAACAGCCGAGCTCCATAAGTCCAAAAAATCTTGAGGACTTGGCTATTTAGTGCAAGCTTGTTCTGGATTGACAGCTTAGACCCCCCATCGTCTCCCCATCAGCTTTCACATTTACCCGAGTTTAAGAATGAATTCTTCCTTCTTTTCCATAACACGATCTTTCCGTCTGAGCTTGGCACCAAGCGTCATACCAAGGTACCTATTTGGCTTCGTTTGCATCTAGAATCATTTTTGCATTGAGGTGAATGGGAATGTGGCCGATTCTTTTGTTGGTGAAATCGACAGACGTGTTTTTCATTTATTTGTATCCTCCGTTTCGCTGTCCAGTATTGAATATTTACCATAAGGTGAATTGTGAGTTAAGAATTTCATCCTTCGATCTGAAGGGCCCCTCCAATAATAGGTTCATGACATAATCCCATGTATACAACAGGGTTTGTAGTAACAGCAAACGTAAATGCACCTAGACCAAAACTAACGTTGTCACCTCAGAGTCTTAAATTTATCATTTAAATTGCCCTCAGAGCGCTAGAAGCTAAAACATCAATATCAAATTCCAAAAACACAATTCAATGTGGCCAGTAGTAGAGGGGGGAGCCGTATGTGAAACTACCATGTTAAGGAGTATTTTCGTAAAACAATTGAGTGAGAAATTTTCTCTTTTTGAAAAGGGTCAAACAACAGAGAAAATTGCAATCGTAACATTAAAGAACATCCCCATCGTATTACTGTATATCGATTGTATTTTTTGTAGAGTGTAAGTAAATATGAGTTTTAATGTTTGAAAAAAATATATATGTATATATATTTTGTATAACTTTAAAACGCATATTTACATATACGGATGAATCTCCTAGACCTCCTCGAACAACATGGGGCAAGTTTACTTTTCGGACAAAAATCTACGGTCAGTAACGTTAGTTACAAATTTCTATCTCTATATATTTCTACATTTTTTTTTTTATTGAATAAAATGCCCATCATAACAGTATCTTATCTATTTTCAAACAAAACAATGCTACAATGATGAAAACGCTGCACATTATAAAAGCGAAATATTTCTTCATTAGTTAACCCAAATCATTGGTGTAAAGTATAAAATTTGCTCTTATATTTAGTTATTTAGTGAAGTGGAGCTCTAACTGCGGATAGAATGATAGAAAGATCGAGTGTGTAATTACACTGTTGCTTACCGGGACCATTGGGACCTGAGAAAATTATGATTGGTGGGATTTTCGTTCGCGCTTGCGCAGAGCCAAGTCCTCAAAAATCATCAAAATCGACTGAAAAGTGAAAAAATTATGCTTTTTACAGTGATTTCACGTTCGCGCATGCGCAGTACCAACTAATGATACTATGGGGTTAAAATTGATAAGAGATTATCAGCTCTTTTTTCACTGACAACGCTGAAAATTTGAGTGTGATAGGACCAACAGGACCAGAGAAAATTATTCTCTGTGAATTCTACGCTCGCTCATGCGTTGACTTGAGTATTAAATTCTGAACAATGAATCTCATGTTGGACGACCTATAGACCAATCCCCACGCTCCTTGAAAATGACATCAAAATCAGAGAAAAACTGCATAAATTAGCTTATTTCAAGGGTCTGCGGTCAGAGACACTAAACGAAAGTTGTTCAGAACGGTTTAAAACCCTAAATGAGGTCATTTTGGTTGAGGACACCAAACAAATAATCATCCCCAAAAGGGGAAACCTATAGGAAGACTCAGGACAATAATGAACCAAAAAAGTAATTAATGCTGTGTGCCACGTTTCGCCATCTGTTTCAAAACTTACTGCACAGTAAAGAGGAAAGTTTTGTTGAGCTCCCACAACGAATAAGGAAGGAACGTAGTGCAGAACATGTTTTACATTTGCACTAGATGCAATCTGCTAAGTACTTCATGAGAAATTTTCATAATTGCAATGAAAAATTCAAATAATCTTAAAGAATCAACGTACCGGAGCTCGTTCAGTTAAAAATTAACTGAGAATTTTCGGTTGATAATTCATATATCACGAGTGAGATCAATCAGATCACGTTAAACCCCGCTAAATCATTTGATAAACCTTTAGCAGTAAAAACGCTGCGAATTCTTTCACTGAGGTTAATTATTCAATTGGCTTGCGTTCATGATTTGAATTTCTACTAAGCTTTGGAGTGTGCGTGTTTCACAGGTGATTATTGAATTTCGGGAGGCACACAAATATGATCAACTGATCAATCCAAATAGATATTTTGGTTGAGAACAGATTTACGTGCTCTATGCATTTCTCCTGAAATTCAATAATCGCTCTATCACCAGTGAAACACGCACACTCCAAAGCTGAGTATAAATTCAAATCATGAACGCAAGCCAAGTGAATAATAAACCCCAGTGAAAGAATTTGCAGCGTTTTTTCTGGTTATCAGAATGCTTCAACCCGTGCATCGGCTACAAAGCCTTTTAGGAGCTCACTCCAGTATCCACATTACTACATCACTACGTCACTAGGTTACTGATATCAACACAAAAACAATGATAAACCAAAATAACGCGAATGTTGGTACCATAAATTGGGCCATAGATCGGGAATGGTGTGAGCTACGAACCTGGGGAGGGGCTTATTCAATTAATCGTGAAGTGTTCTTCAAAAAGAGTACACATTTAGGCCGCCTTGACTTTTTTTGAGGTTTTTAGGGATTTTACAAAACTTTGACAGCCCTTAAAGAGCACTTTAAATTAAGTGAGAGAGCTGGCTCAAGAATTGGGGCGTCGCCGGACCAAGATGGATTTTTCCTGAAAATTTCAGATCTTTTGCTTCAGCCGTTTGGGAGAAATCGTGTGTACGGCGTACGGCGGACGGACGGAAAATTTTTTATTGCAGATTCGGATTCTACACCCTTTGAAACGTAAACCATGAAATTTTCATGGGGGTTAGACTTTTTTTTTCAAGAGCGATTACAATGGTTTATTATTGAATAATAAACCAAAAGAAGATCATCTTCGGGAAAATGAGAACTGGAGAGAACATCTTAAAAATTGCCTGTTCAACTATAGCGGCTGGTGGCAGTTGTGTCTTCGATTTCAAGAAATCGAGGTTCTTTCAACTTTCTTCAACGTATTTTACTTTATCTTAATGATTCTCAGTTGCTGGGTGCCTGAATCTGTGTTGATGTAAAACTTTAAAATGGTAAGTACTCGTACTTTGATCATGATGTATCATAGTACTGTATTAGTTTAACTTATAATCAGAAAGATTGGTATGATGTAGATGTTACATTCAATGTCCTGATTTCAGAAGGTGTCAAGGTTTATGTGACATAAACTACATTTTTTCATTCCAGCTGTAAGTTCGAATTTGCAAGATAGTAGGAGATTCGTCATGTGAGGATCCATCAACATTTGCAGTGTTGAGATGGTTTGGAATAGAGTGCGGCTGGTGACGCAATAAACCAAATAAAAATAGAAATAACTACGTTGAAACCAGATGATTCACAGGGCGTAACTGATGGGCGGAAATGCTTTCGAAATGCACCTCCCATCCGTTTCAGCTTACTCGTAAACTAATCGTATTTCCTTGTAAACAGCCAAACGATCGGAACTCAACACAAAACGCTGGAATGTTGGGAAGCAAATTATTGAACTGGATAAATATTTATGGGTAAAACATCAGTCAAATAACAGAATATCTTCGTTAATTAGATATTTGGAGACTTGGGTTGGGAGGAATAGAGACAAGGCCGAACAGAAAAGGAACAAGAGACCAAGAGGAAATGAAGGTACGGACCTACTTCCATTTCCTCCATTGATAAAGATCAGAATGAGTTTTAACGAGGCGGAGCAACTTTCAAAGTCAGTAGCCTGATCTAACTGATAGGATGTTTTCTCGGAGGAATCTATTAACCAGTTGGATCTATCTAAATACCTAATCATTGGCCTACATTGGTGCTACAATCAGATTTCTGGCTCTACGATACTTCTCGTATTATAAGTTATTTCTGTGGGGATAATAATGACGTTAGATTTATAGTACATAGTGCTCAATAAATCCAAATCTAAATAAATAACAATTCAAAAATACACAGGGTGGAACACGATTTCAACAACTCATTTCTTCGAAGGACTTTTCTACATTCTTTTTCACATTCATCATGGATTAACATTACACAACTGCTGAGTGCATTCCTACAGCTGAATGGTCCAGAAGTGTGTGCACTGTTGGTACATCGCTAACAATGGATACTATCAAGAATTTAATTAGTATAATGTTGTATATTGCTAATCAATTCCACGAGAAGCGTGTAGGTGAGTAAATTAGTTTGATAGAATGATTTCCATTAAAACGTGATTCAGGCAATGTTATCTATGTTGCACTGTCTCGGAAAACGTATTTTATGAAAATAGGTACCTAGGTAGGTTCTCATGAATATTTTCGGGCTATATTACTAACATTGTTCTAATATTTTCAAATTTACGTTGTTTTGTGGAAAATTAGCCTTTGTAACCAAGCGGAACGTTTTTATAATAGCAGAACCGCCGAACCTTGTAGAGGATAAGCGTCAAGGAATACCGCGCTAACTTCAACCAAACTTAATTTGTTATTTATCAACATAAATAGCTGACCCCAAAATAAATTGCCGTGTCTTTTAATATTATATTCCTTAATTTCACACTGACTCCACACAACGAAGGGAGCGGAGAACAGGAAAGACAAGCTCCCCATACTAACTGCCGCTGCACAATATGAAAACCACACATTCACTGACTCTATTCCGTTATTATTCAATTGAAGAATAGAACATGTAAAGGAAATTATGTAAAATAAACTATCTATCTATCTATGTACGAATGCGTATGTCATCAGTCGGTCCTGAAACTTTCATTGCAATCTGATGTACGGTTAGGAAAGGCAAACATTCAAACAAACTTATCACAACTTATCATGTTTTCAACAAAAATATTGAGCTACCCCTTCAAGTTCAAGAACCCGGTTAGGAGTGAGATGACGGGACTGCCTATAGCAGTATGACACATCATGTGAGTGACCAATGTCATGAATCATCGTGATTCATCCTCCCCCTGATCGATCACTGCTGACATTGTCTCGTTTTTACATTGACACACACGGAATTTGGAGAGATTTGAAACAGGAAGACAATAAAATCATCACGAATTGCCTCGCCCTTGGGGTCATAAATGTGAGAATAAACAACAGTTGTAATGGATTGTTTTGTTATACTACGATCATTAGAAATAACCAACGAAGCTCGCGATTATTGTATGAATAGAGTGAGGCTTCATTTTTTGTATTTCATTTATACTAGCTTTCTCATGGATTCTACGAAAGATATCCCGTTTTTGTCGACAACGGCGGATGCTGAAAAATATGATAAATTGTCTCATGTCGGCAGAGTCCGAGAAGCATCGAGACTTGAAAATGCTCCCAAGCTGCAACAGAACATGCTGTGAACCGTTAAGATTTCATTTGCAACCATCTATTCGGTTTGTCATAATTCCTCTGCCACTCAAGGATCTTGTTCGGACCATATTAGATGGCGGTAAGTGTTCTGTTCAATCTATGAAAATGATTTTGGTTTTTGGAAAAGTTCTGAAGTTTCCTATTAAAATCAGGCCCCCTTGTAAAAATGATTTGTTATTGAAAGAAAAGGTGGCAAGTTGTTATGTTCACTATACGAGTAATCTTTCAGGTTGCAGACTTTCATTCTCTACAACGGATTTCTGTCCAATTTGTGTGAATACCTAGAGTAGTCATCGTCGAAAAAGAAGATGCTTTGTAAAGCAGTGTATATTTCTTTAGTGTAAATATAAGTTCGGTATTGAATTAAAACGAAATGTGGGCTTCTACTGGTGATACGGAAATCAAGAGAGTGCAAGCCGTCCAAAACCGTGCGGCATTTGATTACCAATACACCGTGGTATGTGAGCAGTCACAACATTCAAAAGAACTGGGAAATACCCACTGTGGAGGAAGTTCCACAGACAGCTCCTGATCGCTTCTTCGATAGAATCAACCCGATGATCCTGGAAACTCCCCCACCTCCCTCCACACGAAGGCTCAAAAGAAAATTGCGCAGTGACTTAACAGTATGAACTGCTATATACTTATAAATTGCTGAATATAATCATATTAACAATAATCATAATTATTAACGTTATAGTGAGGACTATCGCTGGATATGTTCATTATTATTCATTTTTCAGCACAACTAGAATGTCATATTGTTACAATAAAGTAGATGTTTTTTGAAAAAAAAACACCTAAAAAAAGAAACAAAAATGTGTTCGCATACACCACGAAGGGTTCGGTTAGACTTATCTAGGTGCCCAATACCATGTGAGCCCATCTTGATACTTGCTGATCGATCACATAGAGACTTCCAACGACATCTGTCTAGATCAACATTAGCTACTTGATTTATCCGATTCGAAGAAAATAACGATTGAAAAAATTGAGAAGAAACTAATCAATTTAAAAAGAAAAGGTTTATGGCTTCCCATAATAGTAGGGATTTTCTTGATGTAAAGATGTAATAGTACACCACACCTGGGGGTTTGTCACATTGTTTGGCGAGTGAAACACAATTTATTACATCATTGCCGAATCAAAATAAAACAATTAAAGTGATTTTGAATTTGGATTCAAGAATACTGTGATTTTGTAATTCACCAATGCCTTCGCAAAATCTTGAAACATAATTTTCTTTTCCCAAGATGACGGAATAATTCTGTTGGAAGTTGGTGAGTGGACGGAGGTCCGTCGTGCAAGTTCCATTTGTTTACAGGACTAGTTTCTGGTAAGATGTTCTTCGGACTGGGGCAATTTCTCCTCGAGTTCCCACCGGAAGAAGGAAGTCGGACGAGTGTTGATGCAACCAAGTGGTAACGCTGGTCCGCGATCAGGCAGCTACGAGTCCCCGTGAGGCGGATTGAGACACGAGCGCCACCTCGGGTATCTCCCTTACATAATACAGTTCAAAGGTTGTCCGCTAGAATGCGGGATCTTATGCAACTCGTCGGAACCTGTTGGAACTAACCTTCAGGGAAACTTAAGAGGGAAACTCAATGTATCTATCCAGAGATAGCCAACTATCCCAATTCGCCAGTTTTCACACTTTTCTTTAAACACTTTTTAACGTCTTTTTGGATTTGTTTAGACACTGGAGACGTTTAGATGGTTAGGAATGGTTGTTGGAGGACAAAATAAAATAAATAAGTCGGTCGGCCATTTTTTCATGGGTCTAGACAACTATAGGAGTAGAACAACAAAACTTATTCATAGCGGGATGACTTCCCATATCACGTTTTTCACCATTTACTCAGTGGCGTAACAGAGCAATGCTGGGGGGCCCGGGAGCGAGGAGGGAAAACGCGGGAAATGGCGAGCGGGAACCTGCGATCTTGAGATGAAAACCACCCCGCATGAAGTGTGAGTGATGGTAAAATTAGGGCCAATCATGACGAATTTCATTGTTCAAATTTCAGACTAATGTTATTTATGCAACCGCGCTCTGTACTTTCGTACACTGCGTATGTCTCAGACCAAAATAATTGGAATATCAAGTTACCTAGGGTAATGAGCTTTGATTTTGGGTATTTTACTATTCCCATGTTGGCACTACTGCTTATCCCTGTCAACAATATTTCAAAACCCATTCCCAAATGATACAAATGCGTGATTTTGTTGTAAAAAGCCGACCGAGCACGGCCGCGATGTTATGCATGCTAGCTGCTGCCTGAAGAAATGTATTTCCCCGTTATTTCTTGCTCTTTTCAAAGAATGGCAAACTTTCGCAATGTAACATTATGATCAAAATACTAAAATGTGATGATGATAAATGATAATTGCGCATATACTATACTGAAATTAAGAAACCTTTTCATTACCTTCTATCGGCGATCCAATGATCCACAATAACCTGGGGGGGGGGGGGGGGTCAAAAAAGTTTTACGCAACTGCATTAACTTATGGTCAAATTTGATCATCTATGTCAAGTGTTGGGCCATGCGGACTCACCGATTCTTAATTAACCCATCCAGTAGACGCTTGAGTATTTTAACAGAGAAAATGATTGTGGCGAGATCAGTTCTCTAAAATGCTCATGGACTCTTGGACTGTATACCTCCAGCAAATAATCACCCCACAACTAATTTTTCAACTAAACCAGCCATAAAATTGACAAGATAATCCAGAGAATAAACGCTACCATTAGATTAGGTCACAGAGCCAGCATAAATATAAAGCTATCAGATAACGACTCTTTGTAATGGTTAACATTAGTCATTACATATCCTTGTGATCCATCAAACTATGTTAGTCTTTTTTGCAGTATTTTCATCTGTAAAATCTAACTTTAAACTGTAAATGTATGTAATTATTGACTTACCTTCATGTTACCAACATATCTCTTCTTGTATTTAAACAAATATATTATATATACAAATATAATCTATCCCTACATTAGTTTTGTAATAAGGTTCATTGTTGGCTTTGGTTTCATTGGCCTGAAGAAGAGTAACTGAGAGTAGATGAGAGCTTAAATAAAAAAATTTTTGAAAAAGGACCAAAATCGTCTCAATTAAAGTCGGTGTCTCCAAACTGGTTCAAAACATGTATAAATGGTACTTAGGTACCTGTCGGTTTTGCTCTCAACAAGGACTAGGATTGAAAACACAAGGTAGACTTGTCACTCTCGAATCGACTGAAATTAGCTGGAAGTTTACGGTGTGGAGAACACTTATTCACAAAAAACCGTCAAAACTAGAATTAAACATGGAAAATCTTTATCACAAATACATTTGGGTCAGGGTTATAAAAGATGGAAGTATTTAGGTACTCACGGACTGGCGATGAGGCGCAAGTCAGGGATGCAGATGTTGTCACGGCCGCAGTTCTTCTGTATGGTGAGGCTGTCTTTAGCCGATAGATTTTCGTCAGCATTCAAAACAGGAGTTAGAGACCTGGAATTTAAAACATCAAAGACTCAATATCTAGCAAACATTAGTTACTAAATTCTTGTTAGAAAGAAGCTATATTGCTGCCTAAGAAAGGAGAGCTACTCTTTGTGAACACCTCAATCTTCCTCTCTACGATGTTGCATCACAATATTTGGATTCCAATTATGGGTAAGCCTTCTGTACCCAACAAACGCATTGTGAATCTTTCAACTTGCTAGAGGGCAGTGTAACTATGTCAAATTTTTCTGGCCAACTCATACCGAAACCAGCATACGAGGCAACTAACCGATTATATAGTCCCTGGTGTATGGGTGCTTGAATCCCATTGATCGAGGTAAAAGAAGGGTTGGGTGACAACCCAGGCAGGTGAATACAATGTGAAAGGACATTGAAGCTCAACATTGAGAAGGATGCTATTGTTAACTCATCATTGACAAGAATCAATACAGGGACTTGGGGTGAAATTGAACGCTTTCCCTAGCCGTCAAGTACTTCAAGTAGACCACGCCCAATAGGTACCTATTAATTCAACATTCTCTGCCAAGGCAAATGGGAGGATGAAATAAATGAAATATTCCTATTTATGAGTTACTTCAATTCACTGATGGGTATAAAAAAGTGTTAGATACTATTAAAAGTAATTACCTTGTGATTCGAGAGGTATCGCGGTAGCGGTCAGAGCTCAAACTGTACCACAGTTCTGCGTCCAGCGACGTTAATTTGTCCCTGATGTTAGGCTATAAAATATGTTCAAATCTGATGAACAATGCAATAAAAATAACAAGTAATGATTGACATTAAAAATAATAAGTATAACCCTGATAGTGTGTTATTGTAATACTTTCATGAATTTTGTGAACTCTTTGAAACACGCTTGCATGCCGTTTTCTAAAGTCTGATGACTCCAAGATCAATTTGACGTTGTTAGCAGTAGGTAATAAACTTCAATCTCGCGGCACAATACTTCAATCGAAATTATAAATCACGATAAATTACATTGACAATACATTCCGAGAAGTTGAAAGGGAAGTGATAGAATTTGTGGATTTAAATTCTTTATGGATTGAACATTTAGTCTTGTCAAGCTTAAAAAACAGTAGATCAAATGGGCGATCTGGTCGCTTCTCAAACATGAAATTCACGCTCGATATTTTGATTTTTAACAACGAATAGCAAGACCACAAATGTTTAAAAATTAGGGTAATCCCGAAAGAGATTTACCAATTCACGGCTTTTCTGTTACAGTTATACCATTATCACAAATATGACAGAAGAAATAAGAGTTTAAACAATAACCAACTCTAATAGGAATAACTTTAAAAAATGACTATTTAACTGGAAATTTTTGGAGGTGAAAAACCGCTCATGCTTCTGTTTGGTTCCTCATCAACACAAATAGTTGTTTTTATGGTTTAGCAATTCCATTCGAAAAAGGTATTCCCTTTCAAGATGGCAAGACTACCTAAATGACGATTCTCTAAACATACACACCTTCTCTAGGTATTCGGGAGTTAAATTCTTGGTACGTACCTTGAGATATACAATGTAAGGGCTACAGAACTTGACTCCTTTCTCCATTCGCACAGTCTGATTCAAGGCGTTACGGCCTTCTTCGCTGAGGAAAGCCAATCGTGGAGCTTTCGGTTTGCGGGCGTCCAGGAGGACTTGAATCTCGAAATCCATCAGAGAGTCGACACCGAGCCCTGTGTATTCGAGGCAAGCGTCCAGTTTCATACAAGGCACCTGGAAAGATACGAGAGACTCATCGAAAATCCAATAAGGTGTTAGAGGTTGATCATGAAGAAGAAGTGATATAGAATCGCAGATACATGTAACTTTGTATTGGGACTGAATATCTAGTAACAGAGTTTCAGTAGCAGAATGGTTTTTAACCAATGATTAAGTAAGCCCCGTTGTTAGTGCCTAGTTGTACAAAGAATAGTTACTGAATTCCAGCGCACATAGTAGTACAGGAAAGGGAATGATCGGTAGGGTGGGGGGATCAGTTGATGCAGGTCTGCTTACTCGGATAAGCAGGAGTCACAAGGAATCTGATAGGATGTTAGCCGAGTCCACCGCTTTTTCTCCCCGACATTGTTGGTAATGGTTGGTTTTTCAATCATAATACGGATACAAATACTGATGTTGGTAAGTAATATAATGGTTTTCCCCGTTTTGATCAACAGCAAAAAGCTCTCTTTTCTCTGTCAATTCGTGGTATGTAGGTACCTACTTCTCGTTTTTACCTGCCATCAAGGTTTTCATTGTTTCATAGGGCTGTCCAAATAATATTCCTTTGATAATATTTTGGGTAGCTGGTGCTCCTCATCTTTGAAGGGTTAGCACTACACAACCAGACAGACATGATTGAATAGAAATGTTACCTCGTTGACATTTGGGAATTTAGCTTTGTTCGGACGGTAGGTAAATCTGTTCTTCCTCTACCTAACTCCAATCAATTTATGGGCCATCAGTTGGATATTGATAAACGCATCGAAATGTTTTAGAGCCACTGAAGATCAATTACGTTTGATTCTCTAGTTATGAAAGATAAAATCTAGAGATTCGATGAACCGGCCCTGAGAGATTTCATTGAATTCGTATCAAGGCTTCCCTTAGAACAAGTCTAAATCTTGAAATGGTGCCATGCTGCAGAACAAAAATCAGAAGTGTTCCCCAGCCCCCAAAACTCGAGAAACCAAATTTCTTTCTAATCCGATCATTCCTTAGTTTTATGGTTTTGAGTTTCTCCGTGTTTAGGAACGGTATTCGTGTTTGAAGTTTAAGGTGCGTGCATGAAACAAACGTCAGTTCTGTGGTCTAATAATGATGCATCGTAGAAGGAAACGCCTTCCTTTAGAGACATTACCCGGGAAAAAATGTTTCTCGTCGATCATTCTGAATGTAATAATACTGAAATATCTGGAAACAAAGGTTCAATTTTTTAAACTGCTTCATTAACCCAGTTTTTTCCTAAAGGTTACCAACAAAACCGAACGAGGGAGGGATTGGAGCGTCGAGGTTACATTATGCTGGAGGCTTCCATGAATCTTTATATTGTTACGGAGATCATGATGTTATGTCATGATTTCTGCAGGAGGAACCCCCATGGAATCTTCGGACGTAATAATAATCAGAGTGAACCCCTCAACTTCCCTAGCAAAATGGATGGAATGGGTGGTGCTATTGTGATTTATTCTGTAAAGTGCGAAGTGTAAGATCGCGCGAAAACGACCAAAGAAAAAATGAGCTATAGATGCCTTCAAAATTTTGGAAAGCGATTGGTCTTAGAACTTGCCCCAACACATCATGAGATGTAACCATGCGCGCAGAAAACTGTCATTGCAGCTAATCTTGTTGATAATCTTCAAGAAAAATTGGAGCAAGGAAGTGGTTTAAAAAAATGAAACTTCGACTCACATATAACAAAAAACAAAACTTTGTTTTTCAGCCCATGGTCCCCGAAATGTGTGATGATGTGAAGATTGATACCGGTCCACAAGTGTTTGTAGTAATAGACTATTTCGCCAATCTAGTGTTTTTTTAAAGACTAGAAACCACACTGATCAACTTGACAGCCTAGTAGTAACTAGTAGTAATAGTTTAATTCAGACCAACAGGCCTTAGTGCTCCCTTTCCTCGAGTACCCAAACCATTCTGTTATAAACATCATCTCTCAACACGATACGTCCTACATTAAATTAAATAAAAATTCGCTAATTATCCAAGAAGTGTGTGTGTGTGTCAATACCTTACACATCTAATTAATTAACTTGTTTTGTAGAACTTACGGTTGTGCGATCTTTGAGAGAACAATTTCGTTCTTCCAGGGAAATTTGTTTGCTGTGGCTGTCGAATGTTATACTGGAGCGCACTTCCACCACCGGCCTTGCCCTACAAGCAGAAAATGGTTTAATTCAAAATCAAATATCACATTAGGTATAAAAACTCTTAATGTTGCAATAATTCGAATATTATAGAGCCTAGTCGTAGGAATAGCACATTTGCCACATAAGGGGTTTTCAAGTATCAAGTTGGATGTTGAAGCAGAGTAGGCGTGTTTTATAGCATCGCTGTAGAAATGATATTTTCACAATTTGACAGTGAAAATTTCTCATTACGTTGGTTCTTAGTGAAGTTTTCAAAGTCGTTGACCTCAAAAATGGAAATTTTACTCGGTTCCAAAGCGTTATCTACAATTGCGGCCGTGTTGAAACTTGGTCTTTCAACTTTAAATAAAATCAATTGCACTTTCTGCTATAACTGTACATAACATTACGGGATTGGAGAGATTGAATCCTTTTCATGATCTCAATTCTAGTTAATTGTCGCCTATTCGGGAAAGAAAAAAAAAACCACAGTGGAATGTAGCAGTGAGCATTGAGAACAAAATATTGGACAGGATTTTATGTGCAAAGCTGAGTAGAGTGATTACTCGATAGTTCTTTCGAGTACAAACGAGAGGATCTACTTTTCGTGATTCACAAAATAACACCTTCATTCCATACTAATCGTTTGAGCGGATATAGAATCACACTCCGATGCTTTTGGTTTTTGGGGGGAAACAGCGACTTATACTTCATGGTACGCACGGTACGTGGGTCCAACACTTTATTGTGAACCTATAGTTCTATAAAATGCTCATTCCAAAGAATCATTATCTCTTGGTAAAATAAATTTCTAGATCATTAAGGTCTAGTGAACAACCTTAAAAGATTCTAAACGTTGAAAAGAGTTGAATATATGGTTGTTACAACGATTTTCAGGACATAAGTACCTACCATTGGGCTTGTTCAAACAGACATCAAAGTCTTCAAATAGGAGAGGCGACCTGCATTTTAGGTCTGTCGATAATTCAAAAGCAGATAGAATAGTGTTACGATACTTTTAAAGTTGATATGAGATTATTATACCGTTCTTCACCGACTATCTTGAAACTTTGAGAGCAATCAGACACCTACAACCTGAGAAACTGATTCTTGATAGTTTATACGAGTACGTTTCGCAGACCGGTGTATCGATTTATGAGCAATGAAACTCATAGCTACATCCCACTTATAGCTTAACCCACACATTCCCTGGAAATTTCGCCAAAATCTGATAAGACCTGCGGATACACACACAGACAGAAAGACATGAAAAACGATGGTCAAAAACGCAAAATGCTAGTGGAAATTTCAATTTAGGAGAATACAATTTTCATGTACCGTACGTGAAAAAAAAGCTTCAGATATCCATGTGTAGTAGTGGAAGCAATAATGAAAATTTGAGCGTTGTTTTTAAGGTTATTGTCATCGGGAGACATATAATGAAATCCCTGGATGGCAAAGTAAAACATGCAAGCTTTAAGATGGTAGTGTGGTACTGTTGCACTTGGGATATTACTTGAAGAGGAAGGCTTGATCGGATTCGTAGGCTCCTACACTGAGATCCGGGTACTGGTTTCTGTCCATGTCAACTCCTCCGGCGACGGAAAATCCGAACGTCTGAGGGTCGCCGGGTATCTCGTCCGCCCGGATGACTTGCGAATATTTCTCCCGGACTCCGTTTTGGGAGCCATGGTAGACGTACACAGCGCCGTGACCTTCTTTCTCGTAAGGCGCCCCAACGGCGAAGTCTAAAAACATAATTAAAATTCGTCGGCAATGGTTTATAATTGACCACAGTGCACATGAACATTGAAGGGAGGAAAACAACAAAAAGAACAGAAGAACAAGAGAATGACTTCCAATCCAATTATAAAAGTATGAAGTGACGTAGAGATCGAAATTATAAGGGTACGCAAATTTAAGATTCTACTCCCCTGACCACCATTTGGACAATGGTGTCAAAACAAAGAACCTTGTGAACGTAACTATTCTGCAACCATTGAAAACCTGTAGAAAAACGTACCAATGGGTGTTCTGGTTCCTTAGGGCATGGGGAATATAGAAGAACGTTCTTCAATATTCTTGTTAGTTGGACGAAATCACGTATTTATCAGACAATAACTTGGAGGTCTCGCTCGCGGTTACAAAGTGTACAAAAGAAATGTTACTATAGGAGTGTAGTATTGGCCTCAGAATGGAAGAGGTATATAGCGTTGTTATTAATTATTGGTGGATACGGTGCAAAAGCAAGGTTCGCATTTATACACAAATCTTACAATATGTTTCATTTGTTAAATTCAATATTTATCATTGTCTCACAGTGAACTTGTGTGTAGCAGTGGCACTGTGTTTTGAATACCTGCAATAAGGTATCCATTTCCCCACATACCCTGAAATCGTTTGAATGAATCTGAAATTTAGAGATATAATTTGGCATAGAATCTACGAGTATTAAGGGATATGTTGGTGATGATGGGTTTTCTTGATTCCTAGCAAAGGAGGTTTGGGGAATGTGGTTATGGTACTTCGCTATTTCCAAATTATTTTATACTTTCATTGAAGTGTACCAGTTCGAGTGATATAACATACGATGGCTTACCATTATACCCGTCGCTGTTAACATCTCCCAGACAGGCAATGGAGTGACCGAACCTTGCCCGGTTGTTCTTATCGCCATCTCTAAAATACAGCGTGTCTTCCTGAAAACACATGAAAGCAACATTATTTTTTGAACTCTTTGAATGTAAGGATAAGTAATAAAGAAAACGAGGGAGCTGCATAAACATGAAGCTTGGAGAACCTTTCGACGGAACAACCAAATACCCCTCACCTGTTCAAATCACTCAGCTTAGCAGATACGAACTAAATCACACGTTACGAAGGTGTGAAGACCCCATTTCAAAAAAGAACACAAAAGTCAAACAAAGAAATCATTTCTTTAATTTAATTAATTAATTTAATTATTGCCCATTTCTACGAAATGAATTAGTTACAAAGTCGTATTGACTTTTTGGCTTGTGTTGCGACAGGGGAACGGGAGCTCAAATTCCATTGGTCAAGAGAAAGGCAAATTGGAGTCTGAAGAACAAACAACAGTGACTTCTTCCATTTGATTGGTTGTTCTACCCAACACATTCATTTCTCTTGACTAACGGGATTTTTATTGCACGTTCAGTTATTTTTTCCTAATGATAACCTAAATCCCGAAATCGATCGTGAAAATGGACAACGGTCATTGTTTGACTTCCTTTTCCTCATCTTCGACTTTTGCGAGATGTGTTCTATATCTCATTTCTCGACACAACATACAGGAAAACTATAAAATATTCAGGCACACCCTTCCAACTGATTTCTGCCCATGCGTCCTTTTTACTTATATTTAGAGAGTTATTTCAGGTATGATGAAAACCAACATTATTTTAGCTATACAAACCGATGAGTAGGGTTAGAATTTACTTGAGAACCGTACCTAGAAGAGAAAATAGCACCGTAATTAACAGAATTAGAATACATTTCCCGGAAATACCTTAATTCCATTCAATATTGAATTCACTGGAGGGAGTGAGGTCAATTTAACTGTTTTGAAGGTGTATCTACTATGTTTCGTAGATAAGAGCACGATTGTACACCTTTATTGTGATAAATTTGACGAAGCATTCCGAGCTCCTAGGATGTGAAACTATACGGTTGTTACAGATGCCAATATGTTTGAACAGTCGTTCTCTGACTAGGTAGATGTACGTATCCTTTTAAAATAAGGTCACTAAGTGCCCCAGCGCTTGGTAGATCAAGAGGCAGGATGTCCTGACGGGCGCACTACGTCAGGGTTAAAAAGGCTCGAAACGCAATCCGTCTGGGTTAACATTTGTAGTTCATCTGGGGGCAACATAAATTCACATTACGACGCGTCTGGGGAAAAACTTGAATCTGCTTATAATAATTAAATAGTTTTCGCGTTGGGTCTCATATTTTGCTTCAATTTGTATATCCATAACGAACTATAAATTGAGCGAATGCTACAGTTATAAATCTAATCTAGAAAGTTCTTAGTTGACGACCCACAGGTGAACTGACAATAAAGGCTCGATGCGCCTCCTATCGTCAATTCACGTTGGTTCAGGTGCATGTGTTATTGTGTCTCGCTTCATTCCCCCACACGCGCTGTCTTTTCTTAAACCAGATAGACTACAAATCCGAAGTCCCCGTCCCGGCCGATTCGCCCAGACGGATTACGTTCGTCCTGACTAGGTCCGAATCCGCTCACCACGACGGCTACCGCGGCCAACTGACCATTTCTTATCAAGCCGCCTTTTCTTGTCTGTATGGAACATAAAGGAGTAGTAACACCAGCAGCTGATAAACTCTGATTGACTGAATGTGTTCCAGCAGGTTTTTTACACCTCGGTCAGGTTTCGTATCATAAACAAGAAAGAATTGTACGTGGGTTTAACCACCCGTTTTAATTCGAATAAATCTTATGTTTGTTTCTTTGTCAACGGAACATTATTATTGTTTATGTTTATGCTACACAATCGAATTATTGCTGCCGTTCATAAGTGCAGAAATACAGCAAAATGCAGGTCAGTATGCAATGACAAGAACTTACAGGATATCCAGCGTAGAAGATGTAGATGCGACCAGTCTCGAAGAAGCCTTCGTGGTTGCCTTCCTCAGTGTACATCGGAGCTCCGACAATCAGATCGTCAAATCCGTCACCATTGACGTCGCAGGCGGCCATCGCATATCCAAAATAGGCGCCGAGTTGTTCTCCCGTGATGTTCCGAATGTGCGTCATGTTGTACGTGAACAACACCACCTGCAAGCACACATATTTTCTGAGGATTCAAGAGGAAAATGAAATACCAAGAAAGTACTCTACTAATATTCTCGTTACTCAGAAAATATATTTTTTGGAAGCCTATTAGAACATGTCTCCGACATTTTAAACCATAATCCTTAACTCGCTGAAATAGAGGTTTTTTGCAAATCCTGTATTATGCAGCGCTAAGGGGTTTCTTGAAGTAAAGTTGGAGGGAGTTCTAAGATTATGCTGGATACACCAGGGTCCGAACCAACATGCTCAATACATCTTCCAAGAATCGTTAGGTACCTATTATGGAAACACCAACATTATCAGCAGAGTGAGTTAAGTTTGTGACAAAATCACGTTGTAAGCTCGTCCGTTATGGAGGACAAGTAGTGGGGTCTACAGTGCGAATTTTATTGCAAAATTATTTTACTGTAATCTTTAATTTTTTTCAAGTTATTTCATTTCTAATTTGCAGCAACGGTCATGTTAATAACATTTGAATTTGAATTGACCACTTATTTCCGAGAGGATGGTAAATGACTTCTTTTGTTAGTTTTGCGGTAAAAAAAGTTCACCATAGAATAGGAAAACGTCGGTTCTTTTAACAATGAAATTTCGCCTGAACGTAAGTCACTTCGAACAGGCTCTTACAAGAGAGAACTAAAAAGTGTACAAAGGAGGTAGAGGAAGACTACGAGAATAATCAAGGGAGAAATTGGAGAAAATGGGAGAGGGAAGGCAAGAAAATGGAAAATAAGATGCCCATATTCAGGGACATGTTCGTTTCCCAAGTCTCAACTACAACAGTCGACCCCGCTTCAAACAGATTTGAAACCGTAAAGCCCAGCCGCAGTTGTGGTGGAGAAAGGCTCAGTAAATCCGAAAGCATTAAATAGAAAAGGGTTGGTTATGAGCGGATCACACTGTCTTTTGTTGCGTTTTATGTTAAGTCGTGCGATCCCGTGACGTTTAATGACTCGAGTTGAAAGTACGACTCCGGCGGTGGAATGCGATTTGGTTTTCTTTCCTTCCTAAGAGTAGAAGGAACTAACGCGCTGAGTAGGGATTCGAAAGAAAACAACCATCCGCAGCGTTGTGGAGGATTAATGTGTAGGACTCGTAATATCGAAAGAAATTGGTTACTTTTCGGCACAAAGAGATGGGAAATTTACAAGACTATTGCATTAATTGATTGGAAACATGAGAAAACAAAGTAGTAACAGGCACTGATTTATTATTTTACAAACCTTAAAAACATATTATTTTGGTTTCATTGTACGTTGATTCTAAAAATCGAATTATTACACACAGAAATCAGTCTAAACGCCGCCCATCCGACAATTTACTCCCAAATTAATGGACCAAATGCAACCAAATTCACCTCAAATATAATTCGATCAATTAAAGAACTCAGATGTTAGATATGCCTTATTTCACTTTCAATAACTTTGAAGGATAGTAACAAACAACTTCCAAAACAGTGCTTAAAACGGATCAGTAATGAGTTGATTTGGGTAGATTTCTTCTTAGGAATCGAATAATATCGTGACCTATTAATGTGGGTTAGCAAGTAAATTTGTTAAGATAAAACAGAAGTAATTAAATGAAATGAAAGTGTTATGTATGAAGGTGAAACACATAAGCTTCTTTCTCATTGAGGACTGTGAGGACATAAAATGAAGTTTTGCTACCATAGTATGAAAACTACCAAGTATGAAAACAATGAGAATCACATATGAATACTAGGAGCCATTGCAAAACCTATCAAATCCATCACACGATTTATCTTCATTCGCCAACTTACTAGTCAAAACTTTGTCCATGAAGTTCCTTTTTTTTTTAAGGTTTTGGAACATTGTTCCACCACATATAGTTGCTTATGTGTGTACCCCTGTTATATTAAAGGTACCTATGTACCACCGAGATTCTCCGGAGGCATTCTGTATTCTAATAATTTCATCAGGATCAATGCGGAAGACCCCGGTAACTACCAATAGTACCATCACAACTAATATATTCCCCAACGTTTATTTCTCAAAAGTTTTCCTACACGGGAAGTCAGATTTCTACTGTTTGAAGTGATGTGTTTGTAGCACACAAAATCTGCGGAATTATTGCTATTGGTTTGCCAGCCAACAAATCTAACGTTTTGATCTTTCTGACCACAGAAAAACTCGTTCCTGTGAGGATTGAAGGTGACGTTATCATTCCTCAGTTCAGATCGATGAACTTGACGTCCCTATCCTGGTGGTGAGCAAACACTTAGTTCAATTCAAGACCCCTGAGAGAGAACATACGAACGTTGTTCCACCCCACGAGGTGAATGGATTCATATTCCAAGCAGATACATGCACATACAAATAAGGTTCACGTTGAGCCCAGAACACAAATCATTCCTGGGTTATTCTGAATCATCCATTATCCAGAAAGCAATCCCATATCACTTAATGACTCCCAATAGTTTTAAGCCAGATACATTGTTATCCAGAGTTGGCATACTAGCACCATCAGCCTTTATTAGCACACCTGGATATCAAAACCATATTGAAACCTCTGGAAAATTTCTTGATGGGATTTCCCAGAAGGTTGTTTGCTGAACTGAGGGTTTTCGTTTACCCGCCCAGTTACCGAAGTCCGCGGGGGCCATCTTGGAGCACAATGTCCCCTCACAGTCGCCAGTATGTCGTTTGCCCAAGCCTTCTTTGATAGGCATTTTAAGTACCCTCACGCCGCGAAAAAGACTTAAAAGTACCCATCATCCAATTTTAAGTATTCTACCGATGGCCTGGATTCGAGAACGTAAGTATCCTCCCAGGATTGGAATGAAAACAAGGTTGGGTGTTTAATTTATTAATGAAGACAATCAAGTCATCATTCAATCAATTACATTTTTTCGAGCGCCAGGACACTTACACTGGCCATTGTGATAGTCCCTCTTGGACGAGATAAGCATAAATATAACGCACTGCCCCGGAAAAACATTTCCCTTTCATTTTTATTAATACGTATTCGTGGCCATTACTTGAATCTACATAACCACTGATCCCTTTGAAAATTATCATCTAAATTAAGATTGTGCCTGGATCATCAGCAATTTCGTATGAGTGCGGAACACTTTCGTCTGAGACCTTACACAGCATGATTTTTAACGATTTTGAAAGCTCCGTAATTCGCCCTAATAAAGGAGCCCTTGGAGAAAAAGTCACAGAAACTTGTAAGAGGTGATTTGTGAGTAAACAGCTGCATTCATTACATTGTAATCTTTTGTTCGGTTTCTTGACTAGGTACCCACTTAGGTAGTACAAGATATTATCTTTACATTGGAATTGTAGTTAGCCATAAGAGAACATACTATCCGGTATCGTATGCATGTAGTAACCATAATTAAGAAAAACAGACATATTAACATTAACGGTATGGTTCACGGTAGGGAGATAAACGTTTTGCCAAGACCTGCCGTTCGAAGGCTTTGGTGGATTCCCACTTCCTCGGTAACAATTCAACAACAACGATATATATCTATGGGGATATGCGGGTAAAAGTGAGCGGGCAGGGGGTACAACTGGGAATCACCAACTTTTGTTGATAATTTCTTGTCAAATAACTTTCGTTACACAAGTGTATATGTCTATACTGCCTAACTTATGCAAGTCTGTTTTTTCGTTATAATAGTTTTGTAGACAATTTCGTGATACCCACGTTTACCAATGCTTCAATAAGCTCTGAAATGGCTTCTACTAACCAGAACCTCCCTTTCACCTGAATATATAAACTTCACCTCAACATTGAACTTAAACATTGCATCAAAATAAATGTGAAGTTAACACTCACCTTGCCATTGAGACTGGCACCTTTGGGGACTCCAACGGCGATGTCCGAGGGTGCGGGGGCCGGGAGCCCTCCGTCGAAACGCCCCGACGTGACGGAGTAGCCGAGGTAGCTGTCGTCGAAAGAGGCCGGACCATCCGATGAAGAAATCACGTCCGCCCGGTTGTGAGTGTTCTGCGAGTGGATCTTCCCTGCGGGTCGTCCAACGACAGAAAAAAGCGGAGGTAAATCAAGTAGGACTTTGCCGAATAGCACAACAAACGGCATCACTAAACACTAAGCATGACCACACTTGTACTGTAAATTACTTGTAAAAACTATTGTCCAGTTGGCTTCTGAATAGCAGGAAAAATCATAAACAGGGTGGAACCGGATAAGTGACAACAATTTTTTTCGGTTAATCTCCACAAAAGCATGTAGTAGTACCCCGCATAAACGAGTGTTCATCCTGTTTGAAAGTTATGATTTGTTCGCGGTGATTTTTTCGACTGAACCCGACCTTGCGTATTAAAATCAATATTTATCAACTAGTTCGTCATTTATTTCCATTATTTTAACCTTTTTGAGAAAATTGGTCGTAGTTGACCGAATTCCATAAAAGCTGCGTACTCTTTCCAATGGTGCAATCAGTTTCAAAAATAGCTGTTTTCTTTCGTTATCAGTGAAGGAAGCGACTTGGACAGGATAAAGCGTACTTGCACGATTGTTTATTATCATTATCTTTGTCTTACAGCAAAATCTGCATGCTGTGAGCACGTCAAATTCATAACTGCCTGGTTAATCAATGTAGCACGATTTCAAACTGCCATAACTAAGCGCTTCCACTGTTGAAAACCATAGAGACTTTCCTTTTATTCTGAAGGAGCAAATTATGAGATTGGCTAATTTTGAATGGATAGTTTTCTGGTAAAAGTGGGCTGGTAGCAAACATGCACTTCTGATTGAATTTTCGTCCGACTGCCAATTCTGGCAGATAATATAATTTATACTACCGACTCTAACTCGTCCAACTCAAAGATCACTAAATTCTCGTAAACAAGCATATTTTACGTAGGTAAACTGATCATCTTTTACCTTTTTATGGTGGTGATGTTTATAAACCATTTTGATTGAAGGTAACCTTGTATGTGGGACGCCAACTGGACAATAATTTGAACATTTTTTTCTATCTTAACATAAATTATTAGGCATAACATTACTGTCCTTACGAGTAGCGTGATACATTCTTTCATCAAAAAGGTATCTAGGTTTCATCAAATATCAATTCAAATTAATGTTCAATAGAAACACAGAGCAACCGAAAAATGTGAAATCATACGACAGAAATACGATTAGTTGTTGCTAAAACATAGAACACGGTACCGCCATAAATATGAATTAAAGCCACTTTTATGTCTCGGATTTAGCTAGTTTCGTAACAGACATGAAGAAGAGAGTTACTTGATCTGACAGTTACAGTGACTGTCCACAGATCTTGTAATAAGGTTTTTTTCAACCTTATTATGATTATGATGAAATTCGCAGGGAATATGAGATAATGGTTCCATTGCTTACAAACCAAAACCTCGGTTTGCGCATATGCAACAGTAAAATCCATCAATCATCATCAAGTTTTACTAGTTCTATCGCTTTCAAATAGGTAACTTATATACCTATAAGTATCGAGCGGAAACTTTGTTACCACTTCCGAAAAATTTGCGATCTTGCTCAAATTTGAAGGGTGGTTGGAGAAGAACAGTCAAATGATTTCATATAAGATCATTAGTAGCTACTGCGCATGTGCGAAAGCAAAATCCTAGTAACAAGTTAGTAATGACTACTGTTTTCACCAAATTTTGATGACCATTTCAGGGGATGTGCGAATTAGAGTGTAGATGCTCTCCTATATCATTGCTCACGAAACAAGACTTCATTCTGCAAGTGCGCCTAAGTAAAATCCACAAAACCACCAAATTTGAAGGGTAGTTTAGAAAGAATGGTTTAAAAGTCTCACATCTATTTCAACAAGATCAAATCATTAGGAGTGTCTGAGCATGGGCATAGGTAAAACATCATTCTGTTACTAATCCGGTTACTCAAACTGGGTTGATCAAAGATTGAAAAATCATTTTATATGAATTCTATCAGATCATATATCGTGTCGGTGTTTTATTTGCCATGAAATTACATTTGCCATTACTATTACATCGACCCACTCGCTTGAAGGAGTTGATTCTTGTAGGAATAGATCCCTCGTGCATCCTTGTAACAAACTACATTCTGCACGATTCTTTTGAGATTATTTAAAACATTTTAGGGTCCTATTCCAATATCAGAAATTTTGATTTATTCGAATTTAGGTTAAATTACGGTGATTGGAAACCTACTGTTTGAGGAGAAAGAGAAATCTTAACTGCTCAAGAGGTCAAACCATAAAATACAACTATTTCGAAGGTATACCGTTTGAGAATTCAATATCAAAATCGCTGTAATAGTTTGAAAATTAGAGTAAAATTTGTGAATCTTCACCGCTTGAAAGGAAGAAATTGTGGCATGGAAATGTCTTTAGGATTCTCAACTAATATTTCATTTTTTTAATGGCAGATGCGAAATACTACATTAAAATATTGAAATCAATTACGGAAAAATATTGTACTGCTACTCTCTCTCGTCATCAAATTTACCAGTATCCTCCACTTCAACTTGTTGAAGTCCAACTCGTTCAACTCGTCTGTTGAATAAACCTATTGTTTTTGTTAATTTAATTCAATTAATCGTAAATATACTCTCCAAGAAATAAGTTTTGAACATTTCCATTATTGTAATAATGCCCCGCGAATAGCTTAGTCTTCCGTAGAGCTTCATTCATATGAGAGATGGCGCCCATAGGCATTTTTACAGTAGACATTTGAGAACCCAAGCCAATAGATAGACATATGCATGCCAAAAGTTGTTAACTAAATTCAATAGAATTTTCGGGTGAAAGTTCAAATTTTGAGACCTACTTCTATACAAAACTTTAGTTTTCTGCGACTACATACCTCCGGTCTGGAGTATCATTTAACATTAGTCACGATTGCAACTCCACAAAAGCTATGATAAGTAGTCACGCTTCACGTCTGTTTTATATCCCTAATGAAAACCCAAAATCACCATACCACCACTAAACTGAGCAACGGTAATCGCATTCACGATCAAATTGATTTCGTGACTAAACGTTTGATAGCAATTACAATTTGTGTTTTGATCCTCCAGAGGTTTTCATTGGTTCTTTTCTCCGACAGAGCCGGAGGTATAAAATTCTGATTGAGCCATTAATTTCCCTTTATTGGCAAATGTCGAGAGCTCATGCCGAACCACCGTTAAGGGAAAACCTATTAATTCGAAAAACAAATCAAGCGTACATTACCAAACATGAGGAATGCCAAGGGTGTGGCATATCAGGTCGTCAAATGATCGGCACGATTGAGTGAAGAATTTGATTTGGTCAGTAACGATTGAAGAGTATCAATAGGTTTAAAGTACTAGATTCAAATTGGAGGGAGTGGGTAGACTATGAGTGCGTCACGGTGGGGTGTGTAAGATTGCTTTCATGAGCACGTGTCACATCTAACAGCTGTTACATTTACTAGGAAAGCGTGAAATTGATATGGAGGCATTACAGACAACATACAGACTGATCGCCAATCAACTTTAGAATTTTAAATTACGTTGATTTGAACTGAGAGAGTTCTAACAATGCCAAAAAAAGTCTACCAAGGTGGGAGTGATATTTAGCTTCCTCGTCTAGGTAACCTGAACGTAAGGGTCTTTTGAGCTGTCTTAGATAATCACCAAAGATTCAGAACTTACGTTTATTACACCGATTGAAGGGACATGCTCCAGCATAGATCAAGGCCTTGAAAAGGTCAGCCGAGATGCATTAAGTGTCTGTATCAGGGTAATTCTATACTGGCGTTCAAATTGATATGAAATTATCAGAACATTCTCTCTCGACCACTTTGAACATTTTAGCGTGATCAAACCACTACAATAGGACCTGAGAAAATTAAGGTTGGTGGGTTTTACGTGTGCGAATGCGCAGCATACTACTTACAGCATACCCCTCATATTCCTTGAGGTATTCATCAAAATTGGAAAACAACTGTAGAAATCAAACTTGTTTCAGGGATCTGCGGACACACAGACAGTCAAAAGTAAGGAAAGTTACTAACAAAGGTCCAAAACAAAAAACTCCAGATAAAAGTTTGATTTTGAAGAAAAACAAATCGTTCATCTTCCGAAAGTGGAAACAAAACTTCCGATGGCTATGAGAAGAAGAAGCTTTAATGAGCATGAATCTAACCCCTACCAATACCTAATTTTAAGAAGGGGGTGATGAAATGGACTATTTGCCCCTTTCAAGAGTTGAGGCGATTAGCCTGCAACTCTCAGGTGATGGACCTGAAGCTGAAAAACTACATTCTGAAAAAAAAAAAATGGTTCTATGTTATAACACAGAAGCTCAACCCAGAACGATAACAACGGCAATATGGACCCAAGAATTAAGTAAAAAAATGTATCACGCTGCTCTTTAAAATATGAAATGGCGTAAAAAAAAAAAAAAAATGTTATATTATGACGTGGTGAAATGCCTAATATCAACATGACATTGAGTTGTGGTTGTTTTAAAGCTCAAATAAGCTGTATTAAATGTTTCTTGGATGTCATTTTCATTTTAACTTTGCGTTAACTCTGAGAGAAGAATAGGTTAAGCTGGTCCAAAACGACAAACTCATGTTTGATGTCAGTAAATTGATGGCCCGTTATTATCATATATCGATTAGGAGTATGGTAGGCAATAACATGGCTTATTGGAAAATGACGCATGGCAGTGCTCACGAAAATGAAGGAAATCCTTCTAAGGGAGAAGTACCTGAAAAAAATGATGATAACATTGTTACCTTGTCTAAACAAGAAGTATATACCTATAACATTTTAACATATTCCTGTCTAAGCAAGAAAATGTCTCAAGATTTAATCTTGTAGCGTTGTCGTATGGCTGTATAGGCAATCGTACAACACCTAACTGTCGTGCGGATTTGCATAGTTTGAGCGCCGTCCCACGCATTGCCATTCATGCCAAGAACTCAATTAGTCATCGAAGAGGAGACAACCTATTTTTGTACGATTCTCCACACCAGACCACATCCCCTAGTCAGGCGTGTAGCCTACCATAAATAAAACCTGTCAAAGATCTATAATTAAAGATAACATCAAAGGGACTTTCAGAACCAAATTTGAACGTGAGGAAAAGCGTTTCTAGAGAGTAGGGTAAATGCAAACTCGGTTAAAAAAAGTTGAGATCTTGAAAATAACTAGGACACACAATATTATAGTTTATATTATATCCACAAGATTGACAGTATGTGCTCTTAACCTCTCTATTGGTTTTCCTTATGAAAATGCAAAATTTCGAGGTTTTATGCACATGTTGACTAAAATTGGGATCGAGCAACATAAAAATCTCGAAAACCGGCTAAGAAATGTAGTCTGGGCACACACTACATTTTCCCTTTCAACTCCCCTCCACCACCAGTGGACAAGAACGAAAAGTTTAAATTGAAGAAAAGTAGGGAGGATGCCCAGGTTTATCCGACGCCTCCCATAAGTTGAGGAAGTTGGAGGAGGCAGAGAGAGGGTGAAAGGATATGCCCCTACAGAATGACCTCCAGCTAAGATAAGAACTCCGAAAGAAGCTAGTGATACCACAAGCACTCCTGGCGAGATACTCGGCTCGAGTAGCTTCGAGGCACTTTTCCCACACCACACTCTCCGTTCGGTCGCGGCTAGACCATAATGTAATTAGTCTACACTCCTTTTAGCTCAGATATCCCTTGTCGCAGGTCATTTCTGCAAAACCATACGCACACATGCAAAAATGGTTTTTTCCCCATACGTCGAGTCTCGGGGTATCCCACGTGTCCCACAGATAAACATTTTTTGAAAGTCACCGAGTCGTGAATGGACCAGCATCACCTATAAATCTTGTTGATAAAAGAATCTCTTCAACCGTTAAAATGGATGTGATGAAAAATAAAATAAACGCCAAATATCTATAAACAAATTCATGAGCATGAGTTTAGAAGTGAAACATAAAATAGTGTAGCAAGTACAGATATACAATTTACGGTGGTGAAAATACATATTAACATCCTAAATAATACAGAAACAATAAAAATTAAACATTATGTTTTATCAAGGAATGTCCATATGGATGTATAATAAATATATATGACAAAGAAAATGAACAGTGATAACCTAATTCATAAAAGTTTGCTGGCAGCCTCTACTGGGTGGTGTGACTACATTTTCATAATTTTAAATTTCAAAGAAATGTTTACCAGGATGTACAGCAGTTCAAGGGGATCTTGCATAGGCATTAGTACTGAAGACTCAAGATGCAAAAGTTTATTCACACACGTTATTTTCGGCTTTTCAGAAGACAAATAACAGCTGCTGGATAATTGCAGAATTTAGTTACTCTAAAAGCAGTACAATATAAAGATATACAGACTGGGTGATCCGGTGTTGTACAAAGTATTGAATTCAGCAACATACTATCTCGGAGGGGCTAGCTTTTTCTCTTTTACTTTAATATCAAGATTGATACTTCTAAAAAGCCGATAATACTTCAAAACTGAACATTCAATGCTTATTCAAAGATAAAACTACAGAGGCTAATTGTCAGTAGCATTCGAGAAGAAAAAAAAAACCAAATTTGTAAAATGGAAAAAAAGTGCGCTCACCCAAGGAGAAGGTAAATCGGTGATTCTGAGCTGGGTCACAAACGTCACTTCAAAAACACGTTTACAGCTGAACTAAGTTTTAATTTGTTTTAGTGGTTTAGTGAAAGGCTAGACGTGCAGAATTAGAAGTAGAAGGTAGTAAGAGGTTAAGTGCAAAAGTACATGCGAGGCCGACACCTCCCTAAATTTGTAACATTGTGAGAGTGTAAAGGGAAGGGGAGGGGGGGGACTTACGAACTGGGTGATCCTAAGAAGTAAGAAATCAATTTACAAAGAAATATTTCGTTGTAACATTAGTACATTATTTAAACGGAAGATAACCAACGTTCCAACAATCGATACATATGGTAGATTGTGAAATTTTGAACAAAATGAGAAAAATCGTCATGTTAGAGGAATTTGCAGGTTCGGTAATTAAAAAACTATCCCTTTTAGGAATACTTTTTGGTAAATTAGTTAGTTTAATTGAGTATTGTAGAAAAAATCTTAGGAGTAAAGTATCGGGTATCAGCTGTTTAGGATTTTGGTAGGTATGTTAGTGCAATGGGAAATGTTAACAAAACTTACCTTAAAAGTAGATATGGTGGTAAAAAAATCATATTGAAATTGGTTATCAATCTGTCATGTAATCAGAAAGTTGTCAGACTGCCAAGTTGACATTTAAACAACTATGCCAATCTGTGAGGTGATGGAATGGTATAGTTGCCCCTTCCAATGAGCTGGATGCGGTAATGATGATCCGCCACGCTCAGGGGATGATCCAGACGCTTGGAAACGTCTGATCTCCCAAGGCGTCGGATTCTAAAATCGGGAAGGGTCAACCAACCGTATCCATCACAAATCTCATTTTTTTATATAGGTCTCCGGAATGTCAAAGAAGTTTTCCTCTTCTGACCAAAAAAATCTAATGATACCAAGTTATAGGATAGCCTAATTTTTCAAGATTTTCAATTTCCAAAATCCATCTATGTACTTCATCCGAATAAACACAACGCAAATACTGGGCATAAGTACTTATAGGTTCATGAGAGTGTTTATTGAGCGTGGTACCTCACAAACTTTCGTTGGTAGGGAAACGGAAAAGCATCGCACAAAAATCGTTAACCACTCGTTGGAAAGCTCCCGAATTATCTTGCATTTTTATGTGGTAGTTTGGTATTTATTTACAAGACATTAATCCAACAATTCGATATCTTAAATATTCAGAATAATACTATTGTGCCGCTTTTAAACTTGTATTGTTGTCATTCGGGAAATTAGTTAGGCAACAATATTACTATCAGATAAGCGCGGCTAAACATGTTCCAAGTTTCTTGAATTTTAGTCATTGGCTCTATTCTTCCTAGAATTGTTTACGCTTTAACGTAATAGTTACGTAAAAGGAGAAGAAAAAAACAGAAAGAAAAATGTATAGTCCTGGATATAACTAAAAAATCAACAAATAAATACTAAGAATGAATCCCTACTCCCCATTCTGTTTTTTCATAAGAACACCCCAAAAATCTTCCCTTCCATTCCATACTTTCCGCTGTCAATAGTTTTGAAACAAATTTTATTGAAAAACCCTTTTTGAAAAATGTTAACAATGAAGTAAAACAAAATACGAAACATCTGAGTAACTATGCTCAAAAGACATGATTATGGTTGTAAGTGAATAACTAGTAGGTAGTAATGTTGCTAAGAATCGTTGGAATGAAGCATGAATTTGGATTTCGGGACTGTGAAATATTGAAAAAGAAGGTTGTTTTCTGCAACTTGGTACCCTTGGATTTTTGTCACAGAATATGTAAATTTCTTTAACATTCCAAAGACCTGTGTAAAAAAAAAAAAAAAAAAATGGCGGACGATAAGGTTGACAACCGGTCATGTTGACAACCGGTTTAAATATAATTTTCTTATCACCATATCACCACACCTAAAGTATGTTTTGTCATTACCAGTCACCATTGTGCTGCACACCTAGCAATTTCCTAATTACCTAATACATAATCATTTAATAAGTTAAGTTAATATCTTATTGGTGTCACCCAGAATAGTTATTTATATATCGAACCTCGAGATCTCCCAATCATCAACCCGTTGAGATATTTATATATCTTAGGATTAATTTAAATGAGAACTAGGGAAATTGCGAAGGGGGTTTCTATGAGACTATGCCGTTTCTGTGTATTTTTGGGGGTAGAATAGTTCGCCTTAATTGTATAACGGCCATATAAGAAGGCCTGAAGCCTCATTATTTCGTTGGGGATATTATCATTCCGTATGTTCGAGACAAACGAAAAGTTCACCATCTGGGAGACTGCTGATTCATTCCTAGTGAACCAAAGGGTGACCCTACCAGTTCTGAGCATCGGAATTGCATTTGATTAGGTCTGACGAACGGAAGACAATTCGAAAGAATGACGTTTGAAAACGTCGATGAGGACGAATGAACAATTGGCAACGGAGGGTGAGAATGCTCTAGCATTAACCACCTAAAATTTGAACGGTTCCATTTTTGCCATCATTATTTGGCGATTATCACCTTTGTGATGGGAGTTCTCAATTCGTCTATTAATATGGCAACGGGCAAGTCTAATGTAAAGAGTGATGTATTTCCTATTTGTTATAAGAAGAAGCGAAATTCTCAGGTGGTTCCGGAAGTATAGGATATTATGAAGAGGTGTTAGATTTGTACGCTTACATGTATTTAGAATTTTTGAACAGTTTTAAAAACAAGTATTTCGGAACCGCCCATAATTTAAAAAATAATATTAGGTGCTTGATAGTAACTATTAGAGATGAAACTATTTGGGATGGTGGTTTATCAGTGACATTTATCATTGGGAGTAAGGGACGATTGAAGTGATTATGGGATTAAAAACTTTAACCTAATTCGATCAGCTGAATTGTCGAAACTTGTCTATGGAGACATGACTAGTCTATCCCAAGTGTGGATCTTTGTGACTGGATGACGTATTCAGCTACGATAATTGAATTCGAAAGGATGTAACCCAATTATACGATATTATACTAAATTAGGATCAAATTGAAAAATGTGCAACTTCTGAATGTTACGGTCTTTCGAGTAAATGACTTGATGGACCAGAAAGTGTACCAAAAAATTCATTCAATCGATAATCACCTAAAATTACCACGTCGTTAACAGGTCATGATTACACCACGCATTTGTTATTAAAAAACCACATCTTTGCAATTACAAAAAACCGCATCTTTGAATTCAATTTGTCTTCTACTATTTTTAGTTTTTCTAATTATTTTTTATTTTTGAAGCGATTTCTAGTATGGTGCTACAATCTCATTTACCTCATCTAAAACCTCCTTCTTATTTTCAATAAAGTTATAGTTTAATGGAAAAATAATACAAAAGAGGTAGGCTTTGGGATTGTGGGGTGGGGTCCCCATCACGAAAACTTGTAAAATAAGGTTCGTTATAATATAAGAAATCGTTAAGGGAATAGGTACCTATATTATACCTAGGAATTACCAACTTTTCTGTGTGCGATAATGACAAGGACAAATACGTCTTTCGTTAAATATGAATTTGAAATTTAGAATCTTCAAGATAACTAAAGAGGAGTAGTTGAAAACGGCGGACCACCATTTCTCCGAAAATTGCCGTTCAGATGAAAAGGAAAAAAGTGAATCGAGGGAAAGATGACAAAAACCTATGCACCAATAGAGTAGGTAAACTACTTCAATAAACCAGTCCAGAATGGTATTTTAAATCCCCATATTATCACGGTTAGATAGTTAACTATAATTCTAACCATAAATCTTTAAGGTTAAAGTGGTGAGAAAACAACAGTAAAAAAGGGTAGGGTAGTTAACAAAAATACAACAGTTTTGCTCCTTATACCTGAAAAATTTGTAAATATGATTTTTGTACGTAAGTAGATCACGTGGAAGGTCGTACATGGTGTATAGTGTTGGTCAAATTCAAATTTATACTGTTATTGTAGTTGTGGACGTGGTTTCTACGAATCGTTAACGTATGGTCGAAGCCGGCCGATAAGTTGTCTAAGTACTTGAAACAATAAAAGAAAACCTGTAAGCATCCCCCTCAAGGCGTGATAATAATTACTAAGTATTTTTGTAACAATTGTATGTTAAGACTAAGGTTCTAATTTTTCATATACATTTCTCTTTAATAATTGATGTTGAGGTCGGTACTGAATAATGAACACGTTGACACTACCTTTTATACTACCTGTCAATGATGACAGATGTTCCCTTTAAAATTGGCTCTCATTTTGGACCTATTTCGCAATGCGCATTGCCAGGGACCGTTAAAGGAATTTTGTTTCATCATGAAAGATCGTGAGAATGTTTTCCAATATAGTATGAAGGTCTTAACACTCTCAGCTCTTAACATTCGTTTCAGACTGTATCCTCAAAGTTTATTCCTCAAGTTTAGCTCAAACTTATTGAATATTTTATTAAAGCATTCTATGTTCTCATGTTCAGCACCTTTAAACAAAATATCAAAACTTAGTACGCAAATTTCTCAAGGCAGCTTTAGAAAGATCTGAAATATTCATTCTCCATTAGTGAAACATTCAACAATTGACATAGGCTGTGCGAATTTGAAAAAACAGAGGGACGACTTTCAATGAATTATGAATCTGCAAAATGAGTATCCCACCACTTCAATAACTTATGGTCAATTCAACCAGACTAACTGTTTACTTAAATACAAATATTTTGTTAAAATTCAAGTTATTAGAATATTCAGAACTCCTTCCATTTATAGGCGGATTGTTCCATAAACCTTGATAGTTGGGACATTGTACATGTGGGACATGTTTACGCTTTAATCAAACTCATTTAAACCGTATGCAACATGAAGGCTAGGGACAATTGCTTGATATTTTGTGGAGACTGCTTTGGAACGTAATAATGCTATTTTTCGATCTTATATTTGAAAGTACAAGTGTGTGTAATGTTAATACATTTTTATATGTCATTCCGGACGATATCCTAGTTTGAAATCGAGATTTAAGCATCTATTAATTTGCCAGGCGATCAAAAAGCAGATGAAAAGTTCTAGAATATTAGAATTGTACTATTTTTTAAAGAAAAAATTCAGGCTGTACTAGGTCCTAATTTCTCTGAAATTCGTACTTATTGTAACAGACAGACCTGTAGTTTACATACTTGGTCAAAATATCAATACCTGTTGTTGATTTGTCAGATCAACATTATAATCATTATTGCATTTGATGTTATCCAGGAATATTTGAAAAATAATTTTAAAACATTGCAAAATGGAAAACGTTTGATGAATGTTTAATCTAACTCTACAAGTGATGGTGTTTTATTTTACACTAATTACTTTCACATTTCACAATACAACATAATGTACATTTTACTATCAAAATTTTGAATTTTCAAAAAAAATATTCATTCTATTCATTTCTATTTCAATCAGTTTTGTAATCGTAATTTGAAGCAGATGAACTGTTGTGGGTTTCAATAAAATCCAATCCGATCATGTGGACAACAAATCTATTTATCTTACTACCGACAATTGTTCATTGCACAACTGTACTGGATGGATACAACATGATTTAGTCTAACGTCACTGTGGTTGTAGGAACAAAACTGTTGCTTTATTAGAATCATGTCCTCTTATTTTTGGACGGTGTAGTAGGAGAAGGGTTAAACGAAAAAAGGCTTAACGCAGCGATTGTGAGTTTTCTATTTTAGTCGGGAATCGTCTTCGAAATATTGTTACATCGTATTGTTTAATGGGATTATTGAGTTCGTTTCGTAGGAGTTTTGAAATGGGGTGATGTCGTGAATGATTTTTCAATGTTTTATTTTGTTTTTGTTCGTTTCTTTTCTCTTTTTTGTTATCATTACCTTCTTCATCAATTATGATCACCTTGGGCGGTACAAAGGGGAGCTTCGTGGACGCAGCGACTGAGTGGACCTGACCTGTAATGAACAAGCAACATGCAAACCAACAGTAACACACGAAACCAGGGGTACCAACAGTATGTTTCGCTTTGATAAATCCTCTTGACCATACAGTAAAAGGAAACTCAAGGGGTTCTAGGATTTCTAAACAGGCAAGTGCTATTTTTCGCCAGTGCATCTTCTTCGTATTATCTAGAGTCAGCGCTCGATGTTTGTGATATCAACTTTTCTTGTATAATTCATTCCGAAAGAAACCGCTAAAGCATTTATGGTGATGATGATTGATGTCACATCGATAATAATAAATTATGTGCTACGAAACGTTATACATTATTGGCATCACCAAACTTATAAATTACTTTATCTTATGAAATACGTATGGTGGTTATACCCACGATGATATTACAATACAATTTCGTTGTTTATAATTATAATGGTAAAGTGATAAAACACTATTAGTAATCGATGCTGTGGCAACGTGTTTATTACAGATACAGTATTTTCTTTGTGAACAATCTATGATAATAGTTAATGTTTGATTATTGATTCTCAATCAATCAATAATATATTCGCCTGAATATAGTGGAAATCGAGCAGGAAATGCGTGAAACAAGGATTTCATTCGTACTATTCGTATTGTATTCACAGCGGTTACTATTTATTCAAATCCAATGAAAACCACCAGGAAATCTGATTTTAAGGTCAACTAAATTTTACCTCCCATATATATGCGCAGATGCTACCACTGTTCTGTGAATCATAAAATCCAAAGAAATCTATACAGCATTTAGCCAAATTTTATGAAAATCGAATGTTGTTAACATTGTTACAGTTTATTCCACCATTGAAGGTATGTAGACATCAGCCCGGGTTTTAGTGTTCCCGAAGATTAATGTATGACGAAGTTATACTATCATTGATATATCGAGAAGTAGACACACTGACTAGCTGAAGGATCCTTTGCTGCTTATTTGTTTCCCAATCGATCTACGGAGGTGAAGCACAGATACAGCTCCATTCAAGTCATCTTCAATTGTATTGCGAGCTATTTAAGTTTAGTTGTAAGGTATGAGTTTAGATAATTTAGCAAAGACTATTCTAAATAAACAAAATCGATAGGTACATGAATGAGAAATCTTGTGCAACAACCTGCAGTTTTTTCTCTTCTTGTTAGATTACAACGGTTCATGCTTAAAATTACAAGAAATGATTTTGATAACTTATTTTGTTGAGAACATGTATTTCCTGTCTCCATATATTCTATGATTCAAGTTGTATCCTATGAGTACGTCATTAACTTCAATTTTTATGCCACTCACTTCTGATTCATGGGAATAAATTCGTATAATTCATAGCCGATTAGTGATATCGCTGTTACGCGGCCTTTACTATACACATCGAGTTGAAGGGAAATAAAACTATTGATTGATGTAGCTTTCCGTGGATTGAGCAGAAAAAGGGACTAACCACCGCAATATCTTCTAATCGCGTCCGTGAGAGCGGCCGATTCTCCCTGAGACATCTCTCGGGATATAAAATATAAATGAACAGTTTATGTGCCGCACCGGAAAATAAGACGTCAAAATTACAAGACGTGTTTCGTGCGCGAGGCGGTCGCCATTAGGAAAGTCAAACCCGGGGAGAAAACTGGATTGGGAGCAGCGCAGGCTCAGCAGGGGACCTTTTGACGGCGGCGGCGCAGTGTGAGCGACGCCGGGGCTGCGCATCACACGCGGAGAACACGCGATAGTTTCGTCAGGTAACCGCGTGCGTAGCTCGTAAAACTTAATCGATTCGTTAATTACGGCCAGCTGAGAGCTTTTGTCGGCTCGAGCCGCTTGCATGTGGGGTGCTTCCGAAGTGGGCCATAATAATCATAAAATGAGGTTGCCTACTCCTTTAAGAACTACTGCCGTTTCATCTTAGTAACTTTTACTAATTACACGCGAATGAATTGACCCAGTTGATATACACGATGTCACGACTAGAGTGCTTATGTGAAGACTTGAAAATTTACTCAGCTTCGTCCATCTGGAACTCTTTGCATTTTTGCAGGATTTGGATGAAGTAAATCATGTTTTGTTATGGAAATTGGATACTGTGTGGGGTATGGATAGATTCCCTCCCCGATCCTTGAACTCGGCACCTCTGCATATAACCTGGCGCCTCCTTGCGTCGTGGTTATCTCCTGGGTGTTGCGGACATTAATCACCTCATCCCGTGGAAGAGGCAACTAAACGATTCCATCATATAAGACTGCATCAATGTGTACTCGAGGAGAGTTGGCGAATGAGATGAGAACAGCTCAATTCAGCTGTATGAAGCTACAACTAGAAATAATCAGGAACTACTGCTCAAGAAGGTGATGTGGATTGATGAGTCTACTTGAGGAACAAACTGGTTGCATCGAACCAGACAGGGAAACATCAAGACCATTGCTTGTTTAGTAGATGCATTTAAGCTGTCCTGAGCTGATGGTAAAACATTAGTATTACAACTACAGAATAGAACGGAGGAAAACGATTGATTACACAAACGCATCCAAAATCATTGCAAATTTTTGAAAAACATATTAGCAGCCCGAATAACACAAATTTCCCCACACCAATCAAGTGCAGTCTACTGTATATTTTCCAAATTTGACTTTTTCGCCAATTGGTTTTCCATGGTCTGAACATCTACATTTTTCGGACAATGTCGCGGTTTTATGCTCACTTGCCCCACTTTGCGAAATAATGTTTCCGTGCTAGTTTTGAGCCGGTAGGGTTTTTCAGAGACTATGAGGATCAGGCCATGAACGGTCCTCTATAGCTTTCATCTCCTTTGAAGCAATAGAAGGTGCGCATCCCAGTTCAATGAATCGAATTTCCTAAAATACTTTTTCTACTCGTATGTCCATTTTCTCCACAAAATTAGTTATCTATTTGATAATCCACATGCCTATCACAATAATGAGTCAACTGCTAATTACTAAACCCAATCTTGTATACTAATTATCCTAAATTCCGTTTGAAATGGGTCAAAACTATTTTCAGGCATAAATATTTCTTTTCCAATGGTAAATTTATAGTCAAGTTCCACTTTCATCAAAAGTTTGCCCCTGAAAAACAGACAGGCATTCGAATGAGGTGGGGAGTTGCTCAGATTTTAATAACGCAGTATTTTTTCCTAGTTATGTGAGAAATAATTTATTTTGTCTATAACTATGTGCAAACTGAAATACCCTGAAATCCACGACGTTGCTACAAAATTGAAGTGAAGTATAATTTATATCAACTCGTTCAGATGAAATCCAGCATCAGTCCTCCTCCGTCCCTCCTTCATTGGAACCTCGATGTAGATTGAGTAATTTCGACCCTGATGATGCAACATGTGTATTTTATTTCTTCTTTTAATAACAAAGTCGACCTCTTAAATTAATAAGATAATTACAGGTTATTGAATACTATAATGACCGCTGGTTCTCCCTTTTAATAAGTTTTATCACGACAGTTAAGCCTTTGAAGGGTTTTATCTGGTATCACGTATGGGGGACATGGCTCTGGGAGTCGGCCTTTCCGATGTTATCCTCCAGTTAGAGATGGTTATCTGCTCCCCGATGTGGATGATATACTCATTGTTGCGAGTGTTTAGAGAACCCCATCAACTAACAAGGGAGGTCCAATTAAGAGCTTTTCGTGGTCAGCATCTTCGGATCAGGCTACTGGTCGCGGAAGGCTCGAGGGCCTCGTGCGTTCAAAACCGTAACACAAGCTGGAACAATTACGTTGAATAGGGGATAGTAATTTTCTTATTGGATTTACAATCTTTAGCTTTCTTCTCCCTCCATCTTCTTCTATTCTTAGATTTACCCTATTTACGTTCTTGTAGTTGTGGCTCCTTTTGTTGTTAATACATTATCTTGAAGATTATTCATCAGTAAAGATATAGATACGAATATTTCACCAAGACGGTTCAACGATGAACTCTAATTGAAGTACGTTCAGCTTCGAACACCCTACCTTGGCCGGTTAAAGGGATGAACTCGGATTACTCGTTGTTTGTCTTCAGATTTTCGTTTGCGCTCACTGCGTTGATATACTATTATAATTAAAATCATCATTATGCCACTTGTTCAGGAACATGGTACTTCGTCATTAGGGTGGAAATGATACAAGTATAAGTAGTTTTTACACTGACCCGGTTGACAGCCTAGCCATCCTCTAAGTCTACTTAAAAGTGCTCTCTCAATGGAAAAGATCAGAAAGAAAACATTGGCTAATTTGGCTACGGATGAAAGAAGTACGCCACTGCTCATCACATTCCGTTGGACATGCTTGGCGTAACTCAACTGCAAAAAGTATTGGGGAAATTCTCGGAGAAATGATCTGCACGGACATTGTCTGAAGTTCCTTGACTCCCCCTTGTCCATCCATCGCCACCGCAGTTTCCTCAATTATTCGCTGCAGTGCTCTGAACAGAAAGCTGGCAGTCCTAGGACAAAATCCTCAACTATGAGCTGAGTCAGATTGATTCAGGATAGATTCGTGATGTTCCACATTTTTTTGAAGATGTTCTGCGGTCTACAACTTCTTATGCCATGACCCAAGATCAAAGCTTTGCAATTCGACGTGCGATTTATTTTTGGTAATTAGTGTTTCTGATAAGGATTACTGCGGGTGAAATACTTGTAATGTCTGATCAACAGCGTCCAGCACCAAAGAGACCTGTACTTAGCAGCATCGAAAAGTTTGAGACATACATTAGTGTTTAATCCTATTCGTTAAGTATCGAACTAATTCCAACTATATTATTCCAGGGAAAACAGATAGTGATACGAGAACACTAATCTCATTTTCCATGTTAACTAATACTGGCAGAATTCCAAGTAGATACGCATATGCATTTGACAAATTGTCTTAAGACAACTTATCACAAAACTTGACATATATGGAATAACAAAGAGCAGTACTGTTTACATGTAGCTTTATATTATAGGTCCAGCATTATCAATCATCATCTAAATCGAACGATATATGTACATTGGTTGATAATTATCTTACAATTTGAAAGTTGATATCACACTCGATGAGCAGCTGAATGCATTTCATGCAACTGACTCCCCAAAACCTTTTAAGAGAAAAACAGAGAGCAAATCCTTTTCTTATTTGAAAAGAGAGAGAGTTAAATTGAAAAAATTCGAAAGTTGAAAGTTTTCTATTCGGTTCGTTCAAAAATAAATCAAGATGCGGCCTCTTTCTACAATTTCTACACGGAAAAAAGTTGAAAATCTAGGGATAGCTTTCTACAAGTTGAGGCAAATGGTTTCCAACAGCGAGAATGTAAGTTGTGGTGAAACGGTAATTTTGGAGAATTGAAATAAACCGTAATTTTGTGAAAGTCATGGCTATTAAAGTTCAAAATCTAAGAGGTTATATCATTTATTGATATTATAAAGCTTTCATACGGTTGGTACATAATTAGAGTGCGTTAAGCAAAAAATACTGTTGGAAACCACTTGTGAAATTCATGCTAAAAAAATGTTTCAATCAGGGAGTGAGAAAATGAAGTGAAGATGAAATACGTAGAGGAGGAATAAGAAAACTCATGTTTATACAATGTTTGACAGAAAGAACTGATAGAAATAAACAATATATATACTCATGAAGGGGGATAGGAGGCAAAAGTGAGGGATAAATTACATACTAGAGTCTACTCATACAGAATAATTATGGGTAAGACGACAGTAGAATGAAAAATTTTAAGATGACAGCATGCTGAATCGACTGAGGCGATTTTCAAAATAGGAACTAACGTAGGACGAAACAAACGAGTGAATAAACTGATAGAGTTGAAGAGAAAAGATGGAAGGCAAAAGAAAAATATGATGATGAGAACAGCATGCTGCGTATATCATGCTTGGCTGATTTTTTGTATGACGTATAATTGAGAAATAATAGAGGTGGGAAAAAATGGAAATTAATGGGGGATGAAAGAGTACACAATCTTGTGGGGGGTGAATATGAAAGAATCAACTCTAGTGGCAATGGAACAAAACAAATGAGTTGGATCTGGAGGCATACTTCCTGGTTGAGGTTGGTGTGGGTTGGGGTCGCGTCTACTTACCTTGCCAGAAGCAGCTGCCGGGGGCGCCGATGTACAAGCGGCCACCGTCCTGCAATCAAGAAGAGCAATCAGTAAGGCAATAATCACAATCTTGCATCAGACAAGAGTAAAAATCGTGGCATAAATGATAATAACGCTAACTTGCTAACTTGTTAAATGTGCCACAAAGCTTCCAAGTATTGGTAACATAAGTATATTTGTTTAAAACACGTTTTAACCAAGCAAAAATCCATCAATACTCAATGGGCGTCGTCACCCTAAAGACTCGTAATCAATCATTTCAAATTCAAACTCCGACAGTTCCATTCACACAGTTTATATGAACTGTGAAGACCGCTGAAGGAAATTTCGCTATAGGTGTTTCTTCAGAATCCTCTATTGATTGATTTCGGATACCCCTTATCATAATAATTGAATGATAATAACGTTTTCGGAAATCGCAGTTGCCTGTTTTGGCCTTGCACGTCTATAAATCGAAACGAAATCCACGGCACGGATTCTGCCTCAAAAGGTAAGAATTTGCATTACTGTTGAACAAAGTCCAAATGATAATGAATCATTTTCTGAAGTCGATCCAACCAGGTGATGATGAAGCGATATACGAGTTTCCAGTTGAATATCAACAACTGAATACGAACCACAAGAACCTATGGAAATTACCACCAATGAAGTCATTAAACAAGCGTGGAACAACTCAAATTGTTCATCAATATTTTCACTTATAACAACAATTCACAGGATATGTTTCCACGTTCTTCAACAGAGTAGATGGAGAACATTTTTGGAAATGTTTATATTAAAATGTTCGGTGCCATTGCCCAATAGATAGCTTCATTATCTCAAAAAACTTGGTAAAATTGTAAAAAATCCAGAAATTTGTTTTTGCACCAGCATATTAGGTACCTACGAACTTGAAACATTCATTTTATATAAAATGAGTAAATAACATTATTTTGATCCATCAATTACTGAAATTTAAACACAGTTTAAGTATAAAAACAGAGTATGATAGAAAGTTGTCTATATTTCCACAAAAATAAAGAGTTACACCGTTAAATCGATTTCGACGGTTGAGTCATCATCAGCAACAAACATGAACTTAAAATGGGTATTGATATAAGGTTTTCAGGAGTTTTGAAAATGGGGAACTAGAAGAAATCCCAGAGCGATGGGCTATCTCGATCTAGCGGAAGCAGAGCTGTACTGAGAAAAAGGTAACCCCACAAAATCAAACAACAAAATAACATAGATAGACAATTAACATAATGTTGCATAATATTAATGGCTTTTAACGTAATTCCAATTACAGGTAATTGGTGGAACGACAACTTTTCTCCGTTTTTCTTGCTCATGGAAACCACAGTAAAACTTCGCCTCAAGATGGAAATTCAAGGGGGAATATCGTGTGGCGCGATCTTGAAAAACGGTGCTGGGAAGTTTTTAAAGTCTTAAAGGTTTTACAAAAACCACGTTTTCGCGGACGTTGGTACAATGTACTCAGGAACTATGGAACATCAGGCTAATTTTTCGTTCATTTTCTAGCTGAATAGTTCTTCATCGTTATGCATTTTTTTAATAACAGAAATCAAGTGCAACGCGTTGAGAAATATATCTATCCAAATCTTGGTTTTCGTCACAGCGCCATTGAACATTTGTTTGGTTTTTTTCCAGTGCGAATAAGAAAAATGGTTAAATACAGGGAAAATGCACTTTTAACAAAACAAAAAAAATAATGTCTCCATGTTCTATGTTCAAAGAAAACTTATGAGTAAAAATAGCACATTTTACGCTATAACCAGCAAAGCCCCTTAACATAAATGTACTCGTAATAGGATAATTTAGGAAAATTCTCTTATACGGTCACGCTAGGTGGCAGGAACGTTTTTCTTCGTTCTTGAAGTTCTAAATATTATGGTCGATTCGCCAAATCCACCCGATTTCATTTTCATAAACTGAAGCAACGATTACACACAAAGACAACTAATGTTACTCGGCCAAGTTGGTACCTATCACAGCTAAGGGAATTAGCAAAATTAATTCACCCGGATATCGATCGTCTAAACTGGAGCAAACTCGATGGGAATTTAAACTTGCATTAGTAAAAGACAATCAGTAGGTAGGTAGTAATTGTATCCCAATTTCCAAACTCTAGAAGTTCAAAGTCGTTTACACTTTTGGTTAAAGGGATCTGGGTTAGATTCTATTGTCGTACCACAATCTCATTGTTCTTCCTCCAACTGTGCTATTAACGTTTTTAGTGAAATTATTCAACCGTCGACTGAATATGGGCACTCAGTTCTTTTGCCCGCACCATCAATTTCACGGCATTTCCAACGCTGGCTGGTTCTAATTCAATCACACAGCCTCTGTCTTGAGAGCTTCGCCGCCGAATTTTAATGAATGCCACTAACGACGTCTGGATCTTTGAACGGACCCCACTAAGAAGAAAATTGTGTAAATTGGTATCATTGAAACCGGCTCGTGATGACCTGGGTGAGACTTTGAGTGACAAGAGGGACCTCCTCTGATAAAAAGTCCGTTCATTGCCCGGAACTCATGCGGGCCCAATCAGTCAAAAGGAAGGCAGGCTTGATTGGTGGAAAAAATGGTAATTTCTGTCGTGTTCGATAATGATATAGTTGCATCCTTGATATGGACGGTCATAAGAACAACGGACATTGCAGTGGTTAACAATAACGCAGCTTGTTTGCTAAAAGCATACATAGAACCCATTTTCATCACCCGAAAGTGAAAACGAAGCTTCTGCTACTTGAGGGTGGATTCGGAACCAAAAATGGCGAAGAAACAGATAAGTTGAGATAAAAGTGAGATACTTGGGAATATACTTGGACGAAGGTTTGAAGTGGGATGTTCAAATTTCTTTGCTTACCAAAATGGTGTATTTATGTTTTCTACGCCCTGAGACGCCATATTTCAACCCAGTTGCTTGTTCTTGTATAAAAGCCTTAGTGCAGAGTGTCATATCCTTTGGAATTATTTCTTGGGGCAGCCACCGCAGTTCTGAACCCTTTGAGAGTTATGCAGCGAACCATACTGAAAATAATTCTTCGTAAAACCCCACCAGTTCGCTTTTTAGTGATTTAGCCGTATTTTCTGTTGACCAATTGTACAAACAAAACCTTACTTTTTCTTCCCGGTTAAAGTAGCAAACGAAATTGCTGGAATAGTATGAATCTGTCAGGATTATAACATTCGAGGGTTGAATTAGTGCCTCTAATGGCGCTGCATTAGAATTTTCACCATGTCTAATCATAACTGCTTTTTGACTGGACTCCCCCACGGGAACTGTGGTTGCATGGTTCTATACTCACATATGGTTTAAAAATCATGTCAGTTTTTAATTAATTGGTACCTATTGGTAGACCTGAAAGCAATTACATCGATTTTCTGTCAGGATTAATCAAGGGTGCATTAATTGCGTTAGAATTTGTATTGCATCTGGCGGAAGATTAAAATTTACATTAAACAATGACAGGGGGCAGGATCTGACAAAATTAAGAGCTCCTGTTCTAGCTCATAAAACAATCCTCACCCGATATTGTATGTAATAGATCAAATCATCTATAACACCAGGAAAGGTTTCCATGAATCGCATCCTTGGATGAGAATATATTGTTTCTGAAACTCGAGGAGAGCGATTCTACGCAGGGCTAACACTAAAAGACGCCCCACAATCTACAAACCGCAACCGCAGGTCCCTCAAGGGGAAAGTGAGAAGGCTCGTTCTACCCATATCGCTGTCTTCGTGCTATCAGGGTGGAACACTATGGAGTTCCCAGAGGGCGAAGTGACACTACGGACGACCCCGGGCACAATAGCAACTTGAGCTGACATGAATCGACTGTGGGTAGACACTAACTCTTTACGAGAATAGATTGCTGCTTGTGGGCACAATGATAAAACGTCTGCCAAGATGGGTGTGGCAGACAGCTTATCCGTATTAGTAACATGAAGACCACTGGAATGTTTTAAATTTTAAAAGGTTCTCATCCTTCAAAGGAGCAGAAATTAAGATTTCAGCAAAGATTCAATGGACAACAACGTCACGGGTCATGTTCCCACAAACATCGAACATTCAAATGGGTAGTTCGATTTGTTGCAGATGTCGCTTCGCTAACTCTATGCAGAGTACAGATGACAGATTATTAAGCCATCTCACCCCGATTACCCTGTAAATTTGGGCTCGGTCGAAGAAGCTGGACGTGAGAAAATGATGTTTGATGCAATTTATGTTAGGTATGCTTAAACTTATTAAATTGTGACAATAAAACACATAGGGAACCATTTACAGCCTAGCTCGTATATCCTTGCACTTTCATCAAAATCAAAAGAACAATGTAACCGATTGGTTTTCTTTAAGAATTTTACTTTCCCGCATGCGCAGTAGCTAATAAAGAAGAGAAAAGAAAATTGATATGAGACTCTGATCTCATACGGTCAAAGAATATGGAGTTTGGACGATATTACTTAGGTCCTCAGACTTAGGTATTGATTTTTAAGCAATAAAACTCAAAGGGGTGATAAAACTCCTAACTGTCACATCCCCTGAGATCATCAAATTTGGATTAAAACCGCCGAAAACAAAACAAATGAAAACACAGCAAACAAGAGTGCTTCTGGTTGCTTTCCTCGACCTAACACTCAACTGAATTGAAGCTTAGGAGACAGCGTTATAGTAGTTAGTACATTTTTGTATTATCCATCACGCTCTGGGGCAGCCTCAGCCATTTTAAAGAATACACTTTCATCCGGTCGTTTGACTCAAAACCCTGCGATTGGTGAGCGAAAAGATGTTCGTATAGTAACCTGAGTGGTCTCATACGTTTCAAAGAACTAATTTTTATCTAATTCACACAAAAAACTACCGTCTTACTTCAAATAATTCCGATATTTCGATCTCTTCAATGTTTTTACTCCTAAATTTTAACCCGTACGGCTGACGGATTGAAACGCCGAAATTACTAGCACATCGCGGATCGATGTTGCATTTTTGAGTCAAGGTTCGTTAACATTGATCCAGTTGTTTCGGGGAAAAGCCTCGGACGGCATATGGCGGACGGATCTGACAAACAGACAAGCATGCGAACACACAGACAGATAGACACAAACAAAGTTGTTTTGAACGAAAAAAAATTATGTTGTCGCCCGATACCCAATGAAATGGTACCTGAAGTTGTGTATTAGGTATAATTCAAGTGTGAAATCACGAGAAGGCAACACTATCTGGGCTCCAACGTAAATATAAGCGCGGTGTGACTAATAAAACAATTACGTCTATCTTCGAAGGAACCCATCTAACTCTACCATGGAGGAAAATTTCTGTCTGCACAGAAAAGTCAGAGAACCACTTTCTAAATTTGAAACATAAAACTAACTATTATTTTATATTTACACGTATATTTTCAAGTATAAAAAAAGTATGTTGAGCACTTTTCGCCATCTCGTGTATTTTGATGGCCGTGAAACTAATCAAAAGCAGAAATGGAGAAATCGTTGGAAAATATTGGAAAAAAAAAACACTTTTAATACTCCTTTGAACGAATCGTCATAAACAAGTCTCAGTTTTGTGACGGATTTGGTTAGTTGGCCCTTCCCGATTTCAGAAACCGTCTCCTTGAATGATAAATCAAGCTAAACGTTTGCGCTCAAGCCCTGGCGCATCCTCTGAGCGTGGCGGAGCATTATATCCGCATTCAGCTCAATGGAAGGGGCAACTACACCATTCCATCACCTCACAGTTTGTCATTCCTGTTGGACCTTTCTGGTGAGCAAAACGGGAAAAATTACTCGTCATTGAAATTTACGGCTGGAATTTAAAGACAAAAGTGGATGAAAAAGCTGCAAATATAAAAATACCAGTTGTTTGATTCGCCACAATTTACTGGGCGATTTTCTAAATGTTTAGACTCGGTCCCATTCACATTCGTGTTGCCATTCTTTTTTTCTGTCTAAGAGAGCGAATGGATGACAGTAAAACGTTGGAGTGGGTTCATTCGATTCATGCTATTCACGGCTATTCTATCGATAAAACACAACATAACATTTCTCGCTCATTTTTGATATTCTGATTCCAGCTTATTATTCTCAATAATGAACCTTTATAACCGATCCCCTCAATAGTTATTGGTTTCCGTGTCAAGATACAAATCAAAAACAATCTGTCTGTCTGCCACCTGAAGCTTTTATACGAAATTACTAGTTCACAATTTACGAAATTTGGATAAAGAACCCTACATCAATCCGGAATGTGCCAGAACCTCGTTACCTCGATGAATTAACCCTGAGGGATAAAATATATTTAATGATTAAACTGTTGAACATATTGATAGGCAATGCATGTACTGCAAGGACGTAATGCTGGTCAGGTCCCAATATGCTTTTTTAATCATCGTATTACACTTATCGGCAAAATACTTGGGTATGACTCTTGATACTAAACTAAAATTGAAAGACCACGTTAAGAAGAAAAACGAAGAACTGTAAATAAAATTTAGAAGATTGTATTGGTTGCTTGGTATTCATTCAGAGCACACATTCTCCATACATAATCAACTGCTAGTGTACAAGAAGTTCTGAAACCAGTGTGGACGTATGGTTTACAGCTCTGGGGCTGTACGAAGAAGACTAATATTAAAATGATTCAGACTTTTCAAAACAAAGTGCTAAGGAGTATCGTCAATGCCCCCTGCTACATTCGCAATGAAGACCTCCATCGGGAAATGGAGACAGTGAGCGAAGTTATTAAGCAGCAAACAATTAGACTTCACGCGCACATAAACCCTGAAGCACTTCACCTCCTAGAGAACAGTATTGTCATCCGGCGGCTTGATAGGACAATACCCTTGGACCTAGTGATGCCACGTGATTAGTGAGTCAGTGCAGTGAATGGGTGCTATCCGGAGTATAGCCATTGGGCTATCAACTCCATAAACTGTAAATTATTGTACGAGTGTAAATTAACTTGATGCTCAGTTGTTATATTATTGATATTCTTGTAAATAAATATCGATTTGGAAAAAGAAAAAAAAATTACACTTATAAACATAATTATAAACAGATAATGAGCTTCTTGTAAAATCAAACAAAATAGCATGAGAACTTTCTGGGAATTTTAGTCGGTATTCGATTGAATGAATCAGCCTTAACCTCCCCCCTCCCATCCCATTGCTAAACCAATTCAAAATTATTGAGTTCTAACGCACATGATAGTTTTTAAGAAGGAAAAAAAGAAGTAGTGAAGGCAAGAACTAATCACTAACGCTCTCTCCATTCACCCACTTCCATAATTAAATTAGAAAAAAATCTGAAATATGTATCAAATCAAGATGAAGAATCGAACAAAAAATAATCAGGAAAATCGACAGTATAATATGTAGGAGCAGCGCTTGAACGGATTGGCTACTGTTCCCCTTCCATTCTTCCTCCCAACAGATTGAAATTAAGGATTATTTCATGAAACTTAAAATTTTAGTGGTTCGTTGAACAATCAGACTAAGGTTAGGGAGTTTCGATTTCTTGCACGAGAATAGAAGCACATATGAATCTATCCATATGCAGGTGAAGCTAGTGTGGAATGCAAACGTTATTCCTTAAGTAAAAGGCATAAACAATGACAAATACTGCCCCCAATGAGATGTGGAAATCGCAATAACTCCTGTGTTCAGAACGAACAAGTAGCTCTTGCTTCAAGTTGTTCCCCCTCACGCAAGAATAAGATTCTATCTCAAGGCAAAAATAACTGCAAGACCGCAGGATAAGCACCTCCTTGTTTATTGGACGGAAGAATTTCCTCAATCGCGTGTATCCCCCGGTTTCAAATCGACAATAAAAGTGGCAATTATGCGCCAATGAACGTCTCACGTCACGGGGGGCTTGTTCGGACTTTTCTGCGTCCGGCTCGCAGTGCGATAGAAAACGCGTTGAACACGGTTCAGAGGTTTTATCCCCGGTTAAGAAGACACCGTTAGACTGAGCTAATGAGCTGTTAACAAGGAAGGACGCTCTGGAGACAGCTGATTGCGATTAACATAAAGCAGACATTAGCATAGACCGCGTGGGCTGGTTGTGGAGAAATTCTTTCTCTTGTTGCCTCGAGTGTGGAAGATGCCGCCTTCATCAAAGATGATGTTGGTCGGACTGTATTTTAGGTTCTCCAAGAAAATTTGTAGAGAACTCACTGAAGGAATCTGTACAGCCAACTAGTAATGTCGTTTCTTTTACACTGGTGTATGTGGAAAAAAGTTTACTATCATAAAACCTCTGTTTTCAAATGTTAGCATCTTGAATTGGAAAGGAATGAAAAGTAACCTCAGAGTTCATTTACATTATCACGGTCAATAACATTTTATTCTTCAAAAACCGTATGCCTTCTGGTAATTTTGCACACTAGAGCCGTTTCAAGCCATTCAACGATTAAAGCAGGAAGCATTCAACGTCATTGATTAACTTGATATAGTACATTATACTACGAGGCCCTGATTTCCAAAAATTCAACTTTGCCGGTTGACACATTTTTCATAAATATCAAGAAACCCTCTAAAACTGCAGAAACGAGTAATTTGCAGGTTTTTTTTCTCTTCATCATTTAGGATCACTGTGGCATCATTGAAGCCATACAGGGTGGCTCTTAATGAACGAACCACCCTTTCTATTTCCGTGGATTGTGGAGTTTTGTTTTAGTTAAATAAATTTTTAGGCAAGCGGTTCGGTTCCTGCGCCCAGAAGGATACTCGGAGAAAACAGGAATGTTTTGGTGCCAAATACATTTGAATAAAATTGATCCACTTGTATATAAACAACTTGGATATATCGACGAATCGTCTCGACAAGATAATTTAGATACTAACCCACCTGCCTAAAAACTCATCTAACTAAAACAAAAATGATCAAAGTGATTTTTCATGCGATGCGCAAAAATGCAATGGTTAATTTTTTTGCAAAAAAATAAGGGGAGGTTACTCCTACAAGTTTTTTAATTTCTCCACAATCAACGGAAATAGAAAGGGTGGTTCGTTCATTAAGAGCCACCCTGTATATAAGAAAATATATTTTTAAAGGAAATGATAGCGCAGAAATTAGAAACTTGATAGATGGATATTTGATTTTTAATACAGCGTATCGGCACATTTTCTTTGCTTTTGACACAAACAATGTCTTGGGCCCATTCAATTTGAGAATTAAACACGACGTTCGATTTTCGAACAGTCACGTTGTAAATCTTTGCATGTATTATTGTTGAAATAGTTGTCGGAATCAAAGTTGACTGGTGTTTGTAAATGTTTTTAAATCTAAATGTAAGTGTTTGTTCGTGAATGTGTGGTAGTTGTGTTAAAACTGCCAACGTTTTTCAATAGTATACCATAAAATCGAATGCCAAAAGTGTTTCTTTCCGAATGTATTGTAGAAATAGTTTGTCTAAGGGAAAAGCACCAATAGTGGACACTGTACCAATAGTGGACACTTCGGACAAAAAGTTGTAGAATAAGGATTCGGGTTGAGCAGGGCACTTGAATCTTTTTGGATTAACTAAAGTAATAGCCTAACAAACGTGATGAACCAAAAGAAAACGTTAGGGCCAAAATGAAAAATAATAACTTGAGATTAAAAACAACCAGTCTGTGGGTGGAGTGATTTTGAGCAGGACGCTGTGCAAAATGCTAAGGAATAGAAAGTATGGTTTAAGCAATGTTCACATATAATATTCAAATATTTGTGCCCATTGGTTTGAATATATACTTCAGTAACTAAATTGTCGATTTTCCAGTCGCCTAACTCCGTTAATATTGATAAAGTGGGCTTTTAAAGCATGTCCACTTCTAGTACAACAAAAATGACGGATGCTCCGGTAGTGGACATCCCTGTTCACGACTGGTGCAACTTCCCTTTTCACGAAAGGATATTTTCTTAATTTTCTACTTGTTCATTTGTATTGGAACAAGCTCTCGGTACGATTTTCAAATGAATATATTGTTGCAGACCAGAGGCGGACTGGGGGTGTCCTATACTAGTGCAAGAGATGTCCACTACTAGTCCATGATCTATCTCTACTTATACATGAATTGTTCTCTACTGGTGCTCACTTCATTCTTCCAGTTGAATGGAATTCTTTTTGTTTTACTACCGATTAGATATATACATGATTTTAAACGAGATTTTACGTCGTCTTGTTGATATCTACGACGTGTCCACTACTGGGTCATGAAGTGTCCACTACATCAACACTAGAAAATTTTAGCTGTCCACTACTGGTGTTTTCTGTTATTCCACAAAATTTGACTCTATTTCTTCAAACATTTATAAAATTGGTGTTTCCTTAGATTAAACTCAACTAAAAATGTCTGAAGAACGTGTAGACACCCAAAAAAAATTTGAGAGCTAAAAATTTATGAGGTAACACAAACAATCACACAAGATTTTCTTAACATGTCCACTACTGGTGCTTTCCCCTTAACTTAAAGTTCAATGTTGTATGTTAATATTTGTAAATGTAAATGTTTGCATGTAAATGTGGTCAAGTTGTATTCCAGAGAAAAAAAGAACGTTCTAAAGGCCGCATGTCGAACATTTTTCCTCCGATAGCTTAGAGTTCTATTAACGGATCAGGGAGCGAAGTAACGCGAATAACATCATAAGAGACGCCACATATGGAGCCCATTTTAAATGCCTTTTTGATGGGAAGAGAATACCAGCTGCATGATTGCGCTAGGAAACTCTGCATTTTGCTACTATAAATGGACGCGACGTCACCAAATGTTCTCTCGTCGACGAGAGGACATTCCAATATGACTCCCCAATAGGGAGGACTACCGATTGCCTATAGGATTTTAACGATCCTTGTTTCTGATTAACTCCGACTGGTTGGACGGAGTTTATCGCTGACGTCCGCGTTTATTGTCTCGCGGGACAACCGTCCTGTTATGTGTCACCTCCACACGATGACGCCTTATAAGTCGAGCGACTTGTGTCGCGTCCTTGCGTGTTGCTGCTATATTGAGCCGACCGGCTCGTTAGAAATGACGATGCAGTCAGTTAAGAGTTTATGCTTTCATATTACTCTTCGTGTAACAACTATTCATTATTTTGCTGCTACCTTAGGAATATTGAGGTATCAAAAAAGTATCGGTATTTGATAAATCGATATTAGAAATTTAAAGAAGTATCGACTTGGTAGTTCGCTACATCGTAAAACAATCTAGATATATCGGTCATTTTTCACAACAGAAATGTCAATACCTAGAAAAATATCAACGTTTTAATGTATTTCTAGTAGTTTGATCAGTTCATCTTTAATACGGCAGTGGAAATAGTAGTGTTACTGGTGCAATTGCAGAGGCTTGCAGCAACATTAGGGAAGAAAACGGTCATCTGTCGATCAGCTTTGGTTTCGAAGTTCAATAAAATTGCGTTTTAGACAGAATAATAAGTTTCAAGCTCAAGTAGGAATAATTTAAGAACTGATCAAAATTTTAGTAAAAATTTCAATTTAGTACATTTTACCGGGGATGCAAGTTTGAAGGAACTATGTAGTACCCACCTAAATTGATAGAACTGCCCTTACCATTACCGTATTAATACTCACCTTACATTGTTCCCTAGTGCACTAAAAAGATTTCATCAGATATGAATTTGATTAATTCAGAGAGGATAAACAGGGAGAAACTTCTTCGTCAATTAATTTGAAACTGGCAAGGAACTACTGGGAACTAGCAGGGATTTCTTGTTTAGTGTAAAACTAAACACCGTTCGGGCAATAAAAATATCGGTTCCGATAATGTCATAGTTTAAGTACATCGGAATATCGTCGAAAAAATATAAATACATTGAACAAAAAGTACCTATAAATACATCGATGTTTTTCTACTTTTCTAGTCTCCTTGATGTCAGGGGGCATTTGTTTGCGGAAGTAAAAATTCTCTGTGTTTTAGAAGTTTTAGACCGTTCTAAATCACTTTGCGCCTGATTTTAGAAAGAAATGATAGCCGTTGTACACTCATTTAAGAACTAAGCTTCAGCTTCTCCATTAGAAGTCACAGAAACTAGATTTACAGATCGTTGCAGTCTTACAATCCCTGTTATTGTAGCGTCCATGGAGCAGTTCATTTACGTCTATTCTTCAATGATTGTATTCAATCGATTTTGGCATCCTAACATTTAGCTATGTTTCCCGATTTAAACATTTACTACCGATGCAACGAAGGCAAGTTAAAATTATGGCACTACCCCTGATGATGAAAGCATTCTATAACTCCCCGCTGTACAATTCCTGTAGGTTTGGTTTTCTGGTAGTTGGGAGAAAAATTATCCCTCATAACCTTGAAGAGACTTCGGTGTTGCATAAAATCTTTTATTTCATTGTTGGTAATAATGAATGGCAAATTCCAGGCCAGAAAGCGTACCTAGTTACCACCAAGGAAATACAAGATGTCAAGTTGTTGACACGTATCTGTTTAAGCCTCGCCCAAAGACCGCAGGGAAAAACCTGTCCGCCTTATTACAGACATTAAGATAGATAAAACGGCCTCTCACCCAACAGACTTCTGTGATTTATTCTCTCGATGTGGTTTATTATAAATACGCTTGGGAGTTTTGTGGTTTGATGGTTGAGCGGCCGTCAATAGAGGTGCTCTGGACATTTCAAAGTTCGTCACTACCTCTGAATACGCCCCTACGCATTCTACCGCACACAAGGCTGTTCCTTGATTACCTTTTGTGATAGCCTCCCACACAAGGGCTATTATAGCCTCCATCACCTATCGAGCCGTCTCTATCTGTTTTTAATTGCCGATAAAAAAGAGGGAGGAGGGGGCAGGGCCCCCACACCTCAATTTTTCGCTTATCAGCGAAGCCCTTCTGTGTTTCCCATCCGGGACACCCCTCCTTCCTTCTTCGCCCATCACATTGGTCAAGCCATGAAAAGACTTCTCTCACGGTCAATTGTCACGGTAAATCATCCGTTACCGTTAAACACCTTTTTTTCCAAAGCTTTTATTCCGTGTTTAGATTTGGTGAAGTGCACGAACGCTGTCGAAATAAATCGACGAAGAGCCCTTTGAACGGGATATCTCCAGTCACGTTTTCAACAATAGAGGTCCAAATGATGTTTCCACCAGCTGTCAACGGTTCGTTAGCATTCGGGTATTGAGAGAAATGGATTAAAAAAGCGTTCGCCAAGTTGGATGGACAATACACATCTCTCTCTTGTTGTAGCATGAAGATATATAAATATAGATATGATAAATCTATGTGGGTGTATGGAAACTAATACGAGCTTCCCCGATTAATTCCAGAACTGCAGGTGTGGGTGAGACTGTAATGATTTCTTCCTACGTTGGTGGATGGCTGAGCCATTCCAGGCTGTGGTAGTGCCGCGCTTCCCATCAATCTTCTGTCAAAATGATGAAACATACAGAACATCTTTTCAAGGACTGTTGCTAATAGTACGAGTAAAAGAGATAAATATTGGCACAATTGAATTCTACTTTTGCGCTTGCGCAGTAACAACAATCTAATCGAAATTAAGTTTACTTACAGCCTAACTGTTGGGTGGTTTTCTAACGTATTTCGCCCACTGAATAAGAGAAACAAAAGATCCAGAAAGACTACATTTTTCGCGAGAATGCATTCATGCTGACGGTGATGAAATCCCTAAGAAAGCAAATGGACGAAGAATTCATATACAATCGTGACCATTTTATCAATGCTGAGCTATGTGTGGAACAAACTGTTCACAAACCAGTAGAAGCAAAACCCAAGTCCAAACTCTGATTTAGGAGAGAAAATTATTCTACAACCTCTTGCATGTACAAGTTAATTTGGATATAAAACTGCGAATGACAGTGATGACATGGCAATAATTTTTCGCTGCATACTGTAACTTCAGTCATGGACAGTAGGTAAAAATTTACCGGGCATTGAGCAGTAAGGTTTCGAGAGAAAGAAATTGTTCCAAAGTCAGTGGAGGGTTGTGCCAGTAATGGATTGGCCATTAGCTTACGCTTTTTCTTCACTGGAAGTTGAAGCACAGCTGAAGTTCAGCTCTAGGTCCACCTAACGTTGACAAGCCACACGCCTGTGGGTGCTGACTCAGTGGAATATGAGATTCTTGTTCAATCAAGATAGCGAAATGGACCCAGCCACACAGTTGACTGTAATCGATCTCATGGCTGAGTAGATCACTTGGCTGTTTTGTGGCCCACCATCATCTTCACAACTTAATGGGCCCGCCAATTCGAGAACATTGATTCCTAGCTTCTCTACATGTATAACATTGGGGGGGGGGTCAAAAATTACTACCGTGACAACGGTGACATTTCTGTAATTGTCTCAGGGTATATACCGAACTGAGTGTGTATGCGTCAATGAATGTGTCAAGCGATATCTGCTGTAAAAGACGTGGCCTATTAACACCAAATATATGGCCGTGACATGGCGCGTGGTGTGGTGCGGGAAAAGTGCAGCGGACCAACTTCACTAGCTCCTTTCATACTTCTCTCCCTCCTCCATGTTCCTCAACTTCCCAAATCCTTAAGAGACTTGCGGCGTCGTGTAATCCTGGGCGAACCCCCAATTTTGCTTTATTATGTGTTATTTTCTCTAGTTGTGTGCCATCTTTGAGGGGGTTTTATTTCTTTTTTTTTTCAATATTTGGGAAAAAAATATTTTTCTTTTTTTTTCAATATGTAGGAAAAATATTTTTCTTCTATACAATTTGTGGTTAGTTTGGTATTCAAGGCCATCACAAAACAAACAGATTAGGTGAAACACATATTGAATGCACTTAGTTCAAAACTGTCACAAAGAAAGAAAAACAAGAAAAGTACATAACTAAACTCAATAACGGAACTCTCTAGATCTGTCACATATAATTTTGGATCAAACTGTAAGAAATTATCATATTTTTTGGAATAGATGCGGTGAATTGTGAAATGAAAATCGTGAGGAACATCGGTAAGCTCATAAGAATAACAGAATAAATTATTTAAAAATCGAAAAGGAGCCGTTTGCAGAATTCTTCTCTCTCAAACGCTCTCGCTTTATTAACTGCCTTGCAGCTCGGAGTTGGAGCGATTTACGGATGGAAAACAGCTTCCCAATCAACAGTTGTCGAGACTTAATCCGGTAGTTGTACCGGATACTGATGTGAATGGCGTATCAAGATCGCCTTTTTGCCCTGTTGGATGAACGGGTTCATAGCAAGTTGTATCTGGAGGCGACAGTTGATTTCCAAGTTAAATGTGTAGACTTGGGGGCTTTAAATCTTGTACTAGAGTATAATCAGCGCTGAACCTGGTTAGTGCGATTATATCAACATTCAACTCTGAAAACCAATTCGAAATGTTGACCAGAATAATATTGAGGGCGTTCTAGTGGATGAGATCACACTTCCAAAGATCCTCTTACAACTCTATTGCAGACATTGGTGTGAGAAAAACTAAAGAAGAGTTTATCTACTGTGAAATATACCACAATACTACAATTAGAGGCAATTCTTCTGTCAGCCAATAACTCAAAACTTGATTGAATGTTTTAATTTGGAAGAGATAATATAATTGTTTGATCATTACACAAGTTTTTGACCTGGGAAGGTCTCACCGTGAATTACCAAATTCACCCATAACTTACAGAATGAATTGGGAATAGTTGTGCTTAATGGTCGTTCATGCTAGGACGAGAGAGGGGAATTTACCTACATTGGCCCTAGTGGTACGTCTGTCCATTGATATTGATATTTGTGGTATTTCAATCAATATGTTTGGATGAATTTGTAGAATTCGAAGTTTTGAACCAGATATATTCAGATTACATGCCCATTGTTCTGACGATTAGGAGTAACAGTTCAATAGAGAACGGTGTAACTATCCCTCTTTTGCCCCGTTTGCAGTGGGCAAAGGTTGATGGCCAGAAATATAACCAGCATCTTGGGGTTTTGCTCTCGGGATATAGGAATGCTTCGGATACTGATTCGCAAGAACGCCTACATCCAATTTGAGTTGCCAGCTAGTTATTTTTATTTTGTATGTTTGCGTTCAGCTAAGAACTTTTATTTTCGTACTTTTTCGTCTTTTTGTTCTTGTTCTTGTTCTTGGAGAACTCTGCAGACGGTCCTATGTGACCAGGTCATTTGCATGTTTCCTTGCAGTCAAAAGTTGTATTTATTTTCTCCTGTTATAATAAAGCATGTTTTTCATTCATTCATTCATTACATAACTTACAGAAAGAAGCCCAAAAAACCTCCTCCAGGATCCTTTCAATTGCACTGTACAATCGGTTTTCCCTTGCCACAATGTGTCGCTAGTTTCCCTGATATAAGTAACGGAGAGGCGGCGCTTTATAAATCTCCCATTCCACAATCTCTTTAACACTTCTGCAGACATTTTGGTGAGTGAACTTCACACATTTCCATAAGACCGATTGTTCCTTTCAAGCGAACCATGTTCTACATTTCGCCTTTTCTAACCAAATGCTCCTCTTTGCAATTTAACATGGTCGGATTCGAACAATTTTGAATTCGCAACCTTGTTAAAGTGAATTTACCGTATCTTTCATTGGCACGGAGTTCTTCGTTAAATTCATAATCTACAGTAAACGTGCAATCCAACTCCACTACAATTGATTGTTCAGTCATAAAACAGCCCTCCCCCCAACTGAAACTTTTTTCAACTTAGGGATCACTCTACGCTTATTTTATGTTTTCAAGGTCGCTGTACCCGAATTTGACGTCTGTACATCTAACTCTATCGGGTCTAGGTTTAGCCAGAAAGTAAGCTGAAAAACACCGCACCAAGTGAAATGTCCAATATTCAAGCATTTTAATCCAGGTAACCTTGAAACTCATCATCCCCTTGACACTGGAACCCCCATAACCCAATGATACCAGAAACTTGAAACCAGAACAGCTAAAATTAGGATCTCTAACGCCAGGAAATCATTGAAAAAATTTGTTCAAGCCATAACCTCAGATCAATTGGCTCAAAAACACAAAATTTAGGGCAATGTTTATATCATTTGGTTTGGTTGAGGGTATTTTCTAGTGAATGTCTACACACGGATCTGGTCAGAACATCCTGATTTCTGTTTTTATAGATACAATGTATTCAAATTTTGTATAGGTAGATCGAAATTTAAATCATCCACCATTGCTTTGGAAAGTTCTGTTTGTCCAGCTTCTGCTTGTATGACGGTATCTACGACCCAATTCAAGTGTGACGTCACCTGACGAAAGTGTTTAAGAGCTACATTAGTATCACCACATGCTGACCATCGGTTGCAACTATTGTTGGTGCGTAAGCAGTGAAAACCAGCTAATTTCATAGCCATTTCACAAATCTCGTAATTTTAAATTCCGCTTTTTCCTTAAAGTCTGAAGTGTTGAATCGTTTTGCTCAGAGGAGAGACACTTATTTTAAAAAAGGTTCTTCCTCATTGAGTATAAAGATATATAGATTGTCTTGACTTGAGTTCATCAAACTCTGAGCGACGATTATAGAGTTTGTTTCAAACAAAAAAATTCGAAATAATGAATTTTGAAAGGAAACAACCAACATCTATTCGAAGAAAACGCTCAAAATATCGAATTTCGGAAGAAAACAGACGTTTTAAGTGGCAAATTTAAAGAAAATATGATTATGGGTTGACTTCAATATTATTTTCGCATTGAGAATTCGACACAGGTTTATTCTGCGACTATCTCAAACTTCAATTTGTCTGCAGAAATGTATAAAAATAGGTAGGTATGTATTGTAAATGTACTGGCATTAAAATGCAGATCGAAATTCAAAGATACGGACATGGGACCCTATTTGATAATTCAACAAACTTTTCAACTGAAAATGGTAACGTATGTTCCCATTTGAGTGTAGGTTTTGATTTAGTTTATCTCCAATTCAAGCTTTTTGAAATATTTATCAGATGGAACAGTTGAAGCTTCAATTAGCATGATTATGTCACTTTAGCTCCATGAATGAAGTTCTGAAATACCATAGCAGGTAACATTGTAATTTAAAATGACTGAAATCCGGAAAATTCTTTGTTTTGAATGCAGATAGTTCGAGTAAAACTGAAACGAAGCTAGTCCGGCAGGAGGCCGTTCAGTTCGATTTCTAGACTCCTCAGTTCAGAATGAAAAGGAAAGAAAAAAGCGACTTCCCCAGATTGAATTAGTAAACTCGAGAGGTTAAACAGGAAATCACAATCAGCTGCCGCCACACGCCGCACGGTTAACCCCGAGGGCCGCCACCTTAATTGGTTTCTTTCGTCGCTCCATCCAGTAATTGTGTTTACGGTTTAGATTGATATCTCATTCAACGAGACGATTCACGGTTATGTTCCAGCTCAGAAGGCTCGTTATCTAGTTAATCAAGAACTGGATTAAATGTGTAATAGTGAATAATGGAGTGTGAATTTTATTGGAGAGATTCATTTTCGAATAGCAATCCAATCCGTTCTATTGGCCTCAGGATGATTTGAATAGCAACCCCGTCTGTATATCCGACGTCTGAGCCGATTTAATTGCAATGATTGCCACAGGAATTCAGTGCTAGAGAATAACTTCATCTAGGGGAGATAGATTCAAGAGATACATAGGTCATTATTTTGTTAAACGACCGTGCCACATCCGTGTAAGCGCTTGCCATTAGAAATGGCTATTTTGTAATTCGTTCAAATAACCTCGACAGAAAATGATTGTTTTTTCATCCACTTGACAGCATTGGCATAATTAGCCAAACTCAACTCGTGATTCAAGTTGTAACTTTTACGGGGAAATCAAACTATTTGATTTCACGTAGAATTGGTAACATGGCCAATGTTGAAGGCTCGTACCATTCAGAGATTGTTTTGATTGGGATCAATTGGATAAACTTCCTGCTCCGCAGATCATGGTTTGGTCTAGAGAGTGATTGCGACTGCAAAAACATCAGTCGAGGTTAATTCAGAAAAGAAGAAGGAGTGAACATCATAGTGGATGTTCATGGATGTTCATACTGGGAGACTGTAAATATACTGCCAACTTACTGGCAAAAATGGTTGATGACAAAAAGGATGAACAAGATGAAACATTGTAGGTTTAGCTTGTGTAAGTTTAGTAGGGATGGTTTGAGTAGAATCAGCAAATTCTACCTGATAAAACCAGGAGTTGTTGATTGATTAGCAATACAGCCAAATAGAGTCTGGTATTCAAATACTGAATTCCTCGCTTCTGGAACTTACTCAACGAAAATGTCTCCAAGATTCGGGAGAGGTTGTCACTAGTTGGTATTAGCAGCAAATTTTAGAGATCTTATCGCGTTACACTTGGAATTGCGATGGTATCTCACCAATCAGTGATATGCCCAGAATTATGTGCTTTTTAGCACATGTGAGAGCTGACTTGTTGTGACTATATTATATCTAGTGATAACAATCATATTATGATGATGATGAAATAAACATGAATTATTATACTACTGTCGTTATTTTTACCATCTGAATTAGATCAAGGCCGGTCGACTTGAGAAAATTGTGCTTATTCAATTTTAAGTTTTGAGCAACCTTGGTGTAAGGGTTAGTGAGTACGAACTTCCCCAAAAATGTCATCGAAACTTAAGAAACTGGAAACTAAGCTTGTTTTAATAATTCGCGAAGATATAAACTATACACACAAGAAACTAATGGTGTTCAGAGTGGTCTAAAACATAAAACGCATAACTACTTGAAATTATGACCTTGGTGTGGACCTTTGTTTGAAGGTCGGGGAAGTCAATAGACCACAAATATCCTCAGATGCTGTTACCCAGTGATAATGCAGAGAAATGCTGGACATATTCATCAACCCACTGATGGGTCACAGACACTTGATGGTGTTGGCCTTGCTCTTTGGAGCCCAATCTTCCAAGCCACCAGGCGATAACCACCTATTGCGTTTGTGTTCACAGAGGAGCTGTGGGCTACTGCCGGTTCAACATTGCCAGTTGTTGGGAATAGGGATGTGCAGTGATCTGCGGTGATTCACTAAGTACCATTGAGGCTATCAGGGACTCATACACCGACGATTCCCAGACACAAGAACTCCGTATATCACTCCTCAAGCTACAGTCTTAGGTACTGCCACCACTTTTATGAGGGTGCCAAACCAGGGGGGTATCCCTATCATTGCATGTGCTGATGCTATTGCAAGGGAGTTATTGGTGGTAGCTCCATTGAGATTTTATCCATTCACATTGAGAATCAGATCTCCTACATGCAACATGGAGAAAACTTTATCTGGCTCCTGCAGCGGAAGGTTGAGGTCTTTGCCCCATTGGTCCTTTCATGACAAAACTTTCAAGGAGGGGCCGAATTGTGGTCAATCAGGTCCTACCTGACTTACCTATGGACTAGTTGTATAATTAGCGCAGTAGATGTGGGATCTCTTCATCCGTCTTCGGCGTTTGTCCTGCTCTTAAGAACCTCAGAGTCCAGCATATACCCCCTCAGTGGGTTGATGTTCTATCAAGGCCTGACAGGGTCCAGTCCGTGTTAACGTACCTGAGAGCCACAGGACTACTGCGAACTGTTATACTTCTAATCAATGATATATTCATTTCTACCTGTCCATAGCTTTATTTCACTTATATGTAATGTTAGCCTATTCATCTGGTCTTAGTTGAACGGTAGTGTTGTGTTCACTTCAAAGAATTCGAACGTCCGGTTGAAGAGAAGGCCTGGCAACTACTAACAGTCAAAATATTGTTAGCCAGCCGTTGACCCCAGTTGACAGCGTTGAAAAAAAGATAAGCCACCGAACCTTTTTTTCGGGGTGTGACTATTAAAAAGGGATACATTAACCCGACTTTTAGTGCGGCCTCCCGAGTCAGTCCCTTTGACGTTTTGATATGCTGATTATCTCCAGGACGTAAAGACGCGTCGTAATTTTCTCCTATCGGTTAAGAATTTTATTTACGGCTTTCAAGACGGAGGTCTGGGAGCGGGCGGAGGGTCCAATGAAGAATCGTGGCTTTCGGACGGAACGTACGACCCGAGGCAGTTTCGTCCTTGTTTTTCGAAAGAAATGCAAATTCCGTCGAGGGAGAAGCCAATGTTATAAGTTAATAGTGATTGCTACCTTTCGAGAATGTAGACTCGTTATCGTGTAGTTCGAAATGGGGAAAAAAATCCTAATACACGAGTGATAAAATGCGCAGGGGAGTTCAGTATTGTCTAGCACTAACGGACCGTTACAAGAAAGTACCTCTGGCTAAGATTATGTTAATTTTAATGGGTGGCCTCGTCCCACCGACCGCCCAGTTAGGTCCATTCAGGTCCTCGTTCATTCAAGGAGTCTTCCGGAATATGTTGGCTAAGTAAACTAGATGATCGCTCCAACAAATATGGTAGCTTGTCAATAACTATTGATGTGATAAACGGTTATTACAGTTGAAATTAACATGTAAAATGACCTACTACGTGAATCAATAAGGCTCTTTCAATCTTTTGACGCTCTCTTAGTCTTCCTATTTCAATAATGAGAAAGAGTACTCCGTTTGCGTAAAGCCCCGTTTGCCCTGATCGAGCATTTGGCGAGAGCAGGAGCTTCGAACGATCATTCGTTCGAGGCTCAGGCAGTGTAAACAGCCGAACAATGTTCGCATGGAAAGCTTGCTCGTGCTTGAGGCTAATCCGGCCGATGTCGGTTTTGCCTACGATTCATCAGAGAGATGCTCGTTCGTTGCCCGCTCAGCGTAAACACTGAACCCTACCCTGTGAAATTAATTGTCAAATAGTACCGTACTGCAATACAGCCAAATATCTGGGTATGACACTAGATGCTAAGCTCAATTGGAACGAGCATGTGAAGAAGAAGAACGCAGAAATCAACCTGAAATTTGAGAAAATGTATTGGCTTCTGGGAAGGAATTCATAGCTCCCAGTCCACAATAAAATGCTTCTATATGACCAAGTGATTAAACCAATAAGGGCCTAGAGCTCTCCTTCATGAGGTTCACCATAAAGAGCAACGTCAAAATCATCCATGCAGTCCAGAACCAAATTCTCAAAAGCATTCGAACAATTGATCTGCATCGCGATCTCATGGTTAAGATGATCGACGAGGTCATAAGAAAAAGAGCTCTGGATCATGAAAATCGGCTCCACAATCACATCAACGTCGAAGCCATTTCACTCCTGGGCAACAGCAATGAAGTGCGACGACTGAAGAGGACCAAACCCTTGGACCTAGTTATGAATCGCTAGTAGTAGTGAACTCTTCCGTGGAGGTAGATAGTGATCTTTGAACCACCAAATTAATTAAAGTAAAGTTACTAGATGTAATGTATTCTTTACAGATGTAACAATAAAAATATTTGTTTTTAAACTATAATTCAAGTTCACAAGAAGTTTTGTACTTAATACGGTATAAATTCAGATGCGTTTTTGTTCCAAATGAATACTGGAAATTAGTGCCACCTTAACTTGCGAAACGAAAAAAGATTGAATCTATAGAAATGCCCCATTCACGTAAAGATAAATACACTAGAAGAATTAACTGTGATTTCAATAGTTGGGAAATTCTACGACAGGAAATCATTACTGGGAGCATGAACGGTGAAAATGAACGGTGAAATTACCCTCTCATATTCGTTACGAAAGGCTTTTCTTTTAGTTTCGGTGAAGCCATTCACCAAAGATTCACTTTGAAAAGAAGATTTATCCAAAAATGGAGCCCAAATTGGATAAAACCAGAGGAAAGCCTGCCAAATATTATTGCCATTATTGTTTTGTCAAACTATTTTAATCCCAAACCCCTATTAAATTTGTATGTAACCAAAATGGATATTCTTCTACTGAAAACAAAATCAAATTGGAAGTTTCGGGGAATACCTACTATTACAAAAAAAATTTTATAATTCCTACCATTATGACATCGGTTTTTTGGAAACATGTTTCTCGTATATTAGAGAAGTTCTATATACTTTCAAGTCAACAGAATACTTATTTCCAAAGCAAAATTTTGAATGCTTGTCCACCACAACACAAACAAGGATCCTAGTGACACATCCTCCAGCCACTGACAGGAATAGACCCTAATCCATCCAACGACCTACACTACTGGAACGCCAAGTAAAATTTGTAGAGTTTTATAATGAAATTTTTAGAGAATACGGTGTTCCGAGTAGTCCCTTACGATTGCCATGTCTGACAAACCAGTACTTACTTCATCACATCATTTCTCAAGTCCTAGTCATTTGAGCTCAAATTTGGAGCATAGTCAATGAAAAACGGTTTGACCGTACCGTAGAACGTTCACCACGGTCGCATCTTTAATCTTCAGTTTTTGAACATGGGCAAATTGAAACCGTTGTATCTTGCTTTAATTTCTACTATTTTCATCTAATTGGGTGGTATTTTGTGGAGATGCACAGGTTAGTGCTGCGTGTGGTGTAAATTGAATCAAGCGTCATTTCTCTGACACGAGTTGACACTTTACACTAAATCTCAAAGAGCAGGATGAATCAATTCTCACGATGCGGGCTACTAAAGGTATTGGGAATACTATGATAGAACATTGTTGAATAAACTCATAGTGGTATAAATAATGCAATTAGCTATTTGTATTCGATACATTTTATTGAACTTCGATGTAATGAATGTCATGTTCAAACACACATACCCTGAGATTACAATAAACATGAAAATATCGAAACAAACATCCTCATCTACGCTCATTCCCACGTGGTTTTTCGTTGTAGCATCCATAATCCGCACAGGTTTTCACCCTGGTTCTATCTCCGTGATCTATTGAATATGGTCTTCGGTGGTGTACAATACAATAAACGTAATAAACATGGTGAGGGAACAATGGCATGGCCAGGAGGAGCTCACATGGAGAGGATCAAGGCAGCCCATACCCGACGGCTTGGGGCTCCTTCTGACCAGCGAAGTTATTATTCCAGTAGCATAGTTCGTTGCATCCAACCATCCACTCATTCGTTTTCAGTGTGATTTTCAAATCATAAATGGAACTAACTCATTATTGTTTGTAAAAGATTCACGACTACAAGTCCTTTGTTTCAGCTTTGCAGCAACGATTTACTTGGGAGATCCTGGGCATAAACATTGGCATAGAGCCAATCGAAGCGGGTTTGTAGAGGTAATGAATTGAGACAATGCTTCCTAAGATTGTGTTCATGGTAAAGCTAATTCTAACAAACCTCATAACCTCAATAAAACCGTCCTATTTTACAGTCCATCAGGAGCAACGCTCATCGTCAAAAGAACAACAGCTGGATGAAAGTTTCGGGTCGTAAATTCGCGAAATGGGTCGTAAATACAAAAAATTCCCTTAACTGTCGTTTGATGAAGTAACGTCCCTCGAGTCTGACCTTCCCTAATGAACACGGTGTAACCAGTCCTGTAGGCCTTCCGATATCTGCCGAGACGAATCTAATCTCCTCACGTACGTCGTAGATTATAACGGATTTTCTGCCGGGGTAAAGAGGGGCGACATGACTTATAAGTTCATACTGTTCACGACTGCTTCATAAATATTTAACAGACAGCCGAGACAGTCCGGCGTGAGCAGTTTGAAGAGCTTGGGCTTTTTTTCCCCCCTTACTGTTTCCCTCCCCGCCGCTTTTATCGTAAAGGCCGTTTAATGGACGATCCAAGACCTAGTAAAACCGAGAGCAACGGATAGAACCAAGGTCGTTGGATGTTACGCCTGTACTTAAATACGACTTACTTTTTATTAACAGAAGAAAATCTGAAATTATCGTTTAATGGGGGATTTACATCTCTGGAAAAAAGGCTGCCAAGTTGGGTGTGACACGTAACTTCCTCTTATAGAGAACATAAATGTATGAATCATTGCAATGTTTTAAATATTCTGAATAGATGTCGATTATAACTTGTTATAACGTTTCAAAGGAGAGAAATGCTACTGGACACGTTCTCGCACACATTAACGCCTTCAAGTTCAAGGTGGGCTGGTGAATTGCGGGTCTTTTGAGCTAGTTCCAAACCTGATATAATAACGATAAGAACGATTTTGATTGAATGTCCACAACCGTCCTCCAAATTCGAGGGAGGTTAAACCACTAGAACCTGAGAAAATGACGGTAAGTGGATCTTTCCTGAAAATGCCATCAAAACCGGAGGGGAACCAAAGAAATGAAACGTGTTAGAAGGATCTGCGGACACAGGATAGACACAGTCACATTGATCCCGACAGAGTAAGTTTTAAGCAACAATTCCTGCGTTGTTCAACATTTTCTTGTCTTTTCTGGTCAAAAACTACCGTTGCCGAAACCTCCTTTTCTTCCTCCTGAGGCTCGTTCTTGCGGCAATGATCACCGCAGCGGCAGCGATGGCTTCCAGGTCGGTCATGTTGGAGCATCGTTATCACCAACGTAAACAAAAAAATTGAACAATTTTTATTGCTCAACTTCACTGTACAACACAACGAAATTATGAACTGTTCACTATTGATGCCAAACGAAGCGATTTTTCTGGGCAATTGTTGCCTTGCGTTGCACACGACTTTTCTCGTGAAATATATTAGATGCACAACTTTTCTTGGCCTGTGTAAATGGTCTTCGTAACGCAAAATGCGAGTGACATTTATTTTGGGGAACAGAATCTCATCTCCCGAAAGTGAAAACAAAGCTTTTCACTATATCACTCTTTTCACTATATTCACTCTCTACTTATCGGTAAACTCCGAAGCAAAGTGTTCTATCTCTTGCCTTTTTCAGAGAAGCGAGTGCATGGTCAAAAGCTTTATTGGACCAAAGTTCACAAAATTTGAGTAAAATATCTATCCATTTACTGAGGATGTGCCCATGATCATAAAACTCAGTTTAATATAATCATCTGTAATTCCTGATATGTGTAGGTTGGCTATACGATGAAGCAATAAACCTTTGTGTAATAATTGGCAGCATTTTTGCCATAAAATTGATAGTTTTCTATTCCCACAAAAATGGCTCAAATGTCATAAAATTTAACGAAAATGGAATAAGATAACTTATAAGATTTGTTCATGCGATCACGCTCCATAGCTGGAACTCTAAACAAATTTTCTTAGAAAATGAAATTTCTTACAAAATTTTCAAAATAAACTTTTTGAAAGTTGTTTTGTGGAAACCCGTTTTGAGATAATCTGAAAAGATTCCTGGATTTTAGTGGTTTTTCATAAATATATATTTTAAAAATCAACCATTTCAAAAGAAAGGATGGATTCGTTTTTTAAGCACACCAAATAGGAAAAATGTCACAAAAATACCATAAAACTGGCTGAAATGGTTAAAAATAAAAATCTTCAGCAGAGAATACTTGAAAAAAAGATGAACCCATAAAGTCATTCTGAAAAATGTTATTAAACTTCTGTCTTCTACATATAAGCTAAAAACGAAAGCAAAACTGTCAAAAAAGGTGAAATCCATCAATTCATTTGCGCATATTTGTAAATATTACTGAGAAAAATTAATTTGCTATAAAATGTATAACTACCATTATATGTTTCTCCAAAGTAGTTTAAACTGCTACAATTTCAGTGTAGTCTCACATATAAAATACGATATTTGTGGAAAACTTGCTCTCACGCTCACGCTGCAGGACTGGAACTTGTCTTTTGGTTTCGGAATCTGTTTCTGCTCAAGTTCATCTGTGAGTAGCGATTTTCCATGCAACTCGAGTGCGGTCCGCCCCAACTCCCCGCGGTCACATTCAAGCGCAAGGCCGCCGAGCGCGGCGACCGAGCAACGGGGCGGTTGATTGACAAGTCCGACCGCAAGTTGCCGTTGAGGGTTAAACAGGTGACATTGACCCGACGGAAGGCGGACCAGGAAAGGATCAGGCCCGGACGAGCGGGTTTCAGTTCCAGGCGAGAAAAAACTAGAAGCGAAACCCCCGGGATGTGTCCAGCGGAGGCCGGAGCTCCTATCGGGGCAACTTACCGTTCGTCTGCAGGTGGAGAACATCTGTGGCGCGGGTGTTGCGTTTCCCTCCTACTGAACGGAGATCTCGCACCCTGCGAAGACAGCTTTTTTCGTCTTTCCTTTCTGTGGTGAGCTAACTCACCTCTAACGAGGATTTCAATTATTATCGACTTCAGCTCATAGGAATCCGCCTTTGCATATTTGCCTTCCAACACCAAAAATCAAACCTATTAGCACCTTATTTGATGAAATTGACTTTTAGCCATTTCTTGACTGATAAGATTATTTGGGAAACATCGTAAAACTTGGCAGTGATGCTTAGTAGTAAATTCTCATTGTTAAGTAAAGTCGTTATCATTATTTTACATTTCTGTACAAAAGAAATTGAAGAAAAGTTGATTGACCAGCAGGATCGGTCCATCGGTCCATTAGAAAGATTTATCAAACGCTTTAATTAAACATTCATTAAGAAAACGAAACTTAAGGAGACGCGGACCGAACCGAACAGAACCGCACAACTTGTTGAGCGTTTGAGTCTAACAAGTTAATTGAACATTAAGTTTAATTTAAGCTAATTCCGGCACACAGCTTCAAGCTTTAGGGTCGTACCTTATGAACTATACCTATTGCGCATGAGCAAAACTACAATTGATTGACAAACGCGAAACTAATAAGCCACTTTTGATTGAAAAATCTAAAACAATTGATTGTAAAAATTCGAATAGGTACTTATCTACTTCAACAATCTAAAGTAGGATTTAATGGCAAATAAAACTATTGACGCGCTATCAATGAATAAATGATATTCAAATGCGATGTTTTTAGACCTCTTTTCTCGTTGCGGCAATTCATTCAGGGATACTGGTGTCAAATCCCCGATAAATAGACTCGCATTACAAATCAAAGCATTAGGCACCCGAGAGTCATAACAGAAGATCAGTGGACGGCTCTAAGTATGATCTACATAGAAGATTAAGCTATCAGAAAAGGTCACTGTTCCGAAGAGGGTGGAGAGGGAAAACCCTCGTCTTCGGAATTGAGTGGAACGAACGCGGTTAGAAATATCCAACTTCCCGGGAGGCCCATCGATTCAGTTTGAAAAACCGTGCAAATCATTACACAAAGGTTTATTATTTCTGTATCATATTACACTTCTATGTAATCACTGACCTACGTTCATTAGTCGTAGCCTGCGGAACATAGTCTTCACTCGGAGCCTCTATTAGTAATTGTTTTCTAAATGCTATTCAGAGAGCTCCATTCATAGATACTATACTTGGAAAAAGTTAATCAACTATGAAGTGGGACGAAGAGGATTTTTTAAACAAATTTGTCCAGGAAATAAGGGGTTTAATTCAACTAAAATTTTCGAACAAGTCGATAAAAACAGCAAAGAATGGTTAAAATCCTTAAATTTGTTTTTATACCAGATTTTTACTTAGACAGTGGTTTTTTTATTGAAGCGTCAAAAAACAACGGACACAGTTACAAAAAAAGTCATTATTATAATTTTTTAATCAAAGAACAGCCATATACGGAGAACTAAAAAAGACAAAACATACATAGTAATTCAGTGACAAGATTATTGAAACGAAAAACTGAATAAACTACCCATTCAAAAGAGGACTTTTTGTTGCTTTTTACCCAGGAAACTAGGGAGCGTGATTTAAGGTCTTAGTGTGGTTTATAGCATAATTCAACTATGCACGCAATGTGGTCAAGTTTCATATAATTCAACATAAACATCGGACTAAATTCGTTCCTATGGTCATGCTGCATCATTGGAGCTGTTGAAATAAAACCTATGCATTACTTCCATTTGCAAAGCCCAATCATAGACTGCTAAAGTCTAGCAACGTGTAGCTGAATTGATTCCCTCATTTGATAAATTAAAAAAAAAGTTGTCCAAGTATGATGGTGCACATTGCGTCCTCGTGTTGGTAACATGAATGTGTGTGTCTGTTTGTGTGGATCATTGAAAGATTTTAAATTATATTGATAGTTTCTTCACCTTAAAATACGTAAAACAAGTGGGTGTGGCCCACAGCTTCCTCGTATCCATAACATGACTGTATAGATCATTGAAAATTATTATTGACTAAAGAACTTCGTTCAATTAGGTGAAGTAAATATTGAATTAGGGTAAATTTATTGTTATGCAGGAGAATAACTTGAGAAAATAAAGGTAGGCATGTTCAACTATTGAACAAACTATAAAATATACCTAATAAGTCCGAACAATCCCTGAAAATTTCATCGAAATCGTGTAGTGCGCGTAACAAGGATTTCACGTTTGCGCATGCGCAGAGGCTATATTGATCCGGGGGTCATGAAACCTATAGGGGACCATCTACACCCCAACCCGCACAATCCCTGAAAATTTCATCAAAATCGGACTATAACTTCGTGTAGTTTTGCCCGTAACAAGGATTTGCTGACAGACAGACAGACACACAGACAGACACGGAACCAAAATTGTTCTGAAAGGTCTAAAACGCAAAATGCGAGTAGAATTTTTGATTTTGGAGACTCAAAATTTTCACATTCCGAAAGTGAAAACAATGCTTCCGCTACTTTAGTAGACTCGGAAGCAATAAGTTTCATAAGAAAGACGCAGGAACATGGGGACATGTCCCCATAGACATCATAGCCGTCATGTGGATGCATTCTAGGTCTCCAGCGCTACTAAGGAATCGTATAGGAATTTATATGAGATGATCTTTTGAGGGCCTTTCCCAACTTTGAGCAATATCGGGTTGATCGGAATTTGAAGAGCGAAAATGATACTTGATGGACTTTACGTTTCCGCATGAGCAGGGCAATGCAGCAGTTTTTGAAACAATGAAACTCACAGAGATCATCAGAAAGCAAGAAACACGTATCTCCTGTGAATTTGAATCAAAAGCTGAACGAAAATTAAAGAAATCGAGCTTGTTAGGACACACAACAGACAGACAGCCTTTCACGAAACGAAAGTTGTTCAGAACGGTCTGAAACGTAAAGTGCAAGTGGAAACTGAAAACTCCCGCTATTCGGGAGTAATGCTAGGATGAGGTTGTTGAAATAAATCAAATAATGAAAGTTGAAACAAGTAAAGAACTTTGTGTGACCCCAAATTTCAAAGGAATCGTTCTTCGGAAGTTCTCTGGGAAAATATTGATGAATGTTGGGAATAATGATAAATATTCAGTTTTCTTTAGATAGAAACTTCAGTAAGGATTCGGAATGTCGAACATCTGCGACTCAAAGAGCGGTATTTTATGGCGGTTAGAAGATCAGATAGGAATAGACGTTCGCGACATGAGATACGCATCTTTCCCACCTATGTCTTCAGTAGCGCTAGCGTCGCCCAACGAACACCTTTTTCTCTCTATTAGTCCTCGGGAACTCTTGCTTTACGCCTTAGACCGTATCTAAGTACAATAAATGACTTTTGCTCAAGGGGAACTTAAGAATCATTAAAGGTTCCCAGGAATGCTTTGCTCCTTCCTTCCACACTACTCATTGGCGTCAAATGAAGAAAAAATGTGAGTACCGCCACGAAATTACAAGGAGCCACAAAATCACTCCAACTTTCATACGTGAAGCCGTAAACTGGCCTATGGAACAGTTTCGAGCACTTTCGTCGTGTACATGAATGAGACCGCTAAAGATCAAGTATAGTACGCATTGACGTCCGAACAACCCTGAGAATTGACTTTTTTCCATTTGCTAAGGTTTAGGTAGAATATATTAATCTGCCGCTTCAAGAGAGACCACTGACAACATGACATAGTTATGACCACATGGTTACTTTTAGTTATGAACTATTTACATTGTTTAAAATCGAGATTCAAAATCGCTTAGAGTTGCTAATGTTGAAAGCGACTCATATCAGGAGTAATAATTGGGTATTTAAATTTAATCCAATTCGTTTTAGTTAAAGTTTTAGTCGAAAATGACGAACGTCTAAAGAAAGACAAAAATCATACCAAGCAATTTCATAGCTAGCGAATTACGTTGAGTGAATGATGCACTTAACTAGAATAAATGGTTTCTCATTCTGACCTAGGAAATTCGATGCGGACGCGTGATCAATAAAAGAGTTGGCAGCTGACATAACCAAGGCCCTTGTTTAAGGCAGCTCGCTCCGTGAAAGAACATCGAGATAAAAGTGAGACAAATAGAGCTACTTGACGCCACGACAGTAAGTTCAACTGTTGGTAGTCGATGGTAAAATTTTTAATGAAACCAGATCGGTGAGGTATTGGTTTCTTCTAGACTGCTGGACAAATACGAAGTAGTTTGAGGTTTCTACTAGACGGGTAACGCGATATAACACAAACAAGATACGTAAATTATTCAAAATCAAGATTGAAACTGATATTCTCGCCTGCAATGAAGGTTTTACATGGTCGTAGTGAATAATAGTGATAATATTGTTTACATTGAATGACTTCAGGTACTGTCATGTTATGTAACAGAAATCAGAATAACAGAACTGACTATGTCATATTGTTACGAGGTATTGAATCATGAGTCGAAATACATTCTTTGATTGCAAATATTTTGACAAAGATAAAGCATTTGAAGAGGCACTCTTAACATTAACCAGTTGGTTGAAAGTTTGGTAGCACTTGCAGCACCAGAGACTCTGGGTAATAAGGGAGGGTGTTTTTCCGAGGTCCTCATCCAGGCGAACGCGGATAGTTCATTCGATAAACGAAGAAGTTATTGTAGCTTGACTTAGAATTGGGCATCTAGGAATGACACATTCACACTTCGTGACAAGAGAGACACTCACATCCCAACTGTCTCATGTTCAAGTTACATACCAACATGTTTAAAAGAAGTTTCAAGAAATTATCAGGTTTTATTTACTGTCATTTCTATTTTCATTTTCTTTATGCAATGAAATGTATAGGCTTATGGGAAGGAATTCATAACTCCCAGTTCACAATAAAATGCTTCTATATGAGCAAGTGATTAAACCAATATGAGCGTACGGTTTAATCAAGCAGGCTATCAAAGTTTGAGAGAGGGTTGTTTTTATTGGTGGATCAAAAAGGTTGCTGAAAATACTAGTAATAAAACAAAAGGATTCAAACGGTCGCATCAACTGAGTGACGGCAATGAAGTTTTGAACGCAGGAAGTAGTGCAGAATAGATACAGATTTCATATGGTCCAATGAAACGTGTATGTGGATTGGAATCTTAAAACTTGATTTTCAATTCTTATTCGTACAAAATTTTTTCGCTATTATACTTGCAAAAGTAATTTGGAACAAAGATCATTTCTTTTTTCCTTCAAATCAGGACTGAGAACAGAAATTCATAATCTCCTGATGAAGGTATCAAATGAAAGTGTAACTCCACACTTTACAGATTATCTGATTCTATGGAGTTTTAAAATTTGGTTTCTATTGACGATAGACATTGACGAAAATATGCGACCAGTCAACATGTCCAACTTAAAAAAATAACAAAAATAGTGGCATTAGAGTTATTTTTTCAGTAAAAGAGGGGGGGAATGGAACCAAACATTGCAGAACCCCAAGTACCCCAGGGGTGTTTCAAGCTGATTACTTTGGAACGTCTACCGGATGGAAAAATTCAATACGTCATGGACGAAAATGCGTTCAGAAACAACTTTTTGACGGATGAATTGAAAAATATGAGAGTAAGTGTGGTATCAATCGTGGGGAAGCCTAGGGAAGGAAAATCCCTCGTGATGGATATTTGTCTCAAGTACTGTATGAAAAGATACGGGCAAGGCCAACAGACCTTTGAGAGGGATACAAAATGGCTAGACACAAATAGTCTGAAGGGATTCTGTACTGCTTCGAATAGGCGGACAACGGGTATCGTAGTTTGGCCGCAGCTGTTCGTTGCAAAACAGAAAACAGGTGATATGATAGCCTTGATGCTGGTGGACTCTCAGGGCATTTTAGACAGTAGTAGATCGGTAGGTGAGTGGGCGGCAACGTTCTCGCTGATCACCATGATGAGTTCCTTGCAACTGTACAACATCATGTACACCATCTCCGAGCAGGCCTTGGAACATTTGGAGTTGGCCAGCGGGTACGCTCAGTACATAACTCCTATGAGTTCGGGAAATGCGATTTTCCAAGACCTCATGTTTCTAGTTCGGGATTTCAAATACAAAGAACAATACGGAACGGGAATCGACAGTGGACACCAATACATGACGGATATGTTTGAAAACGTCGCAGGGTATAGTTGGCTCTCGTTCAATCGCTCAACATTTCCTATGGAACGTATCGACGTGCGGAAGAACATACAATCTTCCTTTAAAAATATAAAATGTTGTTGCTTGCCGGACCCGGGTCGTGGCGTTTCAGAAAATAAAGATTCCGACGGCATTTTAAGAGCAGCCAACAAAATGTTCATAGACAGTGTGGAGCAATTCGTGTCACAGATATTGGACCCAGACCAACTCTCAGTGAGGCTGATAGATGGCAATAATTTGACAGTAGAAGATTTGTACTCTCGCCTACAGATGTGGGTGAATAAAATTAATAAAATGAAACCCGTAGAACCGAAAACGTTGTACTTGGCTACCGCGGAACATGACCACTATCTTGCTTCAGAAATAGCTTTGAAGGCGTACAACACTAACATGATCGCTGGAGGTGTAAAGGAAAGAAAGTACATTAACTCGAAAAGATTACAAGCCCTGCACGAAAGCTCGAAAGACCAAGCAATCGCTCTGTACAATTTATACCCGAAAATCGGAAATGGCGAAATGATTACGGACCAAACCAGAGAAAAGCTTGAATACCACATAACAAGGAGATTCCAAGAGTTTTGCAAATGGAATGGTGCTAAACGAATCGGGAAGCGTCTATTAATTCCATTGGTGTGCTTAATGGTTGTGATGTTGTGTACAATTGATCAAGAATTTACTTACGATAGAATTGGGTTTTCGAAAGCGTTATCCAGTCGTGAATATAGACGACGAGCACTTCCTTGGATATGGGGCGTGTCGTACACCGTATTTTTCTTGTGGTTCAAGGACACCATTTATTTGGTCACGCTTGCGTGGTGGGAGGAATCGTATCTGCGGTACATTTGGTTCACCCTGCAGTCCATCATATTTTCGATAACAATACTGTACAGAACTGTCATGTGCGTGTGCCATGTACTCTACGCGATTTACATGTTATTTCGAGGAGGTTGATGGGTAACTTGAAAAATTTTAATTAAAATATTAAATCAACCCGAAAAATTGCGCCTGTAATTATCCTCACATTCCCACTTATGTAAAATCTTCTAATACCTCTTATTTACGTCAGAGTCCAACTGGATGAAAAATCCTTATTACCAAACCCATAGAAAGCCCGGCTAATTGCTCTATTGTAGAAGGTTTTCGAGGTTTCACCTGGATGTCGTTACATAATGGATCTTTTTTTATATTGATTTATTATTTCATAATTTCAGGTTTATCATTTTCGAGAATGAACCTTTTTAATCGATCACGAAAAAAATAATGTTAATCCCTCCATCCAAATTCCCATCCGTCCACCTCGCGCTACAGACTATGTAGTGATTTAGGTAGAACGAATATTCTAAAAAAACCTCTGTGTAATATTTTGCAGCGTTTTTATTTCATCTCGTTAAATTACAGTTGTTCTATTCGTGTGTTTCATTCCTGAGTGTACCTAGGAAGCTTCTCTACAGTCCAATTCTGATAGTCTTGTGATCCACAAAGGAGATTGTCTAATACAGGAATAATAAATCTTTGTGCAATAATTTGCAGAATTTTTGAAACGAAAACAACTTTTGATAAATATTTTTAATTTTTAATATTTTGTTTTCTTGAGGTTTCATTCTTTTCAGGATTTCGATACCAAAACATTCATCGAACTTTTCGCCATGAGCTGTGGCATGACGACAAATCAGCGTTTCCTGACGCCCTATGGTTGTTGACTCTCAGATTGCGTGCTGTCTCAGCTTTGTCAATGTAAAATGCAGGACATTTTTTACACTTTAACTCGTACGTGCACATTGATGTTTGGCATTCAGCCGATCTTTTACATTTGTAGGAGTTGTTGGCCGATGAGGACAGTTCGTCTTTAAGAACTATGGGGCAAATTTTACATCTTCTCCAACCACAAGGGAGTTGGAGGTGGTGGTGCCCTATATGATCAAAATGGGACAAAACGTCTCCGATCGACGAGGCCTATCAATAGGACATTGACGGCATTTCTGGAAAACCCTTTTTGTAGTTGATTTAGCCGAGACAAGTGCATATAGATCTTTTTAGAATTTTGTTCAGCTTCTCAAAGCCGAAAAAGAACGTAGTTGTCAAAAGAACTTTTTTCTTTGTTTCACATTCTTCAGGATGGAGTTCTATGGAGGATGGTATAATTTGTTGCCCCAATATTTTTGCTAGGTATCCTATATGAATACTAAATACCTAATATGTTCTTGTTTCATTTTGCTTCATTGTTACCGTTTTCTTGATGTTTTTATACTAGGTCTAAACTGTGACATAGCAGATTGTTATAAGCCCTGATGGCAGTTTCAACTAAACTGAATGCTCGCCCTAAAGCCTACCCTTCGTGTTTTAGCCGTTATTCTATAATTTTGAAAGCACAGATATTTCTGGTCGATCTATCACTTTATTAGGTATTAGTTCCTAGTTTTTATGTTTTAATATATCCATTATTGAGTTGCCTAATTAAGAGGAATCAAAACATTAATTGAAAAAAGATTGATTAAAATACGGTGATGAAAAATCTTCACAATAATATATTTTATTTCATAAATCAATTGAAGAAGCTTATTGCGACAATTAACTCTCGATTCACTCGTCCTAGAGCTTCCACTTGATTCTACCTTAAATATATCATGCCCAATCTTTATTTGACGATCATCATATATAACCAAACTGAAATGTGATGTACCTACATAGTGAGTGATCATAAAAACTATTTTAAACATAATGTGTTTGTAAAAAGGTCCCCTTCTTATGTCATGATGATTTCAAGTTTTGAGAAGCAGAAAGTGACAAACTCAGTCGACTCAGGTCTGCTAGACCAAGTTGTGGTTCCAACCTCGTGCCTCCCAAAGGCGTGGGAAGGACCAGATTTCACTGAAGTAGGCTGAACAGGTGGGCGAAAATTGTCAGGAAGTCGATTTCGTTGGAATGTCAAGTCTCATAACACTAAACTGATAGTTCCCAGACCCCAAAATCCCCCACACCCTCAGTCCGTCATCAGTCGAATTCACAGCATCAAAGTCATATGATTTGCACATTTTTATAACTGATATGTCTCATTCAAAGGTCTGGTTTTAACTGGAAGGGTAAACAGGCATTACACATAAATTTTAAAATCAAAAAATAAAGTTATACTGATAATTTGGCAGGAGGTGACACAAAATGGGGGGGGGGGGAATTATAAATTAATTTATGGTCATTGTAATCGTCCAATTATACAGAAGTACAATGAATGAACATGACTCTGTCAAAAAATTGAATTTTAGGCGCTGCCCCATCTAGGTTCGCAATTTTCTACGTCTCTCAGAGTTTCAGTAAGAACTATTGGAAAGTAACCGGCTGCTACCAACATATTTCAACATGAATTTCAATCGATTCCAAGAACGGAAGTTTTAAAACAATCGAACATAGTTTTAAAGAGTAAGAAGTTCAGTATACTGTTTTTCTTGAAATTCGGATCTAAATAAAATTGTTCCTACGTAATGAACATTGAAGACAATTCATAACGATCTAGAGTCCTGAATGATTTCAGAACACTTTACCACCTGTTGCACTATTTCCACTACAAGCGCCTAATTCAGCCCATAAATTTTAATTTGCAACAAACTTCGATTGGGGGACACTTCAGTAACTAATGCTCAAGAGCAAACTAAGTACTTAGTTCTTGATTCTACCGTAACGGGCCCCAACATCTTTCCTCACAACAGGTTTTAAGTCGAAATAGTTTCATTTGTTATTCAATCTTATTTTTTCATGGTTTATATTCACGGCCACAAATATCGCCTTTGCATCAATAACGGATCACATTTTGCCCCAGATATAAAACGGTTGACCAGGGGGTAAACAACCTTCCTGCTAGTTCCCTGAAGGTGCTCCATAGGAAACGAGTCGGGGCCCGCAATCCCGTCACAAGGTAGAAATACCTTCCCGTCTAAGAAACCCAACTGTTATTTTTTTCCTAGTCTAGCGGAGCATCCAGCGGACACCGATCATCCTAAAAAGGGTTGCTCCTGAACCAGGTTATCGTCTTATGGAAAGGGAGTAGCCTTGGGGTCTTCCCGTATTTGAGCTTCTTAGCGCAATTAGGCCGCTACCAGTTCGAGCCTTTCTGCCGCAAACAACTCGTGTTTTATGGGCGTTTTGGAGTCGTCAAAACGTCACAAACTACTGCTTCTTCAAGTTTTAGGCGAGGGGTGCCGTCAAAATCTTGCCGTCAGAACTGCTGGATTTGTACTCAATGATTGGCTTCTCCCGTAGAGGCCGCACGGATCTCGAAGTGGTTCCAAGAATTCTGGTTTCCTCTAGATGGTATTCTACAGACAAGCTGTATTATCTGACTCCAGTTCTACTAGTGAAATACAAGCAATGATGGAAGGAAGTATGGACTCCCTCCAAATGCAGGAGTGACAGCACAATTAGATCGTTAATTCCTGCTGTAATAAATCACTTTTTTGAACAACCTCCAGTCCGATCAGAGCATTTTTGAGAACAATTCGCCAAATTCGGTTTACCTTTCCAATCCTACTGGAAACTCAAACTGTATTCTTGTTGTTTCAAGAATTTTTTGGTTTGAGACTAGGGCAAATGTTTCTCTTGGAATCCCGTGTTGCCTAGTATTCTCGTGAATGATTTGTCTCTATATTACAATATAGGACTGCTTTCGTTGAACAACGTCAGGTTAGCCAACCGCAACTATAGACAAGCCAGTTTTACAATAGTACAAAATTATTGGTATTGGTAATATAAACACCAACATATTTCAAACCCAGTGTTTTTCAACCTGTGGGTCGCGACCCCCATTACATATTTTTAACATACAAGGAAAAAAGGGTTGGGCGGTCGCGAAATATTTTTTTATACTAGGGGGGTCGTGTCATAAAAAAGGTTGAAAAACACTGCTTTAAGCAAAAAATATTGCACTGTCTTTCAAAATTTGGAGAAGTGGACCTTGCCGCATTTTCAAGGTCACGACTCATTCAAGCCTCCATTCAGAAATTCAACCCCATACGTTCATATTCTCGCCAGGACGGTCGGAGAACTTATTAAAATGCTTAATACATCTTTCATCATTTTGTTCTATAACTTGGAAGTACCGATTACATTGATCCCTTTTATATCAAGTCCATTAGCTCTTGGAAGAACCGTCCAGCTTGGTAAACTTCGACCTACAAAAACAGGTAGAAGTAGTTTCTGTTTAGGTGTAAGTAATATTGTATTTTAATGGAGTTGAAGTGACGAATTTTCTATAGAAAATGATAGTCCCAAAACTCAACAATATTTTAGCATGGAAAATGCTCTGGCCTTAAAGTAGCTGGAATGTAAAATTTTGCAATACTTTCGGAACACAACCACCTTACCTTGTCGTTGCAACGGAACGGATCTTAGCCCATTATGACCATTGGAAAGCTTACACTTTTTGTTACATTACACCATGCCGAAATCGCTGTAAAGAGGTGAGATAAACCTGAGTTAGAAGAACTGTAAACAACTTTCGCGGTCGTCGATTTAGCGGTCGTCAAGTAGTAGGTTGGGGTCGTTTTTACGAAATGGAATCTAAAGCATGTGCAACCTGGCTAAATGTAAAGCTCATTAACTTGGTAAGGCACTATTGTGGTGAATCAACACTTCTTCAAAAGGTAGTAGTGAACGCTCCGAAAGCATGTTTCTTGAATTTAGGCCGCGAGGGGTCAGGAAGGCTTTTTAAATTCTCATTAAAATGTGATTTAGATGAATTGATTTCTATTATAAAATTTACAAGATCATTATGGACTACACCAGAAACAGAAGCCCCTGAAACCCCTTACGCCGAGAATGGGGAACAGGAATCCTTCTAATTTAGCTTTCTTTGATTATTGCCCCTATGATTGGTTTCTGCTTTTGGAGAATGGAATCTCAATTTGATTCCTTCACTCTTACAATCGAAATTAACTAGTGAAAATCAGTGCAACAATTTAACACAAACGCCTTATAAACTATGGCGTTGGTTTTAGATGATATAATTCCGACGGAGTTCTCTCTCAAAGAAATCCAACTTATTATAACTTTTGTCTCTAATGAGATTACTAATGAACTTCGAGTACAACGTTCTTCCTTACTTTACAATGTTGTTCTTGTGACTTACCTAGAGAGGAACTAGTAAATTGCCGGTGTTTTATTTCATCAAATTAATTTAATCCAGGTAGATGCGCGGTTATAAATCGATAATGTACCGTAGACAACGTTTAATAATTATAGATCAGTGATCTATGTAGAAGGAAGGCCTACTTAACAGAGTAATGTGTAACAATTGTAGCATTGTCCTACCATTAAAGAGGCAACATTTTGGACTTCTTCGTCATTGGTTAAAGGAGAATGAAATCACCATCAATTTTGAATAAAGTTAAAAAATCTACATTTCCAACTAAATACTTCTCCCACTGAACCACAAACTTGGGTATTTCTCTCTTTTTGTTAAAAATCATCAGGTTCGTCACGCTAAACCAGTCATTCTCTCTCCTTCTCTCCCAAGCTGGTGGCACGTCCGGATCCTGAAATAGACTCCACTGACTCAAACGGTTCACGTGTTATTCTTTCGAGACGAGAGATTTATTTTGGCAGGCTGCGTAACTGGTGTTCCCCCAGAGGAGAATGGGGCACGATCAACCATCGCAAGTACCCCAGCTTTTAACCTTCATGCTAAGAGTACCTGTATTGTACTATTAATTTAAATATAAACCTCAAATTCTTCGAACTATGTATTTTTGAAAACCATGAATGATTGAAACCGAGCTGTTTTGGATGATGTTGAAGAAAACGAAGGGGAGAAAAACCTTACCGTGGCGTTTGAAGGTAGCTGGCAGAAACGTGAGCATACATCACTAAATGGCGTGGTTACAGCAACGTGTGGAGAGACCAGCAAAATAATTGATGTAGAGATATTGACCAAGTTTTGTCGTTGCAGGAACCGGTTGATCGATAGACATGATAATGATTGCACTGCTGATTAATCCGGGTCCAGCGGTGCTATGGAAGTCGAAGGAGTGCTTCCTATATACAGACGATCTTCAGAACAGCTCGATATACGCGATATTGGGGAGACGGAGACTCCAAGGGGTTTCAAGCCGTTTGCGAGGAAAAACCGTATGGGCCCGACGTAGAATTTGAAAAAATTGAGTGCATTGGACATGTGCAAAAGCGGATGGGTGCCCGTTTACGCAATATGAAGAAGAAAATGGGGGATACAAAGCTGTCAGATGGGAAATCGCTCGGTGGTAGAGGGCGTCTAACTGATGAAGCTATGAATAAGCTCCAACTCTATTATGGTCTAGCAATTCGCCGGAACGCAGATAAAACCTTGCCAGATATGAAAAAAGCTGTTTGGAGTACTTACCTTCACATCCTTTCCACTGACAAACAACCCTGTCATGAATTTTGTTCTGAAGAATGGTGTCGGTACAAAAAAAATCAAGCGCATGGCATAGAATATAAACACAGTGAACACTTTCACCTACCTAGTGCAGTAATGCAATCAAACCGATTTTCGTCAGCCTGTCAACCCCAGATCTACTAAAAAGTTGCCTTAATGGTAAAACACAAAACAGCAATAAGAGTGTGAACAATGTTATTTGGGCAAATATTCCAAAAGAAAGTTATGTGGGCTTACGTTTTCTTCGATTTGGGACGTACTCTGCAGTACTATCGTCCAACAGAGGCAATATTGCCATCTGCGAAGTACTAAAGAATCTCACCATCGATCCTAGGATATCATGTTCCCTGGCATTGAAAAAACTTGATGAAGGAAGGTTAGCTAAAGCTGATATTACCATCTAAGCAGTCACGAAAGAAGGGAGGCTCAGAAGGACTCAAGTAGCCCGGAGACTGGAAGATCAGTTCGCTGAGGAGGAAGCTGATGATCCAGCTTATAGATGTTCGATTTTTACATTTTTGTTTGCATTTTATCCGTTATATAATAAACCATTTTTTAATATTATTTTTGAAAAATCGATTTTGACCCAAAAAATTACATACTACCCTAAAGGGGAATTATCCTTTAGTAGCAACACTCTAACCAGATGAGCTATGCGGCCGGCGTACGACGGACGGAATGATTTTTGTTTAGTATTTTCTTAAATGAATCATTATAGTCGACCAAGAAAAATGCTATCCTAAGCTGTTCTCTGCAACAGCTAAACCAAAGTGTACGAAAGTTGGCTCAAAAATACAACGTCGTTCCTGTATGTGCCAGTTATCTCAGCATCTTGATCGTTATAATCAACCCTAAGGAATTATATTTAAGGCACATTCTATCAAAAAATAAGAACTTTTGAAGTAAGATGGTACTTTTTTGTTGGATTAAGAAGGAAATTAGGTGGGTGGATCGAATGAGACCACTCGGGTTGCTGTACAATCATCCGTTCGCTCACTATTTAAAGGATGGGGCGAGTAGGCGGTTGGGCTGCAGAGCAACTTCAACGGGAAATCTGAGCTAGACCTCGTGGGTAGCGGCAGCCCAAGTATTTCTATCTTGAATGCAATTAAAATATTTGAAGAAGAGAGGTGCTGAGTTTAGGTAATATAGGTACCACAGGCTCCGCCTAATATACCATGATTACCATAGAAAGGTTATTTTATACAGAATTAACAAACCTCTGCGCAATACTCTACAGCGTTTTTCCGTTCGATATTTGAACTGTTGAAACGTAAGCCAACAATTTTCGAGAGCGTTAACTCATTTCTTTTTGGTCGATTAAAAAAGGTTCCTGTCTGAAAATAAAAAACGAAAAAATACAAATATCTTCACCCGACCTGGCGATTGTCTTACAAGAGACCACGTCGTTACCGAACTGTAAGCAGTACGAGTCGAAAGTATCGCGGTGTTGTTGATATAGTTTCTTGTAGCTGACGCTGCTACACAATTTTACGAGTTTGGAAATCGGTTAATACCCGGTATCTAGTTAGTGGGAACGCATAAAAGTCACAACCTTACGACAACGAAAGATTTAACGGCAGGTTAATTGGCGACTGGAAGCAACGTTTTCATGGTTTCCAACTTTCTTCGGAAACTGCGCCCTTGGTAGATCGTACCCAAGAGATTTCGCTCGCAATGTTTGAAGACATTTGCGTAATTAAATGTTCCAGTTCGAACGAGGCACAGTTTTAAAGCCCCGCTCGTAAAACTCGCCGCCGAAAACGATTTTAATTCGCATTGCTTATCCCGCGATGGCTGTTGATAAAAGACTAGATCAACAAATCGTTCGGAAAAATAAAATCCACTCGGTTTTTCGCGTGCTTAAGAGAAATGTATTTTTAAACCCCTATGAATCACAGCTCATGAGAATTACCAAGAACAGTTTGGTTTATTAGAAATGAACCTCAATAAACCTCAGTCCTAGATTCAGTATTAATGTTTGACTTTGCTTAAATTGTTTAAAACCGGTCTAATAAGTATAGGGCAGCAGACCGCGTAGAAGATCGATCTAGCACAAAAATAATAAACCTTTCGGTTATAAAAACCTAGTTTTTCACATTCATACTCAATTTTCTCGAAAAACACGCCCTCAAAAAAGAAAAATGGTTATACCGTTTGATAGCTGAGGATACGAGGACTAATGAGCTTTTGTACAAATCAGGAAATTTTGCCCAGATTTGACGAAATTAACTTTTTAGGCTGATATTTCACCATCAACTTCCCCTTGAAACACTACTGTTAGAAGCTGGGCAGACATGAAATTTACCGCTCTTTTCAATTATGAACTCAGATTTGGTTTTACTTTTTATATTACGGGAGGTCTGGCTTTTTTAGTGACCAAAGATCGAAAGGACGACAAAAATATTAGAAATGGAGAAAGTTGGTTTTTTAAAAGCTTAAAAAAAACTCCAAGTGGCACTGTCAAAAATTAGTTCCTGAAAAAATTTCCGAATTTCCAAATGCTCAATAGTCCTTATAGATCTGGGGGCATGTTACATTCTGTGTGGCTGCAGAATGCGCAAAAGCTTCAGCTTTCCAATGAAATAACCAGTTTTTGTTTTTTGATGCAAAAATTTCGAGGAAATTGCGAAAAAGCGTGTGCTTATGTACAAATATTCATGACCAGAACCTTGGGAACTAAAAAGATTTTCAAAACAGGGAATTTCCACCAAATCTTTCATCTTAAATTTATCTTTAAAAAATTAATTTCTGTAGCTGAGAAGATATGCAATTAAACGCTGTTTCCAATAGTGCACTCAGATTTCGTTTAACGTTTATTATCAAGTTAAGGAGTTATGTACTTTTTAAAGACAGAAAGTCGAAAACCCAGACAAAATTTCAAAAATGAAAGAAGTTGGACTTTTTGGTTGAGTAAACAAAACCCGACCGAAGGATTGTTTGTCGTAAATTAGTTGCTGAATATGTGGGTCATGTCTTCTTGATATGACGTGAGACGTGTATCATAATTTACCGTGATAAACAGGTACGTACATTCTAAATTTAAATTAAACATCGGAGAATCCAACGAGATCAGAGACCTTCAAAAGGGTTTGGCCCAGTGATATTTCGACGAGCCCTGGCAAGGGCTGAAAGGATAAGGTCAGTTGAGTAGTTTCCCGACATTTGAAGCCCTAACCTACGACAACAATGCCCCACTAATTACGTCGAAACGGCCCCGAAAGCCCAAGATACAATTTGTTTAGTCTTTATAGAATGAAAAACAGTCAATGTTGCGTAAAATGTACACGACGTTTGATAAATTTAGTATCTACTCTGTATCGCTGCAATCACTAAAGGTCCAATATTTTGTCCCCCCCCCCTCCCCCCAATTTATTACTTCTTATTTCAAATTAGTAAAACCTAAAAACGAAGTAAATGTATTTTTCATGTAATCCAATCCACCCAAATCACTTTTCTGGTTATCTGGTAGTCTGTAGTACATTATTTAAAGTCGCCGGCTGTTCTAGATGCCTAAAAAAGAGCTCCATTTTTACAACACCCCCGTAGGTCGATTAAAACAAACTAGCGACAAAGATGATTCAGCTGATGCGTGTGTATCCATAAATCGCAATTGACTTGTAGATATATATATTTTTTTATATTTCCCAAAGATGGTAGAACTCCTGTTGTTAGGAGCATAAGTACACTAAAACTGTACCAGCCTCTAGGTATGCATCACAATATCCTAATATCCTACAATGGCACAATATGTAACCACATTTAACGAGATAAAATGAAACACTTCTCCGCTTCACGCGTCCACAAATACATAGCATAATATGTTATGCAGAACTAGATTTCAAAAGAAACTCTTGAAAACGAAATTCTTTTGCAATGTCAGCTGATTCTATCGTCACAATTTAGTAGACGATTTTAACTTTGTGCCAGAATGCATCCACATTTTTGTTGACCCAACGGATGAATGTAAATGCCCGAGTAAGCTCATTCGATCCATTGAACTGATGTCATTCAACGGCGATAAATTTGTGTCATTTCAAAAGTTTTCAATATTCTGATTTTTCAGCCCTTTTATTTCATCCCTTAGGGCTCATCGAGCTTGATGTCTTGTGTCTGAACACTGTAAAATTGCCCAGTGAATGCATGTGTTTTATTTTTATCCCGTTGAATTTCGTTTGTTCCACTAGTGTATTTCAACATATGTATTCTTATACAGTACATTTCAACCATAGCAGGTATATAGATATCAGCTTTTGTAAGGTACTGATCAACGTTTGACCTTTTGAAGTCTTTCATTGATCTTGGGAACATGAAGAAATCCATCACAAGGTATAGAGACTCACTGATCAGCTGAAACCCTGTTGTGGCTAATGTCTTTCTTGAAGAATCTAAGGTGTAAAAGTATATATGGCGCTTCTATTCGGGCATCTAAAATAAAATTACAAGATGTAGAGGCACAAGCAATAAATGTACCCAGACTAATAAACGAAGATGGGAGATTTAATTAGAAAAATACTATATCCAATATTCATATTTAGAACATAAATGTTGAGCACTCAGTTAGTTCTAACATAATCAAATACCTCAAAAAAGATTTCTGCCATAATTCATACTATGCAATCAAATCTGGAATAATGAAATGAACCTAATACAATCATTTTGGAGAATGATGAAGAATGCTCGGTTTAGTTCATTTAGAAAATGATTCGCGGTCGTGAAACCGCTGCCGGAAATAGTGCGATAAATCACAAAATGACCTATTTACGTTATGCTCGGATGGTAGATAACCCCGTTCCTGAGAGCCTTTTTAGATGTTTGTATTGCCCGAATATTCTGCTCGTCATATTACAACTAATGAGATGAACTCATTGGAACGGTTTACATTTTTTATTTCGATAACTATTCAAGATCAATGTCATTATCACCGATGAATTATCATTGATGACCGATTGGGTTTCGAATTCTATCTTCGAGTCCATTGTATATCCAGGAAGCAAATATAGCCTTTCTAATGACCCTCGACAATGATTATTTTGGTTATTATTCAATAATAAACCATTGTAATCGCTCTTGAAAAAAAAAATTCTAACCCCCCTGAAAATTTCATGGTTTACGTTTCAAAGGGTGTAGAATCCGAATCTGCAATAAAAATTTTCCGTCCGTCCGCCGCCGCCGTACGCACGATTTCTCCCAAACGGCTGAGCAAAACATCTGAAATGTTCAGGAAAAATCCATGTTGGTCCGGCGACGCCCCAATTCTTGAGCCAGCTCTCTCACTTAATTTAAAGTGCCCTTTAAGGGTTGTCAAAGTTTTGTAAAATCCCTAAAAACCTCAAAAAAAGTCAAGGCGGCCTAAATTTGTACTCTTTTTGAAGAACACTCCACGAGGAATCGAATGAGCCCCTCCCCAGGTCCGTAGGTCAAACCATTCCCGATCTATGGCCCGATTTATGGTGCGAACATTAGCATTATTTTGGTTTATTATTGTTTTTGTGTTGATATCAGTAACCTAGTGACGTAGTGGTGTAGTGATGTAGTAATGTGGATACTGGAGTGAACTCCTAAAAGGCTTTGTAGCCGATACACGGGTTGAAGCATTCTGATAACCATAAAAAACGCTGCCAATTCTTTCACTGGGGTTTATTAATCAATTGGCTTGTGTTCATGATTTGAATTTCTACTAAGCTTTGGAGTGAGTGTGTCTCCCACAGGTGATAGAGTGATTATTGAATTTCAGGAGATATGCATAGAGCACGCAAATCTGTTCTCAACCAAAATACCTATTTGGATTGATCAGTTGCTCATATTTGTGTGCCTCCTGAAATTCAATAATCTATCACTTGTGAAACACGCACACTCCATAGCTTAGTAGAAATTCAAATCATGAACGCAAGCCAATTGAATAATAAACCCCAGTGAAAGAATTGGCAGCGTTCTTTAGTACTTGCAGTTAATGTGTTCAAAACCTATTCTTGCTGATGGAAGTTTGTAAAAATATTATTCTCTTATAGATCTGTCACTACTCTGTTAATGCATAGTTTGTAACGCGAGTTCCCAGTTGTGTTCTACACCTCACTTCCAACCCAAATTCCCCCCTAGTACTTTTTCTATTATTCCGCTTGAAATGAAACTTTTTTCACATCTGAATTTGTTTCGTGTTCTCGAACTTAGTTATCGAAATTGCCATGGCTCCTTTAATTTGCATCCTGGCTCCCTCGTTCAACAAAAAAAAAAAAGCTTTTTAATTCTAAATCAATATTTGAAAATGCCAATTAACAATTAGTAATCACTCATAACATGAGTGACCTGCAGTTCAGCAACACCAAGAGAAAAGGCCTAAAAATCCTGTATTTTTTATGCGAGGGAGCCCCAAAGAAAAACCATTCGATTAAGCGAAAAAATAGATACAACCCTACGTCGAACTCATTTCATTAAGGGAGTCAATTTTCATTTAAAAATATCCATTTCACCATAAAACGTTTCAACGCATTCAAACATCGTTTTATCATTTTCTATATGAAATTATATTGATTATACCATTAGAAAGCTGGCTATTTGGCGCTGTTTTCAGGAGACCAGCACAATAATTTTACAAGAACTAGTAACACAAAAAATCTTTTGAAAAATGACAGTTTGGCATCGTTTGAAGAGAAGTCAGTTGTAATGAACTCACACCAGAATGTTCCTAGAAAGATTCTTTGATGATGATCCATCCGGATCAATGGTGCAATGCTTCTTGAGTTGTAACCATATTCTCATTTGCCGTGAACAAAGTATATTGAAGGATTCAGAAGCAAGAATATTGCCATTTTTACAAAGATAGGGAATTGGAGATTTAAGGTGAATTATCAGAGAAATTCATGTAGTTATATTCAAGGATCTTTAATTTTTTCGTAGCATTTCAACTATTGTTTTAAAGAACATTTCTTCAAATTAAAGTTAACTTTTCAGTACAACTTTGAGCATAATTTGTGTACTGTTTGTCTGTAGATGACGTACTAGTGTTTTTAATGTAGTCTGCAAAAAAAAAATTAATTATAGATTTTCAGTTGTTCCTTGCAGTTTTTGGCTATTTCGTAAATATATTTGTTCAATTTTGACCAATTTACTGCTCCAGAAAAAGTGTGGCCCTCATCTGTCATGTCTGACCTGCTGTAACTCATCCTTTCTTTTGGAATGCTTGCTTTTGGAGAAAGAACGAGATTATTATTTCATTCCTAAGGAGAGTTATCTTCTGTTACCACACAAATCATAACTTTGGAGTCATTGCAATAGCTTCATTTTCTAAAACAATTCGCTAAAAGACGAAGAATAGGATGCTATTCCCAAGTAATAGGAACATCTTTTTCAAGGGACATTAAAAACGTTAACACAACTGCTGAAATGTTGGAAACTATGGGATTATTGTTGAAATTTTACTTTTTAGTGTACTGATTGTGATCTTTTTCAAATTTGTAGCTATAATTTATAATAAATGCGTGTTAGGTAGACCTATAAGTAAGTATCCCTTCCATACGTACGCGACGTATTATGATTTGTTATTTTATAATATTGTGATAATAAAAATCAAACATGGTTTGCGTGAACGACAAATATCATTTGTTAATTTCATTATAAGAGGAACTTCCTGTCCTATATAAACCAAATGGCTTGTATGATAAAAACTCAATCGAATTGGGTAATCCTAATAACGATTAACTGAACAAACTTGATAAATTTGCTATGTTTATTTATATATAAATCGTGGAATCTTACCTTTGACAAGGCTGCACCGAGACCGGCTTGACAATGGCCATGCCTGTGGTAGCCCCAGTCCCCTGGAACAAAGCGTTAAAAGCATTTTGAGCGAACCGAATTGAAAGATTGGACTCAAACATGTAATTACTGAGTTCCACCCGAACCTCAACACAATAACAGACGGGTGAGAGCCCGCAATTAGCGGCTTTTTGACGAAGGGCTGTGAGACCATCAGTAGACATCCATTTGGTGCCGGGGTAATGGTGAGTTGTCAGCCAACTTCAACGAATTAACGGGTTAGCGAATTCAACGTAATCTTGTTCAACACTTTAACCCCTGAGCGTGCTATATACCGTTACAAGTTACTACTGCGAGAAACGGCACACACAAAAGCCTTCCACAAAGACCTGAGTGGAACTATGTTGATTTTACACATATGCTGGATATTTTATGGCTGCAAGTAAAAGGACCTTTGTTTCCCACTATCAGTATAATTATTTTTCAAATTATGGTGAGTTTATGAGATCACCTGCCCCTAGTGTAAGAATCTATATCAAGGAGAAACTCTGGCTACCCATTCATGATAGACAAGCTGGAACCTCGCACTGACTCTATCATTACAATGAACGAATAGTTTTCCGAAGAGACCCAACCATTCTTCTTTCCAGTGATGAGGAATCAAGGGAGTACCGATTGGAAACCAGTAACATAGTACACTAATTTCATACTAAACCTTCAAAATCAATGTAGTTAAGGAAATAATACTACAACACAAGTCTTTATCAAGGACTTATTTCTTTCCAGGAGGCCTTCATTCGCATCTAATGCTCATTTACTCACACGTTGGTACCAAAACATATGCATACATTTTTTCAGATTTAAAAAAATTTTTAAATAATTTTTTTTGGCGCAATGGATGGTAACTTTTTTTGTTAAATTAACAATTTAACCTCATTTTTCAAATTTCTTAGAAATTTGAACGATTTTTTGATTTTCTTCAGCCGCGCGAAACCTGTTCAGCGAGCGCGCAATGTCGACAAGTCATTGAAATTGCGCTCACAAACTTAAGCAAACCCAAGGGTGGCACATGACTTTTCATTTTTCAACTCTGATTCAACGTGGTGCTATCCGCCTTTTCATTTGAATAAGTCTGAACGACTTAACAGCCGAAAATGTAGTCTTTTTCAGTGATAAATTGCCATCTTCCAAATTGAATGTAATACAAATGAATTTCCATTGTTTTTCAACGATTGCTGCCATTTGATTTTGATTTCTTTCCATTCGACTAAATTTGGACGCTTTTAAAGCATGCAATGTTGTATGTCAAGTGATCGCAGCTGTTTGATACTTCAAAATGCTTTGAGGTTGATCGAAAGCGATGCCCAGAACTCAGTCCCAATAAGACTTTATTTGTGCTTTTTAAACTGTAGTCCCAGTTCATGATCTTCGGCAGTTAGGGGGGGGGGGGGGGAGAGAGGAGGACTACAAATAATTATATAAATAAGACAGATGAATAAATCTTTTTTTTTAAAGTGAAAGAAAAGGATCAAAATCTCGTATTTTACTTTAGTTACATAATCTGGCAGATCTAGAAGCTTGTTTCACTTTCACCAAGACGATGACAAGTTTTCCTGATTTCTGGATAATATGTGGATGTGTATGTGGGGTGCCCGAGCTCTTTATTGTCTGTTTCAGGAAACGGAAGTCAATTTCTGTTCGACACGGCTAATCCGGCGATTAACATACACAGACAACATATGAGGGCCATTCGTAAGAGGGTCGGGGCCCGGGATGGGTTCGGGATCTACCCTCCTCCTGAGGACAATGGCCCCCTGAATCGTTAGCGGGAGGAAGAGGAGGTCGCAGAGGAAGTCGTTATTGGGGGAATTGAGCGACCGAGCTCCTGGAGTAGGTACGTGAAATAGTGAATAAGGAGAAATAAATGTGGGGGCTTAGTAGTGGAAAGATGGGTGATTTCGATTCTAACTGTTAAATCGAAGTGTATGAGACAAAAGTGTGTATAAACAAATTGTTGAGTAATAGATGCAATAGACCTTGGATACATGTCGAGTTTTTTGTGTGATCACACTTACAAGAATAATTAAAAAGACTTGTGAATATTTTTAAAAACTAGACCAAATTCTAAATCAAACACAAAAGTACGAAAACCGGCAGAGAATTCTAGTTTGTATGAGAAGCGCTTGAATGGATCGTCCTTCACCCCCTACCCTTTCCCATCACTCTTCCAGACATCAGTTTCATTATTTCTGAAGGTTTGTGGGACAAAATCGGGATAGGAAAAAACTACAAAAAATATGAGTATTGTGAAGACAACGATTTACCACTATTACCCCTCCTTCATACTGTTGTAATAAAATTGGAAAAATTTGAACACAAGACCCATGTTCTTAATCGAGCAAGATAGAATCAAGAATATCGGCAATATGAGCTGCATGGACAGCGCTTAAACGGATTGTCTATTACTATCTGCACTCTCCCTCTCCCCCTTCCATAGCAGAAAAATCAAAATTTCCAACTTTTATAGCACAACTACACCAGAATAAGGTTCACATAAGAAAAGTTTTATTTTAATAACATCAGATAAAAAATATAACAGGAATAGACGGTCATCACAAATACCCTTCCACTCACCTCGTTTCATTGCGAAAATTAAATGCAATGAAATATTTCTAATGCTAAACCAAAATCAGTGGCGTAACGTACACCCCCGCAAACCCCGCGATGCGGGGTTGCCCGGGAACTGGCCCGCTCTAGCAAAACTCATTTTTTTTAATTTTAAAGAATGAAGCGGAACTAACGATACACAGAAAAATTTCATCATGTAACATCAAGTTTATAAACATCAATGGTAATGTAGGTTCATTGATCAATTATCTTTTGGTTTTCGAATCGTTATAATATAAATTGTATACCATATTGATACTTAAAAATGACTGAAGGAACTGATGTGTCTCTGGGAAAAAGTTGACTTTTATAACACACGGTCATCCAAAAGTTTGCTACGTAGACTAGAAGTCTCGAGTTCGTAAAGGTAGGTTAAATTGTTATATTATATTATGTATTTCTAGTTAGGTTATCGTAGAGTATTTTACGATGACCGTTGAAAAAGTGCACGCTTCCCAAAAAAAAAAAAAAAAAAAAAAAAAAAAAAAAACATTATGGGAAGGGGCCCCGAAAATATTTTGCGGGGGAGGGGGGGGGGGTCTGAAAAACGTTACGCCGCTGACCAAAATCCTAATTGAACAAAACACGGCGCTGGGCGCTTAGCCAGGAGGTAAGCCCCATGGACCCATGGATACTTACTGCTTAGGGACTGCGGCTGAAATTCAAAAAATATGGAACATACTTTGGCCGTTTTTCTGGAAAAGGTTAGGGAAAAGAGACCATCCAGCAATGAAACAAAACAAATTGTTGGAAATAACTTTACATCTACCAACCATCATCTTGACGTTGATATCCTCAAGAATACTCACTTATGTAAATACACACATCCTCCAGTTTCTTGTTGCTTCGGACACCAACGGAAGTATTTTACTCAGGAAGCAGGCAGAAGTGCGCCATAACGTTTTAATGGACCGGTTATCCTGGACCTGGGAAACTCCTGTACAACCTCGCGTGAACACTTGAATAAATCCCGGCCTACAACTGCCTCCTCTTTGATAGCATCATTCAGGTCCTGCTACTTCCATCAGTCACAGTTACATGGGACCACCGCGCGGGCGTTACGGCGCACTTTATTCTCGTGTCCGATCTCCGTTATTTTAATGATTTAAGCGATAAATTTCCGCTATGGTGGTGATAAAATAACTCCATTTGTTGTACTATCTCAGTTGAGGAAGCACGCAATGATTTTTTGAAGTGTATAAATACATATAAAAGAAGCAGTGTTTTCTGATGAAGGCCGAACCGTTGAAATTTAATAAATATTACAACACTTTTTTTCTTTTAGAAACTGCATATATCTTTTGAGTCTACCTAAAGGTAGCGGAAGCTTTGAATCCACTTTCGGGAGATGAGCTATTGTTTCCAATATCGAAATTCCACTGTCATTTTGCTTTTTAAACCTATTTGAACAACTTTCTTCTCGTGTCTCTCTGTATATGTATGTCTATCCACAGATCCGTGTAACAAACGTTTGATTGTTCAGGAATTGAAGCATTAGTTAGCCCATGCGCAAACGTAAAATTCACCAAGCATTTTTGGTAGGTTCTAGAGGTTTAATTGCTCTAAACTTTATGAGGTACCTGGTCAAAGAAGAACGGTTTAATAATTTCTCATCAATTTTCATACGCTAGTATCAAAAGCTGTCAAAGCGTGACAGCTCAGCAATGCACGTCGACTAACTTTTGTTGTATGTTTGTATACCGAACATGTCCCGCCGCATTTCAGTCCCCTAACTCATTCAACAACCCCACTACATTTACCTTACATCTATTGAGGCCATCTTGAACAATTCAAAAGAACTGAAAATCCATGTTACCTAGACGAGGAAGCTGTGAGCCATACCATTATATTCAAAAATTGATAAAAATTTTCAAAATTCAAAAAGTGACACAAAGGAAGTTGTTCAATATCGGCCATCCGTCAGATATATTATTTCATGATTCGAATTTGTTAACTTTCCGATTCAAATTCATTCCTCTTCAGTTCCTTTCAGTCGTTTGATAAAGGAAAGGTAGATACAAATAATTTTAAACAAATAATTCCCAATTTCGTCTAGTACATAATATTCTATATTGTTACTTTCTAAAATTTCCTAAACTTAAATTTCCTGAAACACTGATATTTTTACTCAAACGACTAGTCTATCACCAATGGAACTAAAGAGACCAACTGTGAAGTAATTTTGTAAGGTAAGTTTAAGTAATTAGAGTGGTTGGATTTTGATTAGCTGGGGGTGTTAAGTTTTTATCAAGTTTTTAGAGTTCAAGCACTAATAAATACAAGATTCGCAATAAAAGAAAAAGTATTGAACTTCGATTTGACCATATGTTTTTCTCTTCTTCGAAGGAAACCTTTGTTTTTAGCGGAAAGGGATTTTATTTTGAATACATAAAAAAATATGTTGTTCTTTGATGGTCTCGATTTTTCTTCATTAAAATAGTATTGAAAAGCTAGTGGATAGCGACGAAGTTTCAAATAAAGCCATTTTGACTCTCATTGACGGTAATGAGGGGGTGTGATTAATCGATGGTGTTCTCAGGTTAATTGATACAAAGACAATGGAGAATATTAGAAGATTAATAATGATGATGGAATCAGACGATTCTCATGCTTGTTTCCTAGTGGTCGATGTAATTGGAAGTAGGAGTCGAAATGAATAAATGTGGTCGGAGAATGGTATCAGAAGGGAAAAAATTAACTTCAGAGGATTTCGATCTTATGTACAAAATTATGCTAACCTGATATCAACAGAATTTATGAGCGTTGAGAATACTGTCAGACACGAGCTTGGTGTAAGCTCGCGGACCACTAATTCTAACGATAGCTGCTACCCATTGGTACAGATAAAAATTATCTACCCCGATCAGGTGCTTAAACCAGCGTGTTTGCGTAGAACTGTTTTTATTAAATTCAATCAAGAATGCAACTTATAGACTTCTGTATTAGTGAGGATCACGCTAGCAAAGTATGACCTTCAAGTCAATGACTAGCGGAAGATGAACGTAAATCGCCAATTCGAAAATAAGCCGACAAGGGACTTCCGCTGAGCCTTCTTTTTCCATCCTTTTGCCTCCTTTGTTGAAAGGGAACGCTAAATGAATAATGAATCTCGCGCTACCTCAGGCGCCGGCCCTAACGACAGATTGATTTGATTGTCCTCGCCGGTCATTAATAATCGACAGGAGGCCCCCGATTATGGAGAGCCGAAGGGTTTTAGGAGTCGAGCCCTGCCTCTGCAGATACATCAACATGACAGACGGCTAGGTGGATTTCCTTTTCTCAATGATTGTCCACTCATTTCTATGACCGAAGATTATAACTTTTTGTTATTCCAAACGGCGCATAACCAAAGATGTGATTACAAAATGCTCAGCTTCTAATAACAAATTATGATTGGCGCCTATTTCTAATCATTTTAGTATTAGTGCTGGTAAGCGTGAGGATTAAGTAATTAGTTTACAAGTTTCTTTTTCGAATAACTGTTCACTATTTATCTTCATTCGATTTCTATGTGTTAATGATTTTTATTTATTATTTCCATTCCTCTGCATTTTGTCGCCAATGGAGCAAGTGTACTTTTAATTCTTGCCAATTTCAGTCTATACGATTTTGATTGCCGCAGTATCACATCTTTTGTGGTTATGAATTAGTTTCAGCATATTCAATGTGTGCAATTGACGGACAGTTAAAATATTTACATCATGAGATAATTTATCGGGGAAATGTTACCTGGGCTCATTGAACGTAATCGAACCTACTGCCATTTTTTGAATCTCAAAAATTTTATCAATTGAGTGTTTTAAATTGCTTCCCCACAATACAACGGAATACTGTAAAATTGACTCAAACAGCGTCTGATAAATGTCGATCTTTAGTTTTTCTGATAGAATTTGATTGTATACACGGTATATTCACATTTTCTTAGCTTTTGACACAAACTTCGAATGTGGTGGGTCCACTCCATTTGGGAATCAAACGTCGCTCCCAGACTAATTAAACTATTCACTTTTTGGAATAGTTGGTTGAGATATTACTTGAGAAGACGAGTTTATTGAATGTGTAGGTTGATTACATTCTCAGCTTGTATCCCTACTAAACTACAAGGTGAAGGGGTGGCCTATTCCCCACTAACTTCTGAATTACTCAATGAATACTTAATGTTTCTCAGTTATTTTTCAGTTAGTTACTAATAAATGAGAGAGAAAAAACATTTATTGATCATTATATGGGGTGGAATGTTGGAATAGTTGGGGTTGTGAAAAGTATAAATTGATATGCCGAAAGCTCGAATTGGTATGCCGAAAGTTGAAATTGAGTCGCCAAAAGTTGAAATTAAGATGCCAAAAATATTAAAATTTATTTGTGCCAAAGGTCCAAATTACTATGCAAAAACTCTCAATTTGATAATATGCCAAAAATTCAAATTGATTTTGCCAAACTAATCTGATTTTATTTTTTTCCCAACTGTGTGTGTGTGTGTGTGTGTTACTAATAAATTAACTACACTGAATTATAAGTCTTAAGATGGCCACCATAAGAATAATATTTTGCAAACTATCACAAAAAGGTTTATTAAGTATTTCTGTATGAGATCTGCAAGTCTATGCACACTATCCGACTGCAGATAATTAGATTAAGTGTATAGATTACGGGCACATCCCCTGATGATCGATTATTACCCAAACTTTCGTAAACTTCGGTAATGTATTTTCGCAGAAAAACTTTTAACCGTTCACGGCAAATGGACGGATGTTTTGCAGTACTTGGTTTGTTATCCTCGATACGTAAACCAACAAATTTTTGAGGGAGATTAAACTTTTTTCCTCATTCGAGTACGAAGGTTTTTAACTTGAAATAATGAAACTAAAATCCTGAAAACGAGGATCGGTCCAGCTACCGTTGAACAACTCCACTGAACTGAAGCCAGCAGAAATCGTTGTGGATTTTAAATTCGTCAAATATCGACCATGCTCAGTAGGCTGTCGCCAGCCGTTCGGTTAGTATCCACGCTCGCTCAGATATCGCGTTAAAGGTAACCATCTCGATTTTGTATTATCGTACAGCAAGCAATATGGTCTCCTTCGATTCACGTAACTAATTTCTATCTAAATGAAACTAAAAACCACCCGTTTACATCAAAAATTGTCAAGATTTCAACCATTAAATAATATCTCTGAGGGATGAACAAACATGACGGCAAGATCCCTGGCCCATCGATGAATGAATTTTGAGCATGGATTTGGTCTAGTAGATTCTGACGGATTTTACATTAAATTTGTAAAATCGAGTATTGCAATTTAAACCAATGAATTTGCAGTGGGAGTTGAAAGTCTTCTTGGTTGACTACAAAGGTCCATTATTGAAAATAATAAACCAAAAGAACCGCATAACAATCCAGTTCAACCCACGTTGAACCCTTAAGAAAATACACGGAAAGCAGTAACAGTTGTGCTAGTTGAAGCAAGCGTGATCTATTGGCGACACGAATAAGTAACCAAAATAATTATCACCACCATTTGTGTGGTTTTTGAAGGTAGTTGCAGAAACATTTATGAATTATTCCCAATAGATTTGGGGTTGGGGGAAGGGGGGTTTGGATTTCGTTGTTCTCACCAGCAAGGCCCACACTCTTTTCTACAACCTAATTTTCGTGGATAGGCTCTTGAAAAAACATCTTTTAAAAATCATTTAAGAAAGTAAAGTTGCTGAAGTGTCACCCCATTCAAAATGTTGTCTCCCCATCGATTTTCATTCCTTAAATCTAAGTCAATAACGAATAACCTCCTTACAATCACTACGATCCTTGAACATTTGGAAAGTTTCCAACCGGCGTCACTGATATGGGGGTTTTGGAAAACGTCGATGTCGCGTTGGCTGGTCGTCGGGGTCGTGGAGCACGCTCCCATCTTCCATTCGAGTCAACCAAGCAGTCGATGTTCTCGAACCCGCGTGACACTCGTGATCATCCTTGACGGTCATGCTCCACGACTCTTTAAGCTTCGACTAAAAGTTAGGTGGAGAAGAGAATGGAAATTCCTACGATTTCTGCTTTTCAACTATGTCGGTTTAAATAATGATGGAAATAGCTGCATCACACTTGCGAAACGTTGTAGAACTCATAAGCGGCAAACATTAATTAACAAAACCTGAAAAATCTAGCAAGGCATTGCAAACCTCGTGTTTGAACGTGAATCTACGGACCATTGAAATATTGTCATCATAATTGCATCTTGAAATATTCTTTAGCTGGAAGACGGATAAATTCAAATTTTAAATGAAGCAACAAAAAAATTACACAGGTCTGCAAAAAAAAATTTTTTTGATCAGCTGCATGGAATATTTTAGCTAAATTTTATGTTTTTTGGTGTGCTGAATCCAAAAATGACCGCTATTTTCCTCCATCACGTACAGTTTTCTTGCAAATTAGGTGAGAGGGGGACATAAAAAACGAAAACGTAGAAAAAACACCATAATTTGTATTGTCTATAAACTCAAAATAAAAGAAAGTATTTGTTTACTATTCAGTACAAAATGCTCAAAAACTTCATCCAGTTTGCTTGTGGAACCTTTTTTTTTTTTGATACTTCGTCGCACACGTTTTCGTGCTCCAGCATTGTCCGTATCCCTCTTGAGCATCCAACAATAGTCAGCTAGCATATCCCTCTCTTTCATTTTGTATCAATCCTGGGAGTGAAAAAATGCATGCTATTCATAAAATTGACAACTTGGAAGCAACTACCAAATTGAGGTTTAATGCTGAATAACACCGTATGTGGTATTCAAAAAACCAGTTTTGCGAGAAAACTAGACGTGATGGAATTTTTTGATTACTTTTTTCGGTTTTAGTATGCAAAAATCCATGGGAAACAGTAAAAAAATCGTATGCAGTTTTTTGGTTGCAGACCTGTAGCTTTGTAGCTTTGTTTGCGCATGCTTGAAAACTAAAGGTGGACTGGGAGATGTCTTGGGGACCATGTAAAGCCCACACATTTCTGAACTTGTTCAAAAATCGGATGAAAACTGTAAAAGTGGAGCTTACTTCAAGGCCCACTCAGAAAGACAAACTATCAAGAAACTTGAGTCGTTAAAACAGTTAAAAACTTAGAATGTGAATGGAAATTTTGATTTTGGATTGGGAAAATAGTTCATCTCCAAAAAGGGGGAAAAACTTTCTTCCACTGTAGCCATTGTAGCACTAACGCAGCAGTAATGCATTGCAGCAATTATGTAGGACGATCAATGAGTATTCTATTCAGCATGTGCCTCGGTTAAGCTGAAACTCTTCTAAAAGATCGCATCAACCACTCCATACAGAATGTAATCTGCTAATTTGGTTCAGGCTTCTTGGGTTTCGCCGTTTTATATTAATAAAAATATTATCATTATTATAGAAATTTCCAATGTATTAACACAATTAACAACAACAATGTTAGATAGCCCTCATGTTAAGGTAATAGGTCTCTCCCTTTACTTACACATATATCAATTGTCAGTACCTATAGGATAGAGGAGTTACCTAAGACATAGTTATAATAATCCATTGTGAAATCATTTGTAGCTTTTGGTTTATTTTATTTAAGCCGTAAGGACCAATATCTCTGCCGAGTTTGCAAGTTAAAAGCCTGGTACAATTGATATGATTCACTCTTTAAATTTTCTCACGAGAGCTTCTCGCCCACTTGGTCACAGGCGAGGATAAGATAAATGTGAAGTTGGTTATAAAACGAAACAGGCCCAAGTTACTGAGGAAAATAAAAATACAACTCGAAGATTCATACAATCAACTCCATTCTCAGCCTGAAATTAATTGTGATTTTGCTGCTTCACCAACAAATTAATCCAGGGAAGGTTTCTGTTCGTGCAAATATAAAACATCTAGCGCAAAACCGAAATTGATTTACAAATAAACCGATTTTGACTAAATGACCAAGGATATAATTGTTTTACGTCTTAGTTGTTCCACTATGAAAATTGTAGGGTCCTCGTACAATGTGCCAAAGCACATTCCTACATTGCTGTTCTATTTCAGCCATTTTACTTTGATCCCGAACTATTTCTGTACGTCAGGTTTCAATAAATCAGGAAGCTACACGTTTTCGGAGATAATAATCTGCAGAAAGACGTTTTCAAAATACGGTATTATTAATTTCATCAACAATCTTTCATGTTCAAAACAACCTGTAACCACATTAGTTTACCAATCCTGCACCTGGGGATATCAATTTTATGATCTCATTCCAGCAGGACAGTATCGTTTGTAGCCCCTACTGCACTTGCGCAAACGAGGAATCTTTTTAAAACATCCAATTCCCAAAATTTTTATTCAATTTTGATGACATTTTCGGAGAAAGTGTGGATTACGCAATATCATTGCTAAAAAATTAATACTTCATTCTGTGAATGCGTAAACGTAAGATCCATCTCATTTTCTCAGGTTCCACTGGTCCGATTTCCAGGTTATTCAAGGAAGAACGGTCTAATAATCTCATATCAATCTGAACATGAAAGAATTATCATTTATTCTATCCACTAAAGTTTCGGCGGGACAGACCCGCAATGCACGTCGATTCACCTTTTGAAGTCGCTGTTGTCTGCAACATTTCTGCCCGGAATCGCAGCTTAAGTCTTGCTTGGCTCAGTTTTCTGCTGGACCACAGGCGCTCACTATTGTCTTTGCCAACTAAACGGTTGTTATAACTAACGCTGATCAGACCGATTTGGTACTACGCCTCAGGAATATGGCGATCTGCAGCGGAGAGCCACATTAAGCGGATACAAACAACACAGAATAGAGTCAACCGTCTCATCACCAAAGCTCCTTGGTTTGTAAGAAACAGCACACTTCATGAGGATTTAGACGTACTGTATGTCCATGAGGTGCTAAAGGGAAATTTTTGAATCTCCATCGATCAATGGAAAATCACTCAAATATTTTGATGACGGAAATGCTGGAACAATTGCCCCTGTCGCGAAGTGTTAGAAGGCTTAAACGAAAGCGCCCTGCTGACTTCCTTGACGAATGAACTACTCATAAACAATTTGTCACTTGTGAAATTCACTTGTCATTAGTCAAATGATAATAGATCAATCGTTTATTCATACCTATTATTAACTTTTAACTTATTTAAATCAATGTATCGTTGTCAATGTATGTGTTGTTGTGATGTGTCGTGTGTACGGTTGTTATATTTACTCAGGTCAGTTGTTGAGCTGTTCCTGCATCATGTTTCATGTTAATTAGGAGTTATTTTTCTTACTATATTGTATTTTTCATAATTGCAATGTTTATAAAATGAACAATAAAATTTAAAAAAAAATTTCTTGCGGTGGAAGCAAGCTCATATTTAATATATTTCAAGATTGTTTTCACACTTTCAAAACACTTCAATGCACTACACGTTCATGTTACCCATTCAAGGAAGCTAAGTGCCGTACCTGACTTGGCTGATATGGACAGTATTCATGCCTCAATAATGATTTAACATAACTATCAAGGTGGAGTTCTATCTTTTGTTCTACTACTACCCGATCTTCAAAAGTACACTATGATGCAAAACTTGGAAAGTTCGAAGTGGGTGAACAGGACCAACCAAAGTTTTAAAGATTCAGGTCAAGAAGCACACGTTCCACTGACAGTTTTACATGTTGATGAATCGATATGGCCCATCTTCCTTCCCCATCAGTCATTTCTCCATAACCAAGGCCATTATAGAGCAGGCGCGCTCCTTCAGACGAAAAAGTCAGAGCAGGTAGTGAGGCCTTACTTAATGTCTTCATTTAAACCGTCTCACTAATGATAATCTTTGAAAATTTTCCTAACCAATGTGACGCACAAAATTATTCTTCCCCCGTTATATTAATCACTCGTGTGTGCTCAGACTGTTTGGTGTCTCGTAAACGTGAATTCCTGTGTAAATTCAATAGGATGAGGGAACATACGTTCTGACACAATCTCTGATTTCTTCGGCGATGTTAGAACTTTTGGCATTTAATTTATTGATATTAAATCATCATTTCTCGATAAATGTGTCTTTCTTTCAATTTTTTGTTTTTCAATCACCTCACTCAGTATTTCTTACTTGTAATTTTTTAATTTAATTAAATCAAATGAACCCTGCAGTTTCATAGTCGTTTTACGACGTTCCCACGAGTTTCACACTAGCTACATAGCTGATATCTCTGGACTCCACTGCTTGAACCATTTGCGGCAACAATTTCAAGACATGTGGTACAAGTTCTATTATGCCTAGTCTTTCAACAACCTATACGGTCGTGTTTTTCTTTATATTCCATTTGAGACTGGAATAGACGCTTCATTCCCCACGGAAAAATTGGCAGAAGAATTTCACAGATGGGTCATACATGTTAAGAGAAATGTTCCGGACACTCCAGGTTGAAAAAAGGCAAATCAAAATGTATGTGGGTCTTTTCAAAATTTCAGTTTGTAGTGTGTGGGAGAAAATGATTTTGGGGTCGTAAAACGTTAATTAAGGAACAATAATTTAGCAAAACTGAATAAGAACGTAGGAAAAGGAATTATCGAGCTTATAAAAATAATTTAGCCTTACAATACTTATTCCCTCAGACTAGTTCCACTCAGTCGTCGTTATCCCAGTATTTGACTAAGCTTCAAGTTTTTATCCAATAAGTAAAGGAAGGAACTAGATACACCTGAAAACTGTTCAATTAATCGAGCCTACAACTCGGCAAATTAATCTTATTACAAATAATACAATTACAGTTACTCGTATTATTTCCGTATTATCATAACCCTTCAACGTAATCACTGCCTGTGTATACCAGACGTAGTTGGTGGTACAATATTTAAACTCCGGCTCCTTGCGCTTCTATATTTTGTCTTGTCCACTCTAGACGCCATAAACAGAACCCAGTTCATATTTCAGCACTTCAAATCAATTAGGAACCAAATCAGCCACAAGGACATCCAGCTGATCACTGATCTACAAACCTAGAATTGACTTCTAGACGTCCAAAGACACGATAGAGTTGGATGATTTCCAATATGTGATTCCGTAAACACCAACCAAACAGAAGGTGATATCAAAACTTACAGCTCACGAAGCTGCTTCTGCCAGACCATGGGTCATTCCATCTCCTTTAACATGTTACGTTGGAAAGGCCTCGACTTTCCTCAAATCGTGATGCGTCAGCTTCCTAGGTCAATTGGGACAGAAAATCGCCTTTGCGCTTACTCAGCCGACCAAAAGCGTTTTTTTTTTCTTTTTCAAACTTAAGAAGCCCCACAAAAGCTTCCATTCAAATTTCAGATTTCTAAATTGGATATTGCTATTACCAGCAATTCCAAATTTTACACTTTAAAAAAAAAACGCTTTCTAAAATTGGATATTGCACAAATATTACCAAAAAACAATTCAGCATCATATTTGTATTACAAATGTCTACTCTATCAAAAAAAACACGCACACTCCAAAAAAAAAAAAAAAAAAAAAAAAACCCTTGCAAATATGAAGTAGAAACTGATCAATCCAAATAGTGGTGAATGAAATTTTATTTTTGACTTTTGTTGTCCAAAATTGTGGCTTACTGAAATCAGTTAGGTTCAGCTTCTAGGATCAGTGCTAGTATAATAATATAATAACCGAAAAGCAAATTTTATAGAGGTTAACTAAATAGTTCCCAGAATCCCGATTCAGTTACAGTCAGCTAAAGAAATATTTATACAACTCCGGCTTGTGTGATACGCGTGTGTTTTACGTCCCACGCTCGCGGCTCAAAGCCTGAGAACATTGATTGCATTTGTTAGGGTAGTTTGGGATAACGAGAACCGTCGTTTGAGCTTTCCGAAAACACTGCTTTCTCAACTAAATCATCATTTCTTTTCCATAGTTCCCCGGGGCGAGTTTATTTGTTCAGCTCCCGTCACAGTCACGTGGTCCCAACACGTGTTTTCAAGCCAGTTCGTCTTTCTTTAACCAAATAAACCTCTATTTTACCGATTCCACAGCTCCAGACCCAAACTCTTCCCCCAATCATTGAAAGAATTTTACTGGCGTACAATACTTCATTCATTACTGGAAAATAAAATAGACGACGTGAGTCAACTATTCTTTTCAGAATAAACAGAATGAACAGAATAAAGTTCCGAAATACCACTTTCGGATAACCGCTAACTCTTAACACTCTTAATCAAACAATGCAGGTTTTATTATCAATATTAGTATTCGGTAGGTACGTTCTTAATTTGATTGACTATGAACTTTTTTTTGCTCAATTCAAGACACAAACATTATAGGAAAAGTCCGTTAATCTGCTTTTGGATGCCTGGAGCTTTTCTTCCCAACTATTGGACCATGGTTAATGAAAGTTTACACGAATACCACCAGAATGGGCACCAGTTTAACAATGATATATATTAAAAAAATCAATTTCTCAAATTTAAAGTTTTGTTGGTATTGACTCCATAATATTCTTCTTTCCTGCTTTTGTCATATATCGTGTTTTGGAACAGTCCCGAAGCAACAGGGTAGTGGGATTCAGTTTTTTCTCGAAAGACCAGATGAGGAAAGATCCGGGTGATGAATAGTGCACTTCTTTTTTGTCCTGTACCTTCGAGTCCTTTTTCATAACAAATGACGACATAATCAAAAGAGGTCTAAATGCCTTTCTCCATCGACTGTTCCTTGTGGCACTTGATGCACGAGAGTTTAAAGCGGTAATAAAGACATTAGTCCTAGGGCTGTCCATCACCTTTGTCTTAATGTCGGTCTATTACCATTTGAAATGAAGATGATGTTTCGGAGCGGACCCCGGGGGGAACCACAGGTCTGGTCCAGATGGTCGTGAGTTGTATCAATCACTTCAGTTTTACCTCGTAGGCCTCAAAAGGTTACGAACTCCTCTGCGAGTACGCCTTCTTCCTCTTTCTTCATATTCTCTTAACCCATTTTGTGGGTGAAAGAACGTGAAAAGTCCCTAACGGGTCTTTCTACGTTCCATTCATCCAAGCAACCCATTGGCTGAGAGCCAGCAGTTAATAGATGCAGCAACTAAGCCGAACGAACCTTTTTGAAATTGCGTTCTCCGTGAATCTGATGGAATTTTCATTGAAAAGAAGTAAGAAGAAACATGCAACCTTGCTCCTCACTTTGGAACTGAGCTCAGTAGATACTGTCAGAGGCATCCAAACTCTTTTCCCAATCATTAACTAATGGAAGTTAAGAGTTCATCAACAATAAATACCAGATTCTTCTGATCCCACGAAGCTCCGAGGATTTTGCGGTTTTGGATGTCCAATAATGAATTTTTATAATCGAACAAAAACATTTTTTTAGCAGCTCCCCTTAAAATTTGTTGGTTTACGTTTCAATACTCTCCCAAAATTGAATAACAAAAATCCGTCCGTCTGCCGTGCAATCGTCCTCTGTAAAAATTCACTTATATCTATTGCACTTACCGAATTTTTTTGTCCTCACCTTTCTTCACTTGGTTCAAATACCCTCTTAGCAATCACATTCATGTCAAAAAAAGTATGGAATTACACTATTTCCTCGCTGTAATTTTCACTTTTTATCGATTTTCCAACATTTCTGGCTGTTTATTCATGAGTTCCGCTAAAGCTTCGGCTCCAGAAAAAAAAAGTTCCTTTACTGTTTACGATTCATGTGATGCCCTATGAACGCTCACAACACCCTTTCTACACTCAACAAGTCAACAGAATTTGTTTCCACGTGATATTTCTCACAGAACCGTGAAATGCAACATAAAAATTACAAGTATGGCAGTAGACGCCCCCATGTGGCGATTGATTTAGCATAGTACTACGACGCTGAATCACATGGTGACATCCATTTTCTGATTTGACCACAGTAAATTCAACTGTCTGTCTATCCGAATCGTATCCAAAAGAGCCAAGGATATTACAAGTAAAAAAGTCCTAGAAGATCCATTGGTTCATAATACGTGATGGTTGAATTTCTCATTCCCCAACATCGGGCTCTTGGTTGCTTTAATTTGTTCGGGTCAGAGTCGTAGATGATAAACTTAGTCAAATCTAATAATCTCGGTAAACGCCATATATCAATCGATGACCAGGCTTTGGAAATATTGCATTTAAGTATGATAAATAAAAGTGCTCCGTGCGGTACTTGTACAAACTTGCGATATACGAAACATTTGAACTACCAAAACAGGAGCGCTACAGAACGTTGTACAACAAAAATACACTTACGGTGAAAAAATATTATTATTACATTTCGCAAAATCAAGGAGTTATAAACGTAAAATTGATTTCGCCCGTTAAGTCATCATCAGTAACAAAACGATAACGAATGTATATTGGAGAAACCAGTGGTAATGTAGTGGCAGGTGAAATGGAGCTTCAATCCCATTGGACAAGAGGTGTTGAGGGAACAACCAATCATGTGGTTCCTAAGGGAGAGGAGATGCAATTCTATTGGTCGGGAGGGTGGGGGAAGCAAATGAAGGTAACGCAAGAAAAATAGGAAAAATGAAAGAAATAGAAATATGAAAACGCAAAGCTGTTTTACTAATGAGCCTATCGATTCGGGAATGTGTCTAGGAATATCCACTTTTAAACATTTATCGGCCCTAAGCTTTTAATAATTTCAAAATTTTCCAGGACACAGAACACCTCCTTTATGACCAAAGTGAACGAATTTTACAAACTGGATTCTAATGTATAGATAGACAGTTTATTTTACATCATTTCCTTTACATGTTACATTCTTCAATTAACTAATAACTGATGACCGATAATACATGATCTACAAGTGTGGACTCTACCTTGTTATCCCTAAAATCTCCTTGATGTTCTTCTAATCTTTCAATAAATTGTCTAGCTGTCGGTTCCCAATATCAGAGTCCTCAAGAGCCTTAAAGTTTATAAACCCCACTTTTATCTTATGCGTTTTACGAATAGATCGTGCCTGGGAAGAGTAATAAAAGGAATCAACGATTGATGGAGCTATTGAGCAACGTTGCTCAAGTTACAGACCATTAGAAATCTTGAGGTATGGAAGGAAGGTTGGGATGAAGCAAGCGGACAAATGAGAAGTGTTAAATTTTGCAGAACCAGGTTTTTTCGACGAAGCATTGATTTGGCCCGATCAGTTAAACTTAATTAGATGAATATACCTCAGATGCATGCACCATGATTTTTCCTTATATCGGGGATTTTTTTCGTACCTCTTTTGACCACTTTTCCAAATTGTCTACGTAAGTTCTTTTGAGAAGTACACGAAAGTAACGGTGGCTCTCTTATACCTTGGCACCAGTCAAAATGGCTCTTCTATCCTCCATCGATAGAAATTACGAGGCAGACACGTGGCCAGCTTCTAAACTATTACCTGACCACTCAGCCATCGTCCATGCTCTACGTTGCTTTGCTAATCACACGAAACGGTGCATTGCAAATCCCGAATCGTATGACTAAAAGTCTTGGTAACATATATTAATGAAAAAAAATTGTTCCCTATGAAACAGTGCAGCGAATGAACCCAAGATATACGAGTATTCATAGAAATATCCATTCTTCCTTGGACCGGTACATAAGGTAAATCAAACGTGATCCACTTTCACACGTCTCCGGGATCCATAAATTACGTTTCCCAGATTTGAGGTGCAGGACAATCGCACAATAATTCAATCCCTAACAATGTCGCGCGTTGTTGACAAACCAACTAGAAAAAAAAACTGATTTTGAAGGCGAAGATGTTAGTTGTAGTATGAGCCGTTTTTTGGGGCTGACTGACGTATTTCTTCACAGAAGAACAAGGGGACAAATCACGGAACGGAACGAAACAGTGCGAGATGATTTAGGAGAACATGAATGTGTATAGAGTCCCATTGTGACTTGTGATTCTGGAGAGCTAACAATAGAACGAGTGGACATCAAACCCACGTTACTCTTATGAACCTTGACGGATCACCCGGTCGGAGCTTTACTCCCTCCGTAGAGGGTGACTGTGAGGCGAAAGACTTTCCATTATATTCTGAGTTACTGTCGGCAATATATGACGGAGAAATGTTCCCTTTTTATCAGCAAATGTTCATGAAAAAAATTAAGTTGTTAGAATAATGTCGAAAATTTGTACAAGGAAATTTTTGAATTCAATTTCAAGGTACCTTAAAACAGATTTCAATGCTTTCGGTAGTATTTTGCGAGCTCAAACTTTCGGTGGATAGAGATAATAGAGGATTCATATTAAGCTCAAAAATGATTATTCCGATTCCCCTAACAGGAGATTGTCAACCTGCGAAATCTATTTAATAAATTTGCTTCAAATAAGATTTAGAAAAATCTTCCACTAATTATAATCATGGGATTTACAAAGAAAACCGTTCGGAATATCATTTTTAATATAATTTATTTTTTGTCCAAATATGGATCCCCCGTACATCGATACCAAGAACGGTTCTTGAGGTACTCGTATAACGACTTTCATTCTTTACTTCGTACTGTCTTACAAACAATCTAATTCCAAGGTTTTTTGACTCACGAAATAAATAAAATGGGGAATTTTGGACTGAATTTTCATCCCAGATGATGCATAAAAATATCTTTGCGATATTTGAGCGTTGTTTCATGGAACGGAAATGGTACAATGCGCAAAGACTTTCAACATTTTAGAAACTAAAACAGTCCCTCGACAAGTGTGGTATTTGGACTCAGTATTCTATCTAAGGCTGGGGCATCCTGAAAAGATAATGATAGGGTACAAAAAAAACATAAATCGTGGGAGAAGGAGCAAGATTGTTAACTTATTTTGTCAGCGTCATTTTAAATTATATCAATGTGGTTGTTTTCAACTAGGAGCCAATTGCCTGGTTAGTTTCTCCATCCTTTGGTGAACGACTAACTTGCAGTACCACTGAAACCCGAAGACCTAGATAGTGGGCTCAGGAATAGCAGTTTCAAGAAACGGGTAGAGAGAATTAACTATCCATCTCCACCATACTCCTGGAACTTCCAAAAAGCAGTAATGTGGAGGGAGTCTGAATAGTGAGTAAAGCTCGCAAGAGGCTGGATAGGGGTAATGTAATAATTCATTATTTATTGTCCATTTTTCTCATGCAGCTGCGAGAGGGGAAGGGGAATCAGGACTCACAATATTAGAAGGAGGATTGGTGAGAAACCAATCTCTGCTAACAAGCAACAAGGAGGCAATGAAACGGTATCGTTACCTCTTCCAAAAGTAACCACTAACACCTAGAAAGACAGTCCTGAAGCTAAAAGCAACGGATTTAGGCTCAGGCGTAGCAGAATCAAGAAACGGGAAGATGGAGCAATCCATAGCCATCGTATGATCCATATACATGTCGCAATGTGCACGCAGTTGTGAGAGTTCAGAGGTTCAATTCAAGTTTTGACGAATATAAGAAAAACACAGCTGTAGTAAGTTGTGGTATGTGAGATAACATGTACCCTCTTAGAAGCAACGGGTGGCAGGCCATTATGAGAAAAAACGACGTCAGAACTAATGTAAATCAAACGAAGTGGTAACGTGATGTTTGGATCGATTTATCTTCAAACGTTGGTAAATCAATAAATTTTGAGTTGGTGCGTTGTGTTAAGAGTGATGTGTGAGTAACAGTTTCTTACTGAAGACTAAAGCTCCTCAGAAGTATGATGTTTTCAAGTCAATGTTATATAACTTAAGACAAGAGAAATTTGTTTGGTATGAGTTAATCGATAGGAACCTACGTATCCAATGACTGCGGTAACACAGCGATTACTAGTTCCAACGTGGAAATCAAGTCCAGTGCAAGCAGGCACCACAAGTAACCACGATCCGACATCTCACGGTGTCTCAGGGGCATCGAAGACGGGCCAGGAGCCTGGGAATTCTCTCTAAGAGCACCACAAGCAATTTGCCAACTCCCGTAGCCCCTGAAAGGTCCGTATTTTTCAACCCGCAGATGGAGCTTTACGCTACTCCTTTTTACCTTCTTCTAAATACCTACGACTCCCTAGACAAATGGAAGTTTGAAAAATGAAAAGAAAAAAAAAACTCCCCACCTAACACGAGATAGGGCCTCGGACTCATAAATCACGCGAGCTTAGTGAAGTTTCGAGACGTGGAATAGAAGCCATCTTCCTTCTTCGCCGCCCGGTTCCCTCAACTCGGAAAACTTATCGCATTAATACGACCATGTGCTGCCATCTATTCACAGAGTTTCGCCGCCTTTCTGTATTCATGAGCGTAACTCCCGGCGGGATTTAACCCGCTTTAATTAATATCGGGTCGTAAAGGATCAACCACCTGTTGGCAGTTTATTTATGGGGTTCGTGGCTGAGTTGAAATTGCTAATTACCATTTTTATTGGGATAAGAGCGAACCGTTAGTGCCTTAAGATGGGTTAACAAATATATACAATCGTTAATAGGAGAAAATAATACGTCGAAAATGTACGTGTATAAGCAATACATAAATCAAGTAGATAAGCACGTATCCATTAAGGTCTATAACTCATTTTGAATCTTCATTATTTGAAGAACATACAACTGCAAGATGAAAATGAAGAGGTACTTACAACAAACGATGTACACTTTTGACACATCTTCTTCAAGTGCTTGATATGACTAGGTATTGTTGTACTACAATATAGAATTAAGCACAAATTTAATGTATTTCCTATCTTTTAGCTTGTTATCTCCAACAATAAACCTTTGAGATTGACCAAGGAAAAACAATTAACCTCTTCAAAATTTTGTTAGTATATATTTCAAGATGCGTAAAATTCAAAAATCATTTTAAAGCCCGTCCGTCCGCCAACCGGACTAACCGTTATGCAACTTGAAAAACCACGAATGAATCTAGTTGGGACCGAGTTCTAGTCATTAATTTCGGTCAATTCTTAAGGGTGACATCAAAGGGCTGAATTACAACAAAATCAGAATATCGAAAACTTTCCAAATAGCGCGACTATTCTCGTGTTCATTATTGACAGACATCACTTAAATGAATCAAATAAGCCCACCCGGATCATTTAACGTTCATCCGTTCGCTGTCCCGAAGGGCAAGAACTTTGACAGAAAAAATGGCATCAACGCTAACGTGAACGTGAACTTCCTTGCACATATCTCGTAAAAACTCCCTAGGCAGAAAGAGAAATGAACCATGTCAGCAGGCACCGATCAAGCGCTGACAGACATCAGCTATAAAGGACCCCCCTCTTATGGGATTTGATTTCCAGTAATTTGTAGGCAACTATATTGCTTCTTGCGTGAAGATCTCCATGAGTTCCAAAATAAATAGCGGCAGGATTTTAATAGTCAATAGTCAATGTTAAGCGCTGGAAATGGTATGTTTCCTGAAATCGCCGTCTGGCACTCACTTGTTGGGTGTCTGGAGTGTTAACGCACTAGACGTATGTCTACATTGTTTAAAGACAATACATACATAAATACATATCTCCGATACTTGGATGGGAACGTTGGGCTTGGTTGTACTCTTCTGGCTACTTTGTCATCACCCATCTCGCAATATATATAAAGAAATTTATATCTTGAAATATAAAGATTCACGAACAATTTCCAGAACTACTAGACTAAATGTCTACTAATGACACATTTTACAACTTTTCTCTTCCTGGAAAGTTTTGGTTTATTATATTATTTATAATAACGTAACGAAAAAATAAATCTTTTTACCCTCCATTTTATTTTACTCTTTTTTCACCCTAGGCTTCTTCGCATTTTTCAATGATAAAGTTAAAACTGAGCAATTTATTAAGTAATATCTTAAATTCCCAAAAAAAGTTCTATTTGGCCAATTCAATTCACTAGCCACAATTTCGGAAGTTTCCGAAGTACATAATTTCTTTTGAAGATGGTCAGTCAGTGGGTGACCTTTTTTTTTAAATATATAACTTATCTATATTATAGATCCATTGTGTTGAGAGATGAAATTTGAAGGAAAATGACTGATCATATTTTTTGTTTGATTAATTTGAAATTCATTATGCTCAAAAATTGTTTCATTTGTCTTGGTTATGCTAACACTTACGAGGAGCTGACTTTTGTCGTTGAGTTGGAGAATTACCGGTGTGAATGTTTCTTTGAAGCGATATGGTGTAACTTCTCGAACTGTTTTTGGTTGATGATGTTGTATACCAATTAAAATTTGACTGTAAAAAGATTCAAATATTCATGCCTGATTGTGGCTGGGAATAATAGTTAGCCTATTAATTATTTTTGTACGCGGAGCTGTCGACTGGATGGATATTATTCCAATCATTCGTCGTAATGAGAGTTTCATTACAGTATTTTCTTTTCAGCTGTTTAACCTTTACCGGCCCCAACGTGAACTCTTCTGACCCTGGAGCTCCTAATAAAAACTGCAGTCGGTCTCGCGCGGGGCGGTCTAAGTTACCTCTATAAAACAAATGTTTAGAGAAGTTTCCGCCGGTCTTTCCCGGTAAAGTCCCGACCAAAGCATTAGCTATTGGGGTCCCAAGGCAAAGCTGAATGCTCATCTAAGAGCTCGAGGAAGGCAGTAACGTATATAATTTATACCGATAGGGCCTCCGTTCATTACAGGGCCTTCTACACATAGAGACCACACTTCCACATCACTACTAAACTAAACAATGCGAAAGTGGGAGGTTTCCCGGGGGGTTATAAATCTAAAACCTGTATGCACAGGTTTTTTCTCCCCCTTTTCAGCGGTCGTAGTGGTGATTTTGCAAAATCGGCGCGCAGGAGGTCCGTGGGGAGGGATCGCCGTTGGTACTGGCCGTATAACCTCGGGGGTCATATTACCTCTATTTAAAGGCTACAAAGGTCGGAGGTGGAAGTCAACCGCTCCTTATACCCTCCGAGGCCGGAGCGGGAGTGCCTCATAGAATTATTTTGATTCGACTTTCGTGGAAATCGGAGGTGGCGGATGCGACTAGAGAATAATTCTTCTGAACAGCATCCATCCAGATGTATTCTCAGCAGATGTGAAGGAGAATAAACCCAAAATCCAATAAACCAAATCAGAAATCATGATTGGAAAAGTGATCGAAGATAGATCTTTATTCCAATACAGCGATGGTCCTCATTTTTAGGTTTTTAAGGATATTAAACAATTATGTACACCGGAGATCTACACAAAAATAAAACAGTTTAGTTCTAGCACTTTCTGATAGAGCGGGGTGCATGAAAACGTTCATAAAGCTCAACAGGTTAAACGAGGGGATGAAAAAAGGGGGATGCATTCCCGTAGGCAGGGGTGGCTACTCGCATTCGCGAGCAATGCGATTTGGAGTGCTGAAGCTAACCAATCAAAATCGACCAGGAGTAGATCGGCATCTTTGCTTCTAGGCTAACCCTGCTACAGGCTTAATTTCAGAGGTTTTTCAATTGGCATTGAGGGTTGCCTGTGAGAGTGACCAATCACAGAACTCGAAAAGCGAGTCGACGCGCACACTTATATCTCCGCTGGGGTTGCTTCTTATCGTTGTCGTTATCAGTGTTTTGCTGACCTCTCGCTCCTATCTCGGTTTAGATTGTTTTCAGCTTCTGTATTTTTATGTATCAGGTAAGTATTACGATGAATAATAATCCAGCACAATTTATCAAATTAAAGGCTGCAGTAAACATAGTAAATGAAAATCGTGCCGAATCGTGTCGAGAGTCCCGTAAAATTTACGACAAAATAATGAAAATGAAAAATTTACCGATATTTGTCTCATTTTTGTCTGAGAAACGCATCTTTTCCGTTCCCTTTGCGATAGCCCCTGTTGATCTCTGTACACTCCCTGAGTTTAAGGTGCGGGAGTCGCCACTGATCATAGTTGTAAAGGCAAGTTAGAGTTCGATTGTATGATTAGCTCAACTCGGCAACGAGCACTTTCACATAGATACAAACTACTCCATACACACTTTACTTTACCTATTGGTTGAAGCTAGAAACACCAGGATGTAATACGACAATGACGATTGGTTTTAATAACACGAAATAGAGAGGCTCCTAGTTAACTCGGTTGTTCCTTCCTCCACACGTGTTCTTCCTCCAGTTCTGGGCTCCGTTTTTGTGCTCCCTTCCGGAGGGGCGCCCTCTCCCTTCAGTCACGGCCCATTTCGTCGCGCCTCCTTTTTAGATCCGGAGACCCGCCGACTCGATTCCCCTGGAACCCCCTCCCCTCCCCCTCACACTCCTCCAAAACGTCTGATTTCGTGGCCAGGTTCAGTTTGTACCAGTACGTATGTAAAGTTTCAGAAACATTTGAATTAACAGTGTGGTGGTGCGAATGTGAACGAATGAAATTATTGGGTTTCGACCGCAAAGAGACAAGATCAGTATATGAACGATTTTTTATGGGTTTATCTGGATCTAAGAGAGATGAAGGGTTGTTACAGTGAGATGAACCAACAGATTCATTCTAAAGTTAAGTTTTTGGTTGTTTCAATTGGGACATTAATCAACAGATAGTTTTCGAACAACAACGGAATGCCTCTGTAGATGCATCAAACTGCGCAAATGCAACCATACGTGTAGCTTCTTAACGACTGGAGTGTGATTTCGAAGAACTTTGTTGAGACAAAACTGCACTGAGTACGGCTTCCATCATTCGGCGAATTGGGTTTCATTCATAGTTGAACGGTTTGAGAACTGTGACACAACTGTTGGAGCAACTGGTAATCCCACTACTGGAGATGGCAAGCGCTGGCTGGTCGATTGTTGAATTAGTGGCTCAACTCAGCAAAACCATCCTTGACGACAATACTACTCTAAACTGTAATACATCAAGTGGTCACAAACTAAATTATTTCGGATTTAGCTGTCGAATTCGCACCTTCATAGAAACTCTACTTGTCCAACACTAAGTTTTCAGTTACAATTATGTGACAGTAACAACATTATTGTAGTTGCTCGTTCCGACTTGTTCTACCAACAAAAAATCAATTTAAACTCAATCAATGATCCTCTAATCGATAAGCTGACGTAACCACGGCAAGGGCTTTTTAGGAATAGATTATTTTGTCCCGTTATTTTTCACTATGATTTGGATTGTAACTTCAATTACATATTCATATCGCACAGTCAATTGATTAATTGACTGGGCTAAATTTGCATCCTTCAACCCTAGTGTACCATCACCCCGTTTCTACTTATTTATCCTACATTATGCGGCAGGATGGTGTACTGAAGAACGCTGCAACATATTCAAAATGGTTTTTTATTAATGTATTGTATAACCGATCCATTCGGGTCTCTGGACTCGACTGCGCATCCAGAGATAATGCTCCCACAGTACACTCGAAAAACACGTTCAAAACCAACTGAAATTCAACTAGATGAAACATAAACATAGGCAACATAGTTCTCCTCAACTGAATTGAATCTTGGGAGATGGAGTTATAGATAGTATAACCGTATAAAATCAACGGAGTTATTTGGGCTGTCGGCAGCCACTACGCCTAGTTCAAACCTCCTTCCTGACCAATTTTGCAAATAGTGAGCGAATGGATGGTCTTACAGCAACCCGAGCGGTCTGATTCGATTCACTGACCTAATTTCTATCGAAATCAAACAAAAAAACTAACCTTGTGCACCGAGAATTTTTAGGATTTAGTTTTTTTGTGTGTGTGTTTTAATCCTTAACTATTATTCCTTAGGGTTGATTGATATTACTGGCACATCCCGGATTTGGATGAGCACTGATTGGAACCAGTCCAAACTTTCCTCCTCATCAAGAGGTCAGAAGAGTCATTGTAAAACAATGGACCCTTTAGTACACTAGTTTACAAGTTTTGACAACGTTTGCTCAAATTTACAGAGACGAGTGCAACCAAATTCCTCATTTTTCTTCGAAGTACTGCTCGTACATTTCCATCATAGATATGAAGAATCATGACGAGTAGGACCTCATTCCCTTACCGCCCTTATTCTAACATCTGTTCATTTATCAAAGGACTTACCAGAGCTTTCCCAAAACTCATGAATTAATATTTCTTAGTGAGCTTTTGAAGGAATTAATACATCTATGGCTCTATCGGCTGGATTTGCACTACAGACCCCTGACAGATTTTGTGTTTTGCTCTAGTGTTGAACTGATCTCTTCCCATCATTATGCCTCGTTGAAAGTAGTACAATCGACAGCTGCTGTCGTAGAAGTACGCAGATTGGAGAGGGTAACACCCGATATTGCGTGTTGGGAGGTCAGCCACAGCTTCACGTTACTAACGCACGTTACCTTCAACTCCCTTTAGAACCCCGCCGACAAGTCTATTGAATATGTATCGTAAGAATATCGAACTCGTTGGCAGGTCTTAGATGGATCGCTTGCGCCTGTGGGAGGGACGGCCACTTCCACGAATATTAATACGAACGTCTGAAGGAAGATTGCTGGGGCGCGGCCCCCAGCTTGACGACGTGGACTAATATTCAACTTTCCAACTAGATATATGTAGTAAATTATTTACCACCTTTGAGGTTTTAGGGACAAACGGAAAACCGCTAATAAAAAGAGTTGGAGATACACATTCTGTGGCAATGACATGATCTACGACAGGAACATATTGACGAATTCAGTGAAATCTACTCAAAATTGCAGCATTGTGAAATTTACTTTGTAATAGAATGTTTCCTTGAAATCCAAGGATTCCCAATTTCTAGCATGAAGCTGAAGTTGAGCCGTTGGATGGATGATTCTTGAGCCAAATTTTCCGCCAAGTTCTAGTCGTTTAGGAGAAAAGCTTCGAAGGGCAGACGTTTTTTATTAGATTTTTGCGATCTACGAATTTTGAAGGGGGATTTGAATTTTTTTTCTTGGTTAATTACGAAGTTTCATCCGAGATGATATTGAAAATAAACCGAAAACCTCCGAGAAGGGAAAAAACGAGAAAATCCCACAACATTGGCTGTTTTACAGAACTGTATAATTTTTTTCAGTCAGGTTTTAACGATACATAATTATATATACAACCCATATTATAGTACCTACCATATAATATACCTAAGTGTAATGCTAAAGTGATGAAATATGTGTTTGTTCTACGCATTAATGTCATGAATCGTTTTATTTTAAACTACGTCGATAAAACCAGCCGTTTCCAGACCATCTGCATTCATTGCAATGGAAGTCCTCTTTGTGAAGTCAATTAAGAGCCCCGTAAACGAACTGAGGATGTGTGGTTATGTGTTTAATTGTAGGTATTTCATTGAGGTTATTTCGGTACACCCCATTTTTATGTTGTACCTATCATTTACCTCATGGTTCGATACTTTTTTTGTTCATTGAATGTGTTAATTGATGTGATATCATGTACCTGACGGAAAAGTGCAAAAATACAGAAATAGTGTAATGTTTTTTGTTGATTTTACGTTTGAAGACGTAAAAGAGTCCGAAAATCGAATTTTCACAAAACCCTTACCGCTGCAAGCTGTCCGCCGACGAAACTGGACCAAACCTTAAGAAGCTTGTGACAAAATCGGATTTGAAGTCTAGTGGGGACTGAGTTCTGCGCATGACTCTTAACCAATCCTAATGGGTGAAATTAAATTGCTGATATATTTAAAAATTAGAATATTGAAAAATTTATAGACACCTCTTCGATGGGTCCAATGAGCCCATCCGGACCGCTTTACGTTTATCCATTCGCTTAGGTGCCTAAGGTGACTCTGACAGAAAAAAAGAATGTCAACAAAATATGAATGTGAATATGCCTATATTATATATCGCCTGGGATCATACGTAGTATAATTATAAATCCGATATAAATGCAAAGGACATTAGACTTGAGTTCGAAGTTTACAATATATTGTTGAGGTCAAATGAAGATCAGAACCGTTCTCTTATTTCTATGTCACGTCCGGGTCTAGTACATTGGATCATAATAGGTATTTTCACATCAGCTTTTGTTCCGTTAAGAAGGACGTGTAAAGATTAGTGTTACGAACTTATATATAAGACAAAGTCATGTGACTGCCTATGGGGTATTTAAAAGTCTATTACAATGTATGGGGACATAGCGACCAGTTGAAGGAACCTTGTGGCTAATCCCTCATTCTAATTCGATTTTCCTAATCGAAATTCCGTGCTGAGATATAGATGAGGTGCGTCATGGAGTAGGGAGGAGGCGAATTTAAATGATGTACTATAGGTCTTATATACATCGATAAGGAAGTTATTCCAATACAGAAATAATAAACCTCCGTCGAGAGTTTTTTGTTTGTTGACATGGATGCTGTTTTCAACGTATTCATTGCGATAATTGAACCGTCTCCAATAATTGCATCATGAGTGATTTACTTCGTTGTGTACCGTAAGGTTGTAAACCAATTGGTAGTAAAGAACAAAATTACCGTAAACTATGATCGTACGTCCACTGCCGCACGAAAATGAAATTGGCTGTTTTTCGCGCCGTCGAACGGTCCGCGCCTGCGTGTCTAGCACGCGGGGTTATTCGTGTGAGGTTACCGGTCGCCTGGTTAGCATGTCTACACGAAACTCGCATTCCTCAGTCGGGATTAACGACAGATATCCACTTTATCCCGAAGGCGGACTCCGTATGAAGAAGTCAGCTAGATGCGTGTAGAGGCTCATAATCTCAAGTCATGACTGGGGTGTCAAGCCGCGGCAGTCGGGAAATGTTGGCCGAGACGTGGGGTTTATTAATTCCGAGCTTGAGATTGAGTTGTTTAATCGCCTGTATTACATCTTCATACGAAGTAATCTCACCACGATCGGACTACCTATTTGATTTTGATCTTTGATAAGTACGGAGAAGTCTTTCTCTATTACATTGAAAAAGCCTGTAACCCGCAGTTGTCGTACATAAACAACTTCGATTATGTAATCCAAGACATAAAGTTAACCCTTCAATGCTTGATTCTTCCCTTTTTGAAAAATATAGCCATAAAAATAATTTCGAGGGAGTGGAATACGGGAAAAATACATTCCCAGATCAAAGCTTCACTCCTAAATTGTAAATTTAAAAATCTATACCGAATTTCTGACACCTTAGAAGAAGCTCAGAAGTTCTCTCAGTTAACTGTCATATCCACAGCAAAATCGGATCTACCGTTCGACAGAGCGTTGGATAACGGTGTATTTCCTTCGTCATTCATAACCAGTTATACGGTGGAATCATCCAATTAGCAGAAAATCTCTTAAGATGGACATTAATAGGCACTACTCATTATGCTGTTATCATCAATTAGTTGTTAAAACTAGCTCAATATTTGCACTGCAATATCTGCAATATTCTGTTGCACTTTGAAACTTTCATCGCGGAGATGAAATATGTAACAGTGTAATAGCATGTAAATATGGAAATGATCCGTCAACAAGTTAGCGTGTTTGCCTTTAGTTTAAAGCAGATGCAAATTTTTAAATTACCCCCAAGACAGACTTAGAAATGGGTTTCTCAACAACTTGATCCAAATAAGTAGAAACTATTTCATATAAATTATGAAATGTTCATGTCTGGGAAACTGAAAATCGCGAGTGGCATATCGTTCATCCTACACCATCCTCTAGTCGGAAATTATGGTCATGCGTAAGTCCACATCAAGCAACATGTTATTGAATATAAATGCAAAAGTCATTAGAGCAAGCGATTGTGACTGTTTTGCCTTTTTGTACAGTGGGTCCATTTCCTTCCGAATCTGGATTAAAAAATCAGGGTTCCCATTTAAAAAACAAAGTTGGTGGTACTCTTGCAGTTGAGATCAACAAAAACGGTTGAGGGGTCAAATTATCATTAAATTGTGAGCAGAATCCGAATCTGTAATAAAAACATTCAAGTACCCTTTTGAGATTCGTGGTACTTAAGAGCCTTGCCTAAAAACATGACGATTAAAAAAAAAATCCAATTTTCGCCCATAAATAACGACATTAGAAGGGGAGGGGGTTGTTGGACACTCTATATATTCTGTATGTTGAACGAGTTTTTTTTTTTTTTTTTTTTTATGTTTCCCAAAGATATTCGCAGTTGTGGTGAGGGAACCGCAATGGATTGTCCCCATATCCCCTAAAGATGGAACGTTTCACCTGTGCGAAACGCCGGGAATAAAAAGGGAATGATGAAATAAATTGTAAAAAAACACTGCAGCCAATATTTCCTGGTAGATTTAATTGATAAGTTAATTAAGGCTAGAAATCACAATAAAAAATGAAGTTGTTGGCAGAATTTCCGGTACTGTGACATTTAACGTGATGAAATGTGCAGAAACGGAGTTTCATGGTTAAGTCAATAAGATTTGACCTACATGTTACTCGAAATCGGAGAGTGTACCGCTCTAAATCAAATGAGTAACGAAAAAACTTTTGTGCGTAACGAAGTTTCAGAGAAAAAAGCCCTATCGTTTCAACGGTTTAGGAAGTACTGCAAAAAAAAACTTGGAAACGGGAAATTTCAGATTTCCTTGGATCCAAACCAAATCACATTCACAATTGGACTGATATCTAAAAAGTAAACGGCCATAGATGGCTTTTGAGAATATGTCTTTTTAATCTTTCGCAAGTATAACACATGCAATCTCCCCCCACTTATGTTGCTGGTTGACATCGATTCTCGTCGACATTGACACTCAAGGGATACGATTATGCAAAAATTCTGATTTTGTTTGAACGTAATAAAATCTTAGTGAAACATAAAGTACAACACGTAGCGTTTTGTGACTTACGGTTGCGGCACGGTGAAAACTCTTGGGCTATGTTCAGCTGATCCCTAGCGAGCCAGCAGGTCCCGACGGGGTCTCGACGTTCCTCAGTTGACGTGGGTTGAGTGTAGACGTAGCGAGGTGCACAAGCCTGAAACAATAAACAAAAATTGTATAAAACCAGAAGAATAATAATTTTCCTTTTATCATTAGATTACTTAATTGCAACCACCTACACAAAGACCGTATTCGTGAATAATAGAAACTGTTCTAATGTAATTAAACCTTGAAAAACACGCACGTCCTCAGTTGGATTTTGAGGCAGAAGTCCCAAGTTATATCTGATTACTGAAATGTAGAAGATGAAGCGAAAACTTTTTCCATCGACTAAAAAGCATCTAACATTGAATTGATGTTGGTTTCGTTAAAACTAAGTCACCAATATCGATCACCAGTTTGCGACAAAAAGTAAAAATTCACTGATCCTTCTGATTCATAAATTATTTCCATAATAATATCAATCATTAGGTAATCATTACTAGGAGATATTAACTGCAGAAAAACGAGTGTTTTCTGTTAAAATTGAGGTTTTTCCAAAAGTCTGGAAGATTAATGCAACTCATCGCAGACGGAACACGCTGGAGTCGGACTGTGCATAAGTCCTGGGCCACCCTGTATCACTAAAAAATACCTAATGTTTGAAAATTCGGAAATCTACGGAGGAGGCACTGTCTCAGTCAGGGGCAGGATATGCAATGACCCGCACGACCCCCAGGTCTTGAAGGAGGGGTTGCTTTGTGCGCCGTGTATTATCAACCCCAATCTAATTTGGCCGCAGCACTGGGTGTTGCAATGTTGATAATTTGTTGTTTCTGACCAAATTCAGTTTTAGTAAAATTTTTATTGACTCGAACATGTTATCCAGCTGTTGGACATTGGTAAGATATTGGGGTTTAAATCGAGTTCATACAAAGAGTTCATACAATTTTAAACAAGATTGTTAGGAAAATAAATATCTAAAAATGAAAAATGAAAATGAATTTAATGAATGAAAACGTTCGTTTGTGATCGGCGTCTACCCCATTTCCAAACTGTCCAGCCAAAGTCAGGATAATCGAAGATCCGAAGGACAGCTATTGTTTTTGTTCATTTACGATTGATTGCGATGATTTTCTTGCAGTTGAGTAGCTATACCACAAGTGAGTATGTTGACATGATTTTTGTGTACGGTTTTGCTAATGGTAATGCTTCTGAAGCAGCAAGGGAGTCACACTCCTCCTGTGTACAACTCACACCCTAGGGAATACGTCGGATAGTATAAGGAAAAAATATTAGTAGATAATATAGTTTATGTCACTGGTCGTTCTTTATCTAGTAAACTATATATTTTTTATCTAGTAATTGTTTTTTGTCACTAAGGTTTTGGTTATTACTATCAGCTCTTCGATTATCCTGGCTTTGGCCGGACAGCTTAGAAATGCCGTAGACGCTGTTCACAAACGAACGGGTTTATGCATCCGTTTTACCAGTTCTGCGTCAAGCATTCATGGGGTTTCTAGGCGAGATGAAAAACAGGCGATTTTAAGATTTTGACAAAACTGCCATTTCGCGCAGCAATCGCACATTTTCAATGCAATTTAAAAAAAGTTTTCTGACATCAAATAGATAGAAAATGTAACGCTCTTTTCAACGGTGTCATCAAATTTGAGCTATCTCCACAATTGAGGGAGTTATGACAGTTTTAATGACTTAAGATCGAAAACACGAAAAAATCTTAAATCGCGAATAGCTCGGAAACGAGGCCTCTGGCAAAAAATTGCTATGAGGCATTTTTGGTCGGAAATGAGTTGTAGAACACGTAGGAGTCGGATTGTGCATAACTCCTGGGACACCCTGTATAACAGCACCGTACATCGATTGGGCAAACAATTATCCACCAGGGCCCTGGTATCCAGCTGGTCAGTGTGTCTTGTAATTGATTTCTAGATGTTCCATTGATGAGACGGTAGGACGACTTCATCATAAATAATTCCGGGAAAACTAACCATTACTAGTCTGATTATTCTGATTTAATATTTCAGATCGCCGATTCTACCCTTTAGAATTGACAGAAATTGATGCTGATAATTCAGTTCCAACTAGACCCCAAACGTGATTTTGTTCCCAAGTTTCATCAAGTTTGGTCATGTAGTTCGATAGAAAAACTCCGGAAGGCATACGGCGGACGGCTGAAACGTAAAACAACAAACTTGGAGGGGAAAATTGTTTTTTGTTAGTCGATTATGAAGATTGTTCATTGAAAATAATGAACTAAAATCGGATATACGTCTCTGTGGATCCAGTTTCCCAATTCATCCAGGTTCCCAGTTCATATCTTGGAGTGGTCACTTAGTAGGGAGATATATCAACAGCTGGTTAGCTTCTTTTCGGCATTTATTACATCCTCACCTAAAATAATCTATCATAATTTTCCTTTCTGGTCTCACTTATTTTTCCATCTCATGAATGTTCTCCTTCATAACACATTTGTGCATGCTAATGTTTCAGGAAGTGTTTCCAAACCGAAATATAATAAAACCAAGCCAGTTGTGTGACCTGGATCCACTATAATGAAGCTGTTTGGCCGTGGAGGAAGAAGGGGTTTCTGATCCTTTTTCAAGATAATGTATCGCCCCTTCGAACGGCTGAGTGATTCTCTCTTTACTTTTACTCGAAACTGATAATTGAGAAACTCCTGTTAGGGTTCGGAAGATTAGATGATCTGTTCCCTGTGTCTGTGACTGGTTCGAAAAGCGCAGGTCGTAAATCAAAAACCCTCAGTCCCCGCTCCGGAGTTATTGTTATTGCTCTCGGGCGCTCAACTTTCGAACAGGTGATTTCCCCTGCCTGTCAGTCAAAGCCGGGTGTTTGGTATAATTATAATTCTTGGACTAGATCACACTCGAAAGGTGCAATCACCTCTACGAGAAAATAAATCGTATAAAGGCTACCAACAGTCAACTCCGTTACCGTTATATGTGATTCCAATGTGACGACATGCTGTTGAAATGCGGACTATAAATAATTGTACACAATAAACATCCCCGTATGCTCCATTCGCTTTTCCTTTAGATAACTGATCTTTCTCCCGCAGGTGACTTCGACCAAGTAAAACAATATAGGAGATTTTTAAACCTTGGATACGAACGAGCTCTACATTTCGCGGATTTGATGTATTTAACAATGATGAATATGGCAGGAATGAATGGCAGGCACATTGCGGCCAATCCAGGTGGGAATAAAAACTATCACAAACATTCAATGTAGTTCTGATTTCGTGAACAGATATAATTACTCATCTCATTTATGAAACGTTGGGGCTAAGAGGTGATACCAAAGTCAACTAGGAGGAATCGCACACAAATGTGCACGCCCTTTCCTGCTACATTGGAGGTATAATGAAATCACACTTCAGCACAACAAAGGTGTATTACTTAATGATCATGAAGCCTCAAGGCAGAAAATTGCATTTAAATTATCTATAATATCGATGTGAGAAGTTCAAATGGGAAAAATAGAAATTGAAATGATGATTGTGGTTGTTAGCATTCATTAGACAAAACCTTTCTGTGCACCCGGAGATACCAGAACAATTCTTCCAAGATTAAATAGGTTTCTTATTCCCCTCTCAGAATACTTCCGGGGTAACTCGCGATTTTTTGCAATAAGGATTCTTTATTCTGTTTTTGCTTTTCAGGGGAAGAATTCTGTTCTTCGATCCGCGAATTAGTGGAGGAGTGGTTTTCTGATAATGATGAAACCATTAATTTGTGGTTTGTTGACAAAACGATTTATGATTGAGAACCCTGATGAAGAGTCAGTCACAAAAATGAAAGGTAACATCAAGTCATTTTCTCGAAAATGAGCGAAATATTTCAAAATTCGTCATCCTTTAATTAATTTCAATAATATTGTAGATGTCCTGTACTATGTTCATCCGATGGTCGTATAATATAAATCCCTAATGGAATGAAATAGGTGACGTTTAATGCAAAATTTAATTTCCTCCAACTTTTTTCAGTAATATTTTTTGTTTAGTTCTCAAGAACTAAAATTTGCAAAATATTTTTCAAAAACGTGTTTTCCGAGCTCTTAAGGCAAAAAAACGGAATTGAGCTAGTTCATAATTTTAGGAATGGTGTTGTGGTTCGTTCAGAACCATCATAGAATTTCTTATGAGAATAGTGGTTTACATAAATTTTTCTATCTAGATTGGCTATTTTCCCGAACCGTTCGTCGCTTGATCTTGCATCCATATGATACTCCACATTCTTTTGCTAATGTTATTGGTCACGATTCTTCGTTAAAATCCGGTTTCAGTTAATTTACAAGTAGGTATTATTTGCTGTTTGCACTTCTGAAGGGAGTGTCAAAATCCGCTGAACGTAAACAAATATATCACAACTCCGTATCTTATTTTTTTCGCATAGGTGTAGTTTCCCAACTCTGAAATTTCAATTTACAAGAATATATACACCCATATGTAACTAGTTTCATATTTACATCAGTAAATACATGAATATTAGTTCAAATAATGTTGAGAGTTCTATTATCGGTGTTTAAAAAACATTACGTCTAATTTGATTTTCATAGCATTCTCATAGTTTGATTGACCCCACCGATGAAATTGGATTGGTAAAAGGTGGCTTTTGATTTCCTGAAATTTGCAGATTCGTGAAACATTTTCAAATATTTACATCGATCTCCAAATGTCCCTATAATTTTTGTCTAACATTGAGGAAAACAGGAAAGAAAATGAAGTGACCTACAACTTAATTGCTTATATTGGGGAAGGAATAATAAGGAAACCACGTCACTCAAATCAAGGTTTCCATGCAGGCGCAATCAAGTTCCATTTTAAGGTTCAATATCGAATTCGAAAAGAATTTAGCACCAACGAATCCAAAATTTGAAATTGTCTCTCGGTTTGCCAAATTAGCTTGAACATGTGAGAGGGGTGGGGAAAAGGGGGTGACTCACCCTTGATCGTTTCCATATACGGGAAAAATGAAGGGTAAACAATCACGGACTGAGATTATACATGTGTAAATTGTCTTCCCGACAGATCCTTTTCATCCACAGCAGTGACTTTCTTCTTCAACTGATTTCTCATTTCGCTAATATGTTGTATAGAAGATCGAAAAAATATATCCGTACTATAAACAGGTGCATTTGAGGAATGTCATCACCGTTCATGGAGAGTAATAATTGAGTCGTATGAGAACATGATCGTTTAATTTGGATTGTTAATCAAGACCACTGTGGGATTTCAACAGTTCTCAACAACAGAGAAGAAGTTGCAGATGAATAAAATGTTATTAATCTATCAACAGGTACCACTAATGCTCAGTTCATGAAGCATTAATTTTTCATGATTTCAAAAGCTCAACCAATAATATCAATGAGATCCACTTTTAAAAAACATGGAGCTTTCGATTGCAGTCGCGGTGGTCTAGTTATATTTAATTCTACTTGAACAGGGCGAACGCAAAAGGTTCGAGCGAGGGCCGGACACCCAGGATCAGGCTTCGAGGTTCAACAGATAAGCTCAAGCTGCAGCCGTTCCATTAAGTAATTGATGGCGAGCAACTCCATTGATATTGCGGACCATTAGGAACCGTTGAGAAAAACCCCCTGAGCTGCGTATTGTCAGGGGCTGCCTGCTGCGGAGGTCATTAGTTCAGAGACGGAGCTAATGGTGAAGCCGGGACAGTCGGAATAAGAGCAACTTAATCAAGGGCTAGAAGTGACTTCAGGCGTGGACTCAATACCGCTGGGCTCTCACGGAAGGTTTATCTGATAAATTTGTTTACAAATTATGCGTGTGATCAAGCTCATTACCACCTCAAGTCCCATGGAACGGCACCGATTATTTTCCACGGCGAGCCCGCAGGTTTCTGCTGATACAGGTAATCTGTATCATGTTTCATGTGCTTTCTCTTGAAAGAGAAGATTCAGAGGTAGTTTGATATCAACTAGGATGTTCTTAATTAATGAATCGTACCGGATTGAATTCTTCGCACCTAAGTAAAATAACAGCTAGGAGGATTGAGTTTTCATCGTCTATTATTCAGGAATGGTCTATTAATTATGAATGGAACCTCTCCTTCTACGATACGGACGAGATATCTAGCAGACGACTTCCACATACAGCATATAAGTATACTGTATCTATACATTTCCTATATAAGTATATGTATTTCGTATATGAATAAAAATAAAAAGCAACACTAATTTATAATCAACATGACGAACTGCTAAGGTTGTTTCCACTTGACGTAATCTAACTAATGTTTTTTTAATTCATAACCAGTTAGTTGATTCAGCATCACTAAATGTCGGAAATTGAGTTTATTATTCCCAATAATACGGCTTTTTATTCTTATAGCGCAAATTGTTTTTAATTCCCTCTCAAATTTGGTCACTTTACGTTTCAAGGTGCATCGATTCCAAATCTGGCCAGTCTGTCCGCTGTACGCTGATCATATTATGGACCATAATAGGCCTCAGACTTCATGTAAAAAAAAAAAAAAAAAAACCGTTCTTTTTGTGTAGTTTTCTTGTGGAGTCGCACACGGACTCCAGGAGTCTAGTTGGTGCTAACTTCCAACCAGCCCCCAATATCCTCGTGTGAACATTCATAGATGTTACGGGCCAAATACGTGTGGTTTTTCGAGATTACAGATGACCTGGAGGTGTCATTCTGGTGTGAAGAGTAATTTTTGGCGCATAATCGACTGTGGTAGGCTTCAGATCCTTAGAAATTTACCCGTAGCTAATATTCGCAATTATAACTGACCCCCAGATCTCACAATCACACGAGTAATCACGCATGATTCAAAATAATAAACCCAAGTGTTAGAAATGCCACCGTTTTTTCATTTAAGTTTTTTCATAAGTGTGATTGGTACACAGAAATCAAGGAATGACATGACAGTATTTATTTAAAAGTACATATCCTTTATTTATTTACATACATGGTAACTTGTATTTACTGTTGAAATGGGTTTTTTCAAGCAACTATTTGATACTTCCCGTTGGAAATTAAAATTAGAAACGATGGAATAATGATAAAATCATTATTTGAAATGATTCCTCGATTTCGAACTTTTCCATTTGAAATAAACGTAATAAGCATAACAAGTAAATCACATGTTTGTGACTTTTTATGACCTAGAAAAGGTGGGTTATTCCTTAAATAATAGGTAATTAATTTAACATAATAACTGTCTCTTAGGAACTCTTAGGTTACTGTAGAGTAGAAACCCTGTTGGAATAGAAAATTCAACGCTTAATCCGAAAATGGGGCAAAATTTGTATTACAGTGAAAAAACGTAGATTTAAACGTTGTTTAAAAAAAAAAAAAAGGCTTTTTTTAACAGTTAACTTCTTAAAATCCTATCTGGACTTAGGAAGGTGCTGTTGGAGGCATTCCACTGGCGCTGTACATCCCACATTTAATGGTTTTTTTTTTGTCACACCATCGCTTTTTACCCACCACGTTTTAGGTACGTTTTATGCAAGTTTTATGCACGTTAGATACGTTTTAGGGCCGTTTTCATTCACTACGAATCATTGGTAGAAACATATCACATTCATGCTGGTTAAAGTCATTTTAATTTAATAGGACCTGTTCTTATGCATGACAGGGGCTGGATTTCAGCTGGTGAACTAAATGTGAAAGTAAATTCATGAATCGAGTCGTTTCCGATTTTGGATCTCAAAGTCTTACAAGCAAAGAGGACAGATGAATTATGGACGGCATCTCTGAGAGACGGATCGCTATTCAGAAAGCGCTGTCGCGGTCTGTTTACGAGTCACGACGCACAAAACGAGATCGGCATTTAAATGCAAAGTTCTGCAACTAACGTCTGATTCTTTCTCAGAACTTTCTTATCTCTCACAAAACTGTTTTTCCGGTGTACGCCTCACATTTCTGCACGCGTTTCCTTCTTCTAGGACGACCGTATCTGAAGTTGCCAACCCAGTTTGGGACCTAGTTCACATAGAAGAAAGGTGAAACGGAGAGATCTTCCAGATGATAATTTTTAAATGGAGAACAGTTTTGCCAATATTGTTCTTTTCTACGATAGGTAGCTCGCAAAACTTGAATGCGCTGCTCCACTTCCAGAGGTCTCTACTTGTACCATTTAAACTTGAACCAAATCCATGAATCGTCTTTAAAATGTACGCCAAAACAGCTCATGGTCAAAACGAAAGACATCCTCAATGAAATTTCGTTTTCCCTTTCAACTTCATGTTTTCAATGAATTGTCTCCAAACTGTTTTCAAATTTTGTTTACATTTTGTTTACCAGTTACTACGCCCTAGGGCTTTACTTTTCACCATACATATTGAAATTGCAATGTTTTATTATAATTTTTGTTAATTTGCCTTTTTTTATCATGAAACTTTGTAATCGACAGAAAACAAAATTTCAACTCCCACTCGTCAGGTAGGTTTATGTTTTAAGATGCGAGTAATTCCGATAATAATACCGGGCCGCTATAAGTGCATGCGTTTGATCTCCCTAAGGCCTAGAAAATGAACGCCAACTTGAATGTGAATGTCACACATTTGCGGACAAACGAAGCCTAGGCGTACACTGGTAAGCTGAAGAACCCTTATAGCTAACGTGATTCCTAATCGTTTCACGGAGGTGAAACATGAAAGAAGCTGTTTTTAAGTCGGTAGTGGATTATAAGTAGTCGTTTAATCAATATTCCAATGTGTTTGCTTTATTACCATAAACATTTACACATGTACTTTTAAATTGCTTCACAAAAACACATTCTCCCCACAAAATCGAGGAAAAAATTCAGTTTTCCCATGTCCTTCCTTATCAACTATTGGTATCCGAAATTTCTATTCTCCTGAATCAAAATTTCCATTTCCATTTTACGTTTTAGAGCAAGCTGAACAACTTTCGATTGGTGTCTGTCTATCTTTCTGTCAGTCTGCGTGTCTGGCGTGTGTCCACAAATTCTTAAAGCAAGCTTAATTGCTGGAGTTTTCATACGATTATGATGAAATTGGAATTAGCAAGTTAGGTTGTTGATGTTCTCTACGAATTTCATTGCTCAACAATCATCACTTCATTCTACGCATGAGAAAAATTTGATTCGACCATGATCAGATCAAAATAACCTGAGAAAATCATGCTTGATGGATTTTACGGTAAATGTTATAGGTAATGAAAATCTTACATTTTAAAATAAATGTAACATCCACCAAACCTCATTTTTTCGGGTTCTAGTATTCCGATCTTGCTAAAATATGGAGGATAGATGCGGAAAATCCAACTCATATCAATTTTAACTCGTTTGTATCGTCATTTTGTCCGCTGTAGATTAGCGCGATAAGCCAGCAATACATGCCTACTTACCCGTTTGAGGGCGTTTATGTCTGACGGTACATGCCATTTTTATCCCTCTAATTGTTGTAACAAGCTTGCATGTTATATTTCATAGCACCATTCAAAATATTTTAACCATCAATACACACGTTATCGACACGAGGTGGTTATGTGGCACACCTAACTTGGCAATTTTTGTTTCAAAGTTTCTGTGACAGCCATTGAAAATACTCTCGAAAAAACTAAAAACTAAAAGTTGATAAAAAACTAAATTTCTGTCTGCATTTACGTAAGAGTTAGTCACAGTGACAAAATTTACCCAAGAATAGAGAAGTCGACAGCATAAGAAGGTGCTATCAGAGTTATGTATCGGACGTCAACACGTTGAGACAATTTTCGGAAATCCAATCATCATTTTTTTTATCGCGTCCATCTTGATCACACACCACTCCTCCACACCCCATAATTATTTCCAGTTCACAATGCGCACCAAAACGTTAACGAAACCTGATTGGATTTACAGGCCAACTTTTTCCAAACCTTATCAGTCAATATTAAAAGTGTTGAAAGAACGTAGCCGAGTATTCTACTGAACCGTTATTCAGAATGGAACTCAATAACTCATATTGAAGCGTTTATTCGTCACGCGCTTTCTTTATTAACACCCATCCGGAGATTTACTGCCGGTGGTAATATGCAATATGCAAATCCATAACCGGAGCAAAACACAAAGAGTTATAGTTCCACTTTCGAATAACCTCAGTATATAGGCTTGCGGAGAATAATTATTTCGAGAGGCGAACCAAGTGCGTGTATAACAGGTTGCAGTCGGGGAACGATTAAATTACACCTAAAGACTTTCTCGATGCTACACCTCCAATACTTTACACCTAAACTAATAGTTACCTACATCTATACTTACACGTAAAAATACTTTCACATAATATGTGTTCCACATTCAAAAGATACCTGGATTTTTGCTGAAAAATAATTATATGGACGCAGATTGTTGTTAGCATGGAGTACACAACCCACTCAATATAATCAACGGTAGCCTTGATTACCAAAGGTCTTTAAAAATTATGCTATAGCCTGAAGGAACAACTCAGGCAGATCCTTGGGGGAAAATACGTTGAATTGATAAATTGATAAAATTTTGTATGATATTTTTGTAATATATCACACAATTAGTACATACACAGTTAGTACAAACCTTAGGATATATGGTAGTGGTGATGACTAGATAAATGATATCTATAAATATCCAAGTAATATAATAATAGATATGACCATGATAATTATAAGAAGTAAATCGACGAAGCAGTAAAAAATACGAGTATTTGACATGTGAATTCCCATTTATCAAATAATAGAAGACAATGGCTTAGGTTTCAAAAAAGTTGAGTAGTAGCCCGATGTTCAATCCCACAGCTGTCAGCTCCTACAGTAGCCACTTGAAAGTTTGTTCTGAACAATCATAACAGAATTATGCCAATTAATGTTCTTTGAAATTAACGGATCCTTCGGGATATATTGTGAGTAGAGATGTTCCTGAAATAGGTACTTGTGGTGAGAGCAAGTCCCAAAATGCACCAGATTATCACCGAGTGTGGGTATTTAACAAGTTGGGGCAGAACTTCACCAGGAGCACTCCAGATATTAATGAGAGGCAGTATTATGGTCAGTAGTGATTTTCAGAAATTTGTGTCCTCACTGCCCATGAGGTGCAACTAAAACAGCTGATTATGTGGGGAAAATTGGATTGAAAACGCTTCCTAACAACTGTTGACCTCTCAAAAGGCAATACAAGGGCCTGATGGAAGAATATTCCAATAATTTGTAAATGGATGGTTGAGCACCCCCACACTTGAGTATAAGCACAAGAAGTAATAAAATAGTCGCTGACCACACAGAAAATTGGTTCACAAAAGACAAGACTAATACCAAAAATAATTTTAAAAAATATCAAAGATGAAGGAAATTGGCAAGATATTCTACTGAAATAGGAAGAGCAATCACGGAACATGGAACGACAAAGAAATTACCAATCATGGAACAATGAAAAATGGAAAATCTGCAATTCAGATCCGACAGAACACGAGGAAGTAAATTATAGGTAGTATCAATCTGCAGTTAATGCTGATAGGTAATTATAACAAATACAACAATAAGAAAAAGAAATTTGTGGTTACTTTCCAAGGTTATACAAAGTTTATTTTCAAAAAATAAAGTGAAACATGTCGAACATTAATATAATATATTATAAAAATGTGCATATTATGAAGGTGAGTTTCTCAAGAAGTAATTGTTAGTCGAAAATTAAGGTATGCATCAAGTAGCATCTCATGTAGTTTTTCTCTTGGTACCACTCCTTTTTACATAATTGAGCATACATTAGGAGGCAGAACCGTTGAAAATAAGAAAAACTGAAACTGAAGAGGTGGTACTGTTCAGTTTTTCATTTATGGAGTAATAAATCATTACATTTGACGGTTAATCGAGTAACATTGGGGTTTATTCTCTAGCTATGAAGCTGCTATGTTGTACATTCATAACATGTTGAAAGTAACTAGGTTGAGAGAGGAACGTTACATCTGTTGGGTCACGGAGCTGGTTAGAGCGTTTTCGAATATTCCTCTAGTTGAAGCAAAAAGAAGATGAATAACCTTCTTGAACTGAAGAAAAAACATATTCCCATTGTCCTGGAAGAGTCATGCAACACGTGCTGAAGTAGGAACCGAATGAGGGTCGTGTCAGGTTCCATATGATCTACGACCTGAAGGAGCTGGCAGGGTGATGAAGGACCAGATGTGACTTCCTGTGAGGGTACGGAGATTTTATGCCTTCCAGCCAACCCGAAATGCGTCGGAGCAATTACCCCCGGGACACGACCTGCCTCAATGTCACGGCCCCCTGAGCAGCGCCCGGGCTACAGCTTTACGGCGGGTCGTGATCCGCGGCCAAGGGTGTGAAACGAATAGAAAAACTATCTACTTTACTGCTATCTGAATTGAACTCCGCTTAGACCTCGGGGATATAAATAAGTTAGGTACAACACGAATAAAGGATTAGTAGAATCGGTCGAATTCAAAAACAAAACTAATTTTATTTGTTTATAACAATCGTAACAACGTTGTATGTGTATAATTTTCCTCTTCTATCGTGTTCATCAACATCCTAAATTTTTCCCCTTCTTCATCGACAGCCTTCTCTTGGTATCAATTGATCAGCTTGCTTCTTCTTGATGCCACCCTCCGTCTGTATCTCATGAATACGGTCTTCCTCTAGTACATTACTGCTTGTTTCCAACCTTCCCTTAAACTTTAGTTTCCCCTCGTAGTACATTTAACCAACATAATTGTAAAAACTGACGTTCGAAGTCTTCCCAAGAACTCTTTTCATAAAATAGTCGTAAGTGGCTAACACAACTACAATGGAGAATATAAGTACCATAGAAAATGAACTTTTTCCAGTGAAATGTCATTCAGACTCATGAAATACAAGTTTCTATACAGTGTAACGATTTTTCATCTTCCATAGAAAACATCGGAATATTCGGCGCTTGAACATGAACTTGAAAAAGTAGTTCAGGGGTTCGACACGGTATATGCTGGTGTTGAACGTAGCGATCTGGGCCTCTAAACGGCCAACTTGTTTACTTTCCCTAACCATTTCCCTCAAACAACTATCATCCTACTGACTTATGGGTTGTATTGACTGTTGACTGTCACTCCAACAGTCGAGATAACAAAACAGTAACTTTCAAAGTTCCTCATGGTTATCTATCTGTTTGGTTATGGTATTCTATTCGTTGGGTACCCTGATGATTTTAGAAATCCGTAGACAGGGTTGCCTTTGCTGCTTAAGACGCCATGAGCAACAGGTGCCAATTCAAATCATAGAACTTTGTTAAGCTCCTGAGGGGTAAAACGGGACGTTTCCAGCGAAATGATGACGTCAATATTCTTCATTCGCCCCAGCTTGCAATACAAAATATTTTTTAAAAATCGCTTACATACCCCATCAAGCCCAAATGATTCTCGCTGTGTGAGAATGATCCGAGCAATTATACTATATTTATTATTATAGTATATTTTTCATGAGTAAGTAAAGTAGTAAAAAAAATTGAAGTTAACAAGGACGTTAACTTTGGATTTTCGTCCGACTACCCGGAGGTGTCGCGGACGTCGCCAGCCGTCCTCTAGAGAGGATCGGGACTAGGTCTAACGATTTCGCTCGTGGTTTCCCGTTGCCTCACGCCCCCGGGTTGGGAGCGATTTGGATTCACGTAATATCGAGATCAGAGGTGAACTGTCTAACGACAGGACAGGTATACAACACTTGATAGGATTTTGGCCCTAATCATTGGTGCCTGTCGGAATCGAACCGGGCAAATCAGTACTCCCACTGAAAGTAAACAGCCAAAGGACTGATGCCTTAGGTTGCTCGAACAACCCGTCCCCTTATATTTTTCATGAGGTCTAATGGAATTTTCGAGAAATTACATGAATAGTTTCATATCACAAACATACAATCGGCAGTCACTCAAAATTGCAATATTATTATAGACCATACTGTATTTTGTTATCAATAAAAAGTGACTAGTATATTCGTTAAAGTTACTTACTAAGTTGATGTGAAAGAAAATTGCAAAAACCCAAGAAAGAAGGGAAAAAATTATTGGGCTTTTTGAATAAAGACCGAAAACCTGATCAAAACCAACATTTTCAGGATTTTTTTCCTGTAACTGGCTTTATTTGGAAGGTTTTCATCTTATTACACCTGGAGTTTTTTCAAGGAGAAAAATTATTTGATTCTAGTGGAACATCTAGCACTAACCATCCTCAAAACTCAAAACGTCTTTATAATCCCAAATCCTCCGACAGAATATGGCCTCATACCACAGTTGCCTTATTCAACCATTTGTCTGGTAATTCTTTTCTTCTGAGACCGACGATTTAAAAGGGGGGGAATGTTCGGTCAACATGTGTATGGCATTCCGCGTATAGGTGGACATTTTTCTTCGTCAACTTTTTTGAATTGTGCAAACGTGCGAATATCTGCATTTCCATTTTTCCTAACTTGTCCCATGGCATTTTGTCCGTGGATCGTTGTACAATCTTATATTCTGCACATTTCAAGATTTAGAAACTCTCAAGATTATTTACAATATTTTATTGATCTCTACATTCATGATATCGATACGACCAAACTATGTGCCACACCCACTCAACTTGGCAGACTTTCTTCTCATTTCATTAGGTTTTTTTCGTCAATTCTCTCATTGGAAACTTCATAAATGTTAACGATTCATTTATTGAACGTTAGATTCAGATTTGATTTATTCATTGATGAACGGATTGCGTGTCAGATAAGTGCCGCCAGTTGATTTGGAACTCTTAAATGAACTGGCTCCCTAGCGTTCGTTCACCTCCAATAAAAATGATCGTTAGACATCGTGCTGAGATTCTTCGGTTCCCTCGGAGCAAAAGGAAACATATTGGAAAATTGCTCGCATAACAGGGGCGATTCCGAGGTTTCATGCACAACTAGACTAAAGTCGGAGTCGAACAAAAAACAATAATTAAAATAAGTTGAAAATAGTGAAGATATACCGATTTATCACTTTAAATCCTTCCATTCGCCCCCTTCCACAATAAATTTTAAATTTCTAAAATATATTTTACTTATAACTAAACCAATTTTCTTAATCGAAAAAAAAGCAAGGAAAACGGCGTATGAACTGCACGAGCACCGGTCGAACGGATTATCCAACACCTCTTAATTCTCCCTCCCAACAGGAAATTCAAAATTTGCTAAGTTTATTGCACAGTTGGACTAAAATTGGGGCCAAACGAAAAATCAATAAAATCAGATGAATGTAGTGAAGATATAACGATTATCACGATTACTCCCCGAATTTACTTCCTTTTGGTTTATTATTCAATAATAAACCATTGTAATCGCTCTTGAAACAAAAATTCTAACCCCCCCCCCCCCTGAAAATTTCATGCTTTACGTTTCGAAGGGTGTAGAATCCGAATCTGCAATAAATGTTTCCGTGCATCCGCCGTATGCACGATTTCTCCCAAACGGATGGAGCAAAACATTTGAAATTTTCAGGAAAAATCAATAATGGTCCGACAACGCCCCAATTCTTGAGCCAGCTCTCTCACTTAATTTAAAGTGCCCTTTAAGGGTTGTCAAAGTTTTGTAAATCCCTAAAAACCTCAAAAAAGTCAAGGCAGCCTAAATTTGTACTCTTTTTGAAGAACACTCCACACGGAATCGAATGAGCCCTTCCAAAAGATTTAAAAAAAAAAAAAAAAATTAAAATTTTCAAGTAGAATATTTTTCCATTGTAATCGTTTTCAAAAAAACGCTGCTATTTCTTTCACTGGGGTTTATTGGTTTATTTAATATACGAAAAAAAAAATGCTAACCCCCCTGAAAATGCTGCTAATTCTTTCACTGGGGTTTATTTTTTAATGATTCTTGATTTTAATTGTCACTAAGCTTTGGAGTGTGCGTGTTTCACAGGTGATAGAGCGGTTATTGAATTTCAGGAGATATGCATAGAGCACTTGAATCGGTTCTCAACCAAAATACGTATTTGGATAGATCAGTTGATCATATTTGTGTGCCTCCTGAAATTCAATAATCGCTCTATCACCTGTGAACCACGAACACTCCAAAGCTTAGTAGAAATTCAAATCATGAATCATTGAATAATAAACCCCAGTGAAAGAATTTGCATCGTTTCATGCGTATCAGAATGCTTCAACCCGTGTATCGGCTACAAAGCCCTTTAGGAGTTCACTTCAGTGTCCACATTACTACATCACTACATCACTAGGTTACTGCGATGAAAACTTAAACAATAATAAACCCAAAAAACGCAAATGTTGGCACCATAAATCGGGCCATACATCGGGAATGGTTTGAGCTACGGACTTTTGGAAGGGCTCATTCGAATCCTCGTGGAGTGTTCTTCAAAAAGAGTACAAATTTAGGCTGCCTTGACTTTTTTTGAGGTTTTTAGGGATTTTACAAAACTTTGACAACACTTAAAGGGCACTTTAAAATAAGTGAGAGTGCTTGCTAAAAAATTGGGGCGTTGTCGGACCAATATTGATTTTTCCTGAAAATTTCAGATATTTTGCTCATGCCGTTTGGGAGAAATCGTGCGTACGGCGTACGACGTACGGCGGACGGACGGAAAAATTTTTTATTGCAGATTCGGATTCTACACCCTTTGAAATGTAAACCATGAAATTTTCAGGGGGGTTAGGTTTTTTTTTTTTTTTTTTTTTTTTTCAAGAGCGATTACAATGGTTTATTATTGAATAATAAACCAAAAACAATGTCCCACACCCAACTTGGTCAACTACTTTTATACATACACGGAAAGCATCCTAGTTACGAACGTGACTTTGTAGGTATTGACATGCATAGTATCATATTATCTTATAATGACCTAGTCGGGTCTTTCCAAATGGATTCTTAATGTGAACATTCAAAAATTATGGCATCGAAAAAAACGTAAGTTAGAAGCTGATGTCTACACTGAATTGATTGAAAGCATTCTGAGTGATCCACAGTACCATTTTGGTGAACACAGATTTTCGGCATGAAGGTTTCTTGAATATTTATCACCAACGAACACAACCAGATTGCTAAACTGAGACGAAGCCGCTAAAATATCACCCTTCAATATTCTCGGGAAGAATAGGGCGCCCATACCGAATCGTTGACTTATGCCTTCCATCTGAACCTGACCTCTCCAAACTACGGGATTTCTCTATATAAGGATAAAAAGCGAAGAGTCCTCACAAGTCCTTCTTCTCGGTTTACACCGAAACATTGTTCCTCGTATTCTTAAACACTTCATAATCGCCACACGAATCGAAACACGCCGCTCTCCTCGATCCATCTTACCACCTTCATTTTTCTTCTTCTTTCCGATCTGTCAGTGATTACCTCTCCGCAATATTTCTCCGCCATTTTCCACCGTTTCGTCGGCTTTCTTCCACCCCGATCCGTGTCAACTCCCAACATTTGACTATTCGTTTTCCCCGCGTGAATTATGGTGGCCACGGTGCCTCAAAGGCACTTGTACGGTCCTGCGGGTCATTAGTTGAATTGCCTCTATAACTCATCCACCCAAATCATACCTCTTCACGCGGGTTAGCTTCACTAAACAGGATATCGTGCGAATCTTCACTTCAACCTTTTAATGTTCCCATTTACAAATGGATTTTGACGGTGCCTTAAAACCTTAATATGGTTGGATTCCCGGTTTTGGCTTCAGCATGATGAATTCATCTCAGAACAGAACGCCCATTCGTTTCTTACTAATGTACTCATTACATGGGAACGCTATCTGTTGTACATACCCTCCATATATGACCGATTCGAATTAGTACACACAATAGATGCAACATGTTAAACATAACTACTTTATCTTAACTAAATTGATTTCACCCTCTGGACTTGGGAAGAATGGAAAAAGTAAACCGATCCCTTTGCATCGATTCGTTTGTCTCTAAAATCCAAATTTTCTGTCGCATTTTGCTTATTAGACCACTCTAAACGATTTTCGTTGCGTATCTCTCTGTCTGTGTGTCTGGGTCCTAATGCGTGTGCCTGTCCATGTCTGCAGATCCTTGTGACTAGCTCTACTCCTACAGTTTTCATCCGATTTCGATGGAATTTTCAAAACCAAAAACTCATACTAAGCAAGTGAAAAGTTATTATCCAACATGCTACATTTTCTCAGGTTGTCAAGGTCCGATCCCGCTCAAATGTTTAGGCTAGTCATGGAAAATCTCATATCAATTTCAATTTGATCGTATCATTCTTCCAACCTCTATATAATATGCGTTACAGACCCACAATACGTTCAGTCCACATTTTGAAGGCATTGAAGACTCCGGGATCATTTCTGTTGAATGAATCGTTGTAACAAGCTTGTATTCAATGTGTACCATTCTTGGTCAGATTCAGCGATGATTAGCAGAATCTGAAAACCATACTTGTTTATAATCATTTTGGAACTACACGAAAGAAAGGGTTTTGCAGAATCTCTGATGTTTCAAAAACACGCGGGTTGGATGCCCTGTGGTGGTTGCTGCCTTTCTCACTAGAAGAAACTTGTGAACTTAGCGCGGATCCAACACTTATCTACGTTATAGAAAATTGGATTTCGAAAGGAACTCTGGAAAGAAGAGTTCCATTACAATTACTATCATAATTGATACGAAATTGCATCATAATTTTATGATTCGATAGTCTCAATTTACTTCGCGATTTTTGTCGTGTTTAGACACGTTTACACTCACTATTGTAAGGAAAGGAGAGGTGAAAGGGTGCACTGGAGACGTCTAACGGATTTCCGTAGCATCTCGTTTTGTCTTTGGCTGAATTCGGTCTCGGTTTAAGTTGTTGCTCTTTATCATTTCCTAATTACTTTTCACCCCTGACATGTTAATTATGTTCGGGCTTTTAAAATACTGTCTACAGGTGGTTTTGATGTTCTGTAGTCGAGTACATATAATACATGTCGAAGGAGGAATAACTCTTCTCTACGATCTAATCTATTCGGCTACGTTTTCTCTGCGTTTCAGGAAGTGCCAGTGCTGATAACTACCATACACGCCAACATCATCAGCATTGAGACAGCCTCCCATCTTCGTTGAGCTTCAGAAGAAGCCGTTAGGACCTCGCCGGTAATGTTTTCACGGTGATGAACGCATTTTGTTCCAAGACAAGAAGGGTTGAGTTTATTCATAAACTGTGGGTATTTATGAAGTCAATTCGTTTCCAACCTCGTTGCTAGCGAAGAAGAATTAAGTTTGTAAATATTTCCTAGTAGATAGATATTTTTGTTTCTGAGGTTCCTAATATTTCACCTGCAAGGGTACTTTCACATTTACCTTATAAGGTTTTTGGACTATCAACATGCGGTACCCATATTTTTGAGCAATAATGAAAGAAAAAGTCACGACTGCTGCTTAAATTCTACATCTGTTAAGATTATGTAAAAATTCCTTTGATCAATAAATTTATGTTACCTATACGAGGACCTATATGCCACACCCAACTTAGCGGACTATTTTTCCTCCTTTTCTTTTTAATAATAGGTAAATCAAAAAACCTAGGTTCTAACTGTTAACCATCCGCAACTCAGATGTTTTGATACGGGTATCTTCGTTGAACCAACCTTTCAATGTACCTACCCCAGGGAGAATGGGGATTCCCCCTTCCTTACTGTAAAGTAAGGTGCCTCTGCGTAAACAGAGTTCGCTTCCGACGATCCTATTTTTAGTTGCCGGAGCCGCGCCAACCGCCGAAAATAGACGCGGCTTCCCCCAACTTGCCCGCGCGAACACCGATGAGTCTGCTCCCTTTTATTTATCCCGGTCATTTCTGTTTTAAGTTGTACACCATAAGTGAGACGTCAGCCAGTTAATAAGGAAACGTCTCGAGTAAGGAGGATTTTTTTTAATGGGAAGCTCTTCTTTACGGGGATGATGAAGAGGTACATCTGCTCAGCTGCACATTACGCGTGCTTAGCGGTGAATCAATCAAATGTGTATCTTTAGATGCGACTCACCCACAGTTCAAGTTGTCTCTCTATACTGAGGAGAATCAAAACAGTCACCAGAGGCTAAGCAGAAGCAACTCGCATAATATGAGCCAATTCGAATATAATTGTGCTAATTCTGCGTACAGCTCAAGACTAAAATAGATGTGACGCGACTGGTAAGGAAGATGATGCTGAATCACCAAAACATTGCCAATCGTCTTCCAGCAAAGTTTTAGAAAAAACTGCTCACATTCGCTTAGTTCTTTCCTTTAGTATTGAGTTTCTAGTTAGGTTTGAATAATGACATTATAACTTCTTTACAACAACTAGGAATCAATTACAAGGAATGGAGGTACATTTATCTGCCGGAGGTCGTTATTTCTAAATTTTAAGGCATCCAGGTAGGTTTTTACTGTCACAAGGTATAGTTTAGTTAATGAAATCAAATAAAACAAAATTACTGATTTACATGAAATGGCTATAAAATATTACACCATTATGACCTCTTACACTCTCAAGTTTGTCAACGTCATCCTCGCTTCATCAATCGCAGTAGGTGCCTACATTTTGCTTCCCCCAAAAAGAGCGAGCGAATGATAACGCACGGATACCGTGTTGATGGTTTTAGGTTGACCGCCAACGAGCAAAGCAACTTGTACACATACCAACTGGGCAGTACAGGAAAGATTGACCACGCTCCGGCATCTCCTTATTTGACTGTGTAGATATACGTAACGTCATTCTTCATAACTTATTCCGTAGAATTCAGGGAAAACCCTTTTTGCGTTCCGCAAATGCTCAACTCTGCGGATTGGATGTTAATTTTGTTTAAATTAGAACCCCATTTTTTTACACCGAATTTCAAGAAAAGTGGACATCTCATTCAATTTTTTTGAGAGCACTCACCTCGTAAAGCGAGCGCTCAAATTGCCAGGTCACCAAAATTGTGCACACAAACTTCAGCAAACCCAAAGTGTGACACATACATTTTCATTGTTTTTCAACACTAATTCAAGAGGTGCGATTCGGTTTTTTGTTTTCATTTGATTGATGCTTCTGATGGTCCTTGGAACTCTCTTGTCCTATCTCACGCACCCCTCCGTCCAGGCACCACTCACTCACCTAAAATAATTTATAGGTGCTCAGCTGTTTGGATATAACATTCTTTTAAAAACGGATAGTCATGAATGAGCATTGAAAAACCAATCAAAATAGATCTGTCACACTCTTAGTTCGCTAACAGTTAAGTGTGCACAATTTTCGTGACTTGGCATATTTGTGCGCTCACAGAATGGGTTGCGCAGGACCAAAACAATCGAATAAGATGTCAAATTGTCATTATTTTGGTGCAGAATTACTATCAGGCGAACAAACAAGAAATTGGGGTTGTTATCTGACAAAAACCTAGTATCCATTGCACACAACTGCGTAATTTTGCGATGCGCGAAAGTATTTTTCTTGAATTATGAAGACTGGTGTTAGGCACTTATTCCCACATAGTCAAAAAGTAAATGCCGGAGGGAGGTCAATCCCTTCAAGACCACTCTTTATACTGTAAGCCTAGTCAAGTACCTACGTACAATAATGTTTCATATTTTGAAAACAGTTACGACTGAAAGTTATGACATAAAATACTGAAGCGCTCCGGTTCATTTATCATAAACATCTCATAATAGGAGTACCAGGCTTCTGGTACTGGAACTGGAGAATTCGTTACATCTTGTGATAAGTGACTCCAGAACTGGGAGATCCCACAAACACTTTGGTTTAATTGGGGATCGCTAATAGGTGGGAATTTAATCGAATCGCTGTATATTGAACCCATCTATATCAAACCTAGCACAATTGTCACTTTCAGGAAATCGCCATAAACTATGTAGGTACATAGTATCGTGAATTCTACTTGCAAAGGTAACGAAACCATGATTATAGGATTATTGGGATAGAAACCGAACAAATACTATTTCTTCTTTCGATGGCAATAATTTTATCCTCCTCAGAGTCCACTCAGAGAATGACGTTGAGTGCTGTGCTTAGGGTAAAACTCATTAATCGAGCAATGCGATCGTAAATAACAACAGAATATGTAAAAATGGCTTTCAGCGATAAAGAAAAGAGGTAGAATTGCGTTGCTTTCTCAAATAATATTACAATAATCCAAGTTGCTGACTGCTCTTGAGACACGAGCTTGCGTCACAGTAGAAGTTGCGACCTCGACTTCGACATCAAAACAAACCGCTCCCGTGTGAGTCCGTTTTTTCCAGAATAATCTCCATTGCAAAAGAGATCACTTTGAAAGATGGCGGTCGGGGGAGACCTGAGGTTACCACTTAGCATACAATTAACATGCTCATTGTGAACTGTTGCCAAGTTTGGTCCGTGAAACTGCCAAGTGTTTGTTCGTTAGCCTGGTGGATTATCTCTATCCAACAGTTTTTCTATTAGGAAAACCGTCACGTGAATTGGTAGAATAGTTTAGCAATCGATTATCTTGGTTGCACAAGCATCGTGATGCATGGTTCGTTTAGTGGTTCCATTTTCTAGTCTCACCTGTCGATAAGAAACTTCCAGTTATGGAGATGAATGATATCGTATACCTTACGTGGACATATCTGAGCAAAAAACCTTCAACGATAGTTCCCTCAGGAACGCAAAACAAATTGTTCTGCAATATGATTTTATATACTCTTGGAAGATAAACCTCTCCCCATTTTACATAATTTATTGATACTATCAATCTACATTAATCCAATGAAAGGCTGCAAGTAACTAAATAGTTCGGAGGTAACTGTGTGAGTTGCACAAGAGCATTAGGTAATCCTTCCCCTTGAGTTATGAGTGATATTCACGATAATTGAATAGAAATATGTTAAAAGCTTTTAGGAGTTATAATGGAATAATGATTGAATGGATTTCAGATCCTACTTGGTTTGATCCTCATAGATGAGTACAGAAGAACGTTGCGTCAGATTGATTCTCAGCAACATTTGATTGCTATTTGACATCAAGAATTTAGGCAGATCAGCTAACTGCAAATATGAGAATGAAAGAGGTAACGACCTACCAGTTTTGATGCTACCAGCCATTCAAAGCAGACTTCCATATTTGCTGTGACCTGATTCGAACACACAATTGAAGAAACTGTGGATGAGGGTGCTACGACGCGAAAACTAAAATTTCAATAAAATTGAACATGGAAACTTTTGTTAGGTTCAATTTTTTTCCTTTTTTCTCTTCTAAAAGCTGTGGGTTAAGGGTTTACTTTTCTACCCATATACGAAATGAGTATTTTGAAGTATATTCTGGCTAACACTATGAAGAACGTAAGCTATTGTTACTTAACACCTTCTTCCATAAAGGGGCACCAGGTAACGTTCAGAAAAAAAATTTAGTAACATAAAATAAAATGTTACATAAAAGAGTATTTTGTTTTGTTAAATTGAAGGTTGCGAATCTTATTGGAGGGCGTTTTTCTGAAGAAATGGTGAATGGCTGGAATGAATTTTAATTGGTTCCCAAAATTTAGTTTTTCCGCCGGTGAGACTTTTAACGACCGGTCCGAAAGTTTCAATTTCTGGGTGGTTTGTGTTTTTGACACTCCTTGAAATGTTGACTCTCCAGATTGGTTTCGTCTATTCTATGATTCATACCCCCTGTACCCGTATCCACCTAATCCCATCGAGGAATCACACTTCCTTCAGGTAGTGAAATTAGGACTGTCCTGATTTCGGATTATCAAGGCACACGACAAGGGCACATGACACATTTTTCCACACAGACATTTCAAACATTTAAGTCCATGAATTTTGAAGAGCTGTTACGCAGCACCTTCTTCGTAGAACCATCTTTGAAACGATTGATTTTAGAGACTCAAAGCCATCACCACATGAGAGAGCAATGTCGAAAACTATAGAAGCCATCAAAACATCAGTTTGGATAAAAATGCTATATAGTCTCCTCATCCACTGGTGGCTTTAATTGAGAATCGATGGTACCGAACATTACGCACAGTCCAGAAATAATCGGTTTGTATCTAAAACCTAAGAATAACACATCCCATAGGGATCCAAGTATTGCAAACTACGTGCAACGTAGAATATTGTTAGAACGTCCTTCCGAAGCAACCCTTCATCAACAGAGGGAGTTGGCGTACATTAAGAAATCTAAGATCCATCACTTAATCCTTATTGTCCAGATATTTGCACTTTATGATGCTCACACTAACTGAATTAAATCGTGTGGCTTGGTTCTCTTCAGTCTTCCAAGCAGATTCTCTGTGTTGAGAAGCTGGAAAACATCCTCATTTACATGGTCTTGTATCCTCAAGAGGTGATGCATGGCTTGGCTTCGAATGACCTCATTGACAGATTCAATCTGCAGCTTTTAGTGAAGTCTGTCATTTCTAAAATATGTGTACGCATCTACACAGCTTCTTAGGAAATTATTCTGAAAGCGCTGAATAATGTCACGGTTGCTCTGGACCGTGCACCCCAACAGTTGCGCACCTAAGTCTATACAGGCTTTAGGACTTGCTAGTGCAGTATCAACTTATTGTGGACTGACAGTTTTGACCGTCGGCCCATCAGCCAGTACATTTTTCTGAATTTGATCATAAGCTCAGCTTTTTTTCTTGACGTGGGACTTCCACCTTAGTTTGGCATCCAGTGTCATTCCAAGGTATTTAGCTTCATTGGCATATGGTATCGCGTTGTTATGGAGAAAGACTGGCACATAGTGATCCTTTTGTTAGTGAAATCGACAAGCACTGACTTTGTCTCATTCATTCTGACTCTACATCTCACTGTCCAGTAATGTATGCGGGAGATAGAACGATTTAACTTGATAAATGATTCAATGTTAGTTTCCCCAGTCGCTATAATTGCAGTATCATCCGCGAAGGCAGCGAGAGTATTTCCTTCAGTTTTGGGTAAGTCAGAGCCGTTTAGAATTGATACAGGGGGAATCCACTGAATTTTCATTATAAAAGGGGCTGAATGGAACGAATTTATGGGTGATAAATCGTTCGTTCTTTCCTATTTCCATCTGATTTTATTGACTATTTCAAATAACATTTAATTTTGACAGAGGATTTTGAGGGGGAATGGAGAGGGAAATAGTCAATTCATTAAAGCGCTGCTCATACTGCAGATTTTCTATCATCTTTTATTGTTCGACTAAAAAGATCGCTCTAGTTTTAAAACGGATTTCAGACCTTTCAAATCTAATTATGGAAAAAGATGAACAGTGTGATAAATCTTCAATATGTTCAGTTTTCTGTTTTCTTCCGTTTTTGATTTAGTTATTAATATTTATATTTTTGTTCGTTCCCAATTTTAAATTTCTTCAAATTTTTTTGAATTTATGTCGGGAAGGGTGGAGGGGGTAATTGCCAATCCACTGAAGCAGCGTTCACACCTAATAAAATGTTCAGCCGGTTATCTTCCTTAGTTATTCGATAAAGAATGTGATATAGTTTTTAAAAAAATATTTATAAGTCATCATACAAAAACCGGGCATAGGATGTTTTGTAATATTACGATGTAGGTGGCCCTGAAATCTCGAAAAGGATTGATGGGAGAGAAAAGAATGCAGCCTCATAAAAATCAGTTTATCGTTGCATAATGAAGCAGAAAGGGAGGAAAGATGAACAGTTCTTCGAGGCATCGAACATCGAAAGGAGGGGATAATACCACGATGAGGGCTCTCAACGAAGGAATGATAGTCCACAAAGAGATGGTGGTCAAGATCAGAGGCCAGCATGATGTACGGCCGAGTTGGTGACAGCACTTCATTAGCTGATATCCTTTCAATGCCCAAGTGAGGAAAGCGGGGGGATCGCAAGTTCGCAACACACCCCCTCGTCCCGAGGCGAAGAGTGACGCTAATGTAGCTTTCACGACCCCCAATAACTCAGTTGTCTACCAAAAGAAGGTTTTAGTGTTCCGGGCTAAACTAGTGGACGGGATATAAAGACTGGGCGTTCATCCGTCGCGAACTCTCGCCGAAGTTCAGCTGGGTGCCCGCGGGGTCAGGGACATATACGTCAGAAGTTTACATTTCTCCTTAAAAGCCAACAAACAGCTAACTACGGGAATGTTAAACACGATACTGAATCGGGTCGAATACACAATGCATTCCCTGAGTAAGTGGAACATCATTCTTGGATACACCCCTAAGTATTAGCAAAAAGTTTGAACGAAGCAGCACAATTTCAACAACACAGCACAATATAATAAGTATGGCACGAAAAACACAACGATGATATCCGCTTCCCCAAGGTTGAAAATTCTCCATTACATTTTTTTTCCATGTCGTTTATTAACAGAAAGAATAATTTGAATGTTACAAAAAAAAAGTAAAGTAATTCGATACTTGAAAAAAAAAAAAAAAAAAAAAAAATACATTTGTGGCAATCGTAATTTAAGGAAATCTTCATAATTTGCTTTAAAATGTGTTTATATTCCTTTGTCGGCAGATTCTTGTAACAGGCCTACAATTTTTATCCGATTTGACGACACTTTCCGGGATTGTGTGAGTTAGATTATAGGTGATCCCCTATGAGCTTCATAGCTCACAAATTAATAAATCACTCCAAAATAAAGGAAGAACGGTCTAATAGATATCATATCCATTTCAATACGTTCGTATGATCATTCGGTTCTTCTGGCGGTACGCTGGCATTCCTAGCTACGTTATCTACGAGCGGAACAAAATATTCATGGTACTATTTAAATTTTTATTGGACATATAGGCCAGTGGTGTGAGTGGAAGGGGTATCTAATAAGCATATAACAAACCCTGGTCCATTGGTGATAGCTGCGTTGTTATTTTGCCAACATTGAGGACCAGGTCTCCTTAATGCAACATAGAGCCAACTCCATCTGGCATGAGCAATATCAGGGTGAGGTCATTCGTCAACATGTATTTCTACAGGACCTCTGCCTGCCCTTGGTCACTTCGAGACCCAATTTTCAAGGAGTTACTGAATGGTGGTCAATCGAGTAGCTATCGACCATACACCAATTACTCACGGACTGCTTAGTGCTATAGCTCGTGATATTGTGTGTGGGAGATGTGTGATGGATCTATCCATCCGCCACTTTTTAGAGGATTACGCAGCCCTTATGGACCTCACAGTCCGGCCCCCAAGTGGGTTATCTACGACAGCTAGGGTCCAGTCCTTGCTAACGTGTCTGAGAGCCACAGGGCTCTGCTACGAACTGCTAAATCTCTAATCTGTGACATCCTGTGCAGCTATATCGGCAAGGTTCCGGTATTTTGTAAAGGGGACCTTAGCTCTCTCCGATATTGCCAAGGAAACTCCAAAAATCTCCTTCATTTTTTGGAAGAAGAGGTGATACAAAAATTCTACTAAATGTAATGTGAATAGTGTCACAATATAAAGCTTCTAGTAGTCCCAGTCATTACTGCTCTCGTTATTTGTGTCGGTAGGTTGCCGTGAAGTTTTATATTCTGAGAACCGTTTGACTAAACATGATTCTGAACATTTTTGAACTGATCATGAACATATTTCAGAACGTGGTAACGTCCGGAAAAGTTTCGTTAGGCGAAAGAACCTGAAGATTGTGATGGATATGGTTAGTTGGCTCTTCTGATTTTAAAATCTGACGCCTTGGGAGATGAATCAGACATTTTCAAGCGCCTGAGTCATCATCTGAGCGTGGCGGAGCATTATTACCGCATCCAGCTCATTGGAAGGGGCAACTATACCATTCCACCACCTCACAAGATCCAAGTACATTCTTGCGCCCGTTCATTCATTAGAACCTCATCAAATATGCCGATGAATCGGGAGAATCACATTGGGGTTTTATGTCCTCCGAGTTCGAGGAAGAAGTGCACGACTGAAGAGCGAAATGGGAAAATGATTTCGACATTCAAGGGGTCCGTTCACGTTCACATGGACTTATAAGGACGGGCGGCGGCCCACTCACCGAGTCCCCACGCGGCCCACCGCCTCTCATCCGCTATAAAATGGTTTTGTCCCGAAACCTATTCCGTCATACAGCGATAGAAAATTTGGGAATGTCACGACATGAAACGTCATGACCATTCATACAAAAAACGTGATAGTTGCTGTTAATTTTGGCCGGTAAAAAGAAAGACATCAACTGTGAGGTGCTTTTTATTCAGTCAAGGTTTCGGGTTCACCTTAAATGACCCTCAGGGATATAAATTACAGTCTAAAAGGACAATGTTATGAGCCGATTTTCTGATAACTTTATATTGTATATATGTTCCATTGTGTTGAAATTTGTCCACTTTGTACAAAGTAATTAAAAACGATCAATTTGATAGTAAAATAGCCCCCGCTCGAAATAATTTTGAGCTGGATGCTTACACAAAATATTATAGTTTTTAAAAAGTTTATTGACTTTTAAGCAAGTTTTCATTTTTTAAGAAATTCAAGTACATTTTTTCCGCATAAGTTTGAGCTACAATTTTTAAAGTACGTAGTTATGTACATACATCAATTTTTAGCTGTTCTGGTTATTTTTAGTGATTTTTTAAATATATATTTGGGTGTAAGAACGAAGTTTTAAAGTAATTTCCAAAGAGAGATATCGTCTATAAAGTTACTTAGATGTACATATACATGAGTTGATTCAGAAATGAATGTGCCCCGGAACGGATTTTAATCAACAACATTTTTTAATCATTGTCATTAACGAGTTTAATCAGGCATTACATTAGCTTAATTTCCTAAGAAAATTTGCTCAAATGGTACAACACCTGTCGATGTAGCCTTTAACACTGCATTCCCAAATGACTGTTGGGCCCACTGCAGTGGATTAACTTTAATTGAAAGTTTGCTCAACTTTTGATCAATCAGCCATATTAAAGACAAGCATTAATTGATGAATAGCGAATATAAAAGCATAGTATGCTAATTGCAGGCTGCAGTTATCTCAGTAACAATTAGTTCGCACGCAGCGGACAATTAGCTTCCCGTGATTGATAACGGAAAGCCGTCACACTTCGAAATTGAAATTCTTCCTTCACCATTGATGGATGGACAGTTCGAAAGAAGCGTGAGAAGAAAAGAGTCGCTCATGAGATTTCAATCTGAATCTCATACTGAGGGGGAGGGTAGGATCATTCCCCCTGATTGAACAAGTCCGAGGAAATGATTGATGAGAGCGAGCTCTGAGCACTGAGCCCCATCATCACAATCTCATTATCGTGCCATCAGCCCATCAAGCGGCACCTGTCGTGAGGTGCGGGCGTCGCAGTTACTCGACCAAACTCCTCCCTTTGTTGGGCGACTCGCGAAAGGTTTCCCGTCTCAATTATTTTTACGTTCTACGCTCCCTTCAACTGCACAATGTGCGCTTTAGCACGACAATTTACTGATTTATACGTCTGTGTACGAAATAATTACTTTCCGGTAATTGGTGACAACGTTGCGGTAACCGACTGGTAATAGGTTCCAAAAATGGGGTGGCCCTTCCTACTACTGCAACGCTAGTCGGTGTCAAGTGACTCATTACGTGGCGATCACTGATTTCTGTAACTTACACATAGTACTTGCCAATCAATGCAACTTACCGTTACGGGCTCCTCTCATCTTTGAATCAAGATTGGTCTATAAATTGAGGGTTGAGATCAATTAAAATTAGTTCTGATCAACTGACAGCGCCATCATGCCAGGTCCAGAAGATTAGGTACAAATGGACAGCATTATCTAACCTGCTGTCACAGCACGTGAGTTAGTATTTGAGTTAAGCCCGTGATAAGTGACAAATAGAACGGTAAATCTCAGGTAGTAGATAGTTTCAACAAGTGATGCTATTTCTGACTCACCTAATAGGTTGAGACTAGAAATAAATTAATCGACTGCTGATCACACGTGATTACGCCTGATTATGGCATTTTAAGGATATCGGGTAGTTTGCGATGGATTATTTTTCTCGCTGACACTGCCAGTAAGTTGGTTATAAGTTTAGCTGCGTAATATTTCACAAACGACATGGTGGCTGTTAGGTGATGCGATTTTCGACACACCTCTGGTAAGTTGATGGTTCAGATCAACTGAAATTACTTCTGATCACACGTGATCATGCCTGATTACGCCAAGTTCAATAGACCGGTAGAATGGGACAGATAACTATACCTGCTGTCACTTCAAGTAAATTGTTCAATCACAGGTCACAAAAGAAACTCGTATCTCCGGTAATTATGTGATTTCAACCAGTGACTCTATCTCCAACGCACCTCTGGTCTACACATATTTCTTCTATTTTTGACGCTTAATTGAAGAGGAAAATTTAAAGAATCTCTTTCCGTCATTTTTTTTATAATTTAAATCCGTGTTGGAGGATTATTAAAGAAATACTTGAACAAACCCTTAAACACCGCTATACAATTAAATATCTTACTTAACTTGATGGATTTTCGCTTACTACAAACTATTTCTCACCCGTTGAATAGCTCACCTCTCATGAAGATATCGTTATTTATGGAAACTCTGACGGAATTTCATCCTATCCGTTTCTCAACATTTACTTTAATGGTTTCGCTTAATCAAAACTTAGTTGTTGGAGATTTTTTTCGGTTTTGTTAACGCTCATACATGTAAAGCAGTAACAAGGCGAGCATTTTAGAGATATGAACTGCCCACTTTCATGCCCACTGAAGAATCTGAATTGTCGTTGGAACCAATTATTTGTTTGATACAGAATATCATCAGAATGCATAGATCAAACCAGGGGATAAGGGCTAATTTTCCATTGAAAGGTTTGAGAAAACCTGAATGGAAAACGCAAATCTCCGCCCGCGAGCTGGACGCCGATATCCATCACTCAACCGCCGGGAGAACGGCGGGCAGCTCCGCGGGCTGCGGCATCAATCAGGAAGCCTTGAGACTTCCTACCTCCGGATGAAGACGTAAAGTCTGTCAATTATCCGACAAACGGCAGAGCCGGGAGATTTACATCTCGCGAAGAGCATTTGGAGCGGAGGGAACATCTAGTTAGTGATAGGCAGCAAAAACCGGATCGCCCGGCGCGGTTTCCCTCGCGCAAGTCCGTCTCGGCCCCGGCTCCGGTTGCCCTGTCCGCGGAATATTAATAGACGTCTACATTAGTCCGATGGTGTGGGTTTCACGAAAATGCATGATCAACGGTTAGATGCTAACGACATTAAGGACCCGTTGGACTTGGGAAGGTTAAAATAAAATTAATCCAAACAAACTAAAGGGTTATTCTTCGAAAATAGCGAATTGGCTGTTAGGGTTGGTGAAGCTTAATCCTATTTTATTTTTACAAAACGGTGCAAGCGTCTATAATCATGTTTGAAAGAAAAAACCATTACCAGCCACCGTGTATAGACACACTGGAGGGAAACACCGAAAGCTTTTAAAGCTTATTTGATAAATCAAATGAGGTGGCAGATACTACAACAGGATATCGCATATCTAAAAAACTTGTTGTCTGCAGAGATGAAACACATGCTTGAGAGGACCCTTAATGAAGGTCACTGGTAGTGGCAGAGTGCTGAGCTAAGAGGAGACAAAGATGGCCCACGGAAGATGAACTCCTGTTGGTCCACGAAGGCGGTTGCCTCGGAGGAATTCTATGCATGAAACGATGAAAGAGATTATTGCAATCAGCAAACGGGAGATGAAAATGTTGCTGAATACGGATGGGGTTCAAGGCAACCAACAAAACACCAACGTTCTTACGCAAACGTGGATATTTACAAAAAATCACATATTAAAGTTCATTATCCTAATCTTCAATGGATCGATGTTGTGGGTCTTCCCGAGTTCCAAGATGTTTGTTTCATCTCTAGGAATCCCAATTCTGTTAACCAGAAAGAGCAAAAACCTGCATTTGACTATCTCCATTCTGTCAATGTACACAGCACAAGATGCTGACGTACTCCACGATTGGCCGGAGAAGTGATTTGTACTATGGCTACAGAGTTAGTGAGCTCACGAGCCTCTGGAGGAAATGGCCTCAGCGATTAGGCACATATAAGTTTTGATCAAAGTGCTCAAGAACTCTAGCTCTCACTTGTCATATTTTCAAAGTCTTTTCCATAATAAGAAGGATTGGCCTTATACCATTATTCGCCTGTAAAAACGAACGGCCTGGTGACATACCGATGCAGAATAGCTTAGTTTGCTGAATCCTAACGAAAGAAAGGTGAATGGATGTTTAGCAATTTTCCGGCCTGGTAGATCCTCAATTTTTCTATTCGCTGGAGGCAAGTAATGCCAGTATTACAGATATTATTGATGATTTGGATTTTTGAATGGCAACCACAACTCTAAATACAGGAAACGGGCCTATCAAAATTTGATACATTTAATGTGTTAAGACTCCTATTGTCAGTATAAATTGTCTCCTACCTTGGAACTTGGCCATGTTTGATAACACTATTAAGGTAGAGAACTGCGTGTATTTGTCTTGTGATGGATTCCGTAATTTTCTATCGCCCTCCCAACCAAGTATTTACACATAGGTACTAGCTTTTTGGAAAGAGAGATCCTGAAGGATTCCATCATTGGTAGTTCCAATTTGATTCTAGCAATGAAATTCAGTTTTCTGAAGGATAAATGTGACACCCTCTCTTGTAGCAGCTGGGCGAACTGATCCAAGAGAGTTAAAAAGCTCGTTCTCAATTAGAAGGTCGAACGAATTTAAATTAAGTAACTAAATTGAACAGACTTGGAACCAAACTTGTAGTACCGAATCCGTAAAATTTGGTCAATGCAGAAGGAGGAGCTCTGCTGTGGCCTCAGAGGTGTAACGGAAAAGGGTACTTTTCAATCAAAATGATGGACGTTAGGTCATGCTAGTCCAGTCGTTGAGCTGAAGACGGAACTAGGAACAAAGAAAATATGAGGTGAATTAATAGGTATGATATTTGCTAATCAGTAGTTCGAGGATGTAATAGTTGCATGATGTGTAGCCATAGTTACTGATTCAATCATTCATAATCATCTTCACTTTCTTTTACCCAGAGAATGGTAAGGGTTGGTTTTTTCCCAAAACAGGTGGTCACATTCTAAATGAATCTCCGTCGTGAACAAAGCTTTGTCACATACCGTTCAAAAGTGGTACGTTAGATTATTATATTTTCCTCCGGAGGTGTGATCAGGAGTAAATTCGATAATACGGCTAATCAGAACTATTGAAGGGAAGATGATTGAGGGATTGACTGGGGGCCCCGTCATCAATCAACCTCAGACAATTGAAACTGGGGTAACTGCAAGATGGTACTCGTGCACCCCAACGTTAAGTTTTGCTCAGAAATGAAAAGGCGCAGATGCTCCAGAAAACGCCATGTGTGAACTTCGAGACTGTGACCGATCGAACTACCTGCGAGGGACCCAAACTTCTTCCAGAAGCCAACAAAAGAGTCAGTTGCTAGTTTCACCCTTCTTCTGAAAGCACATATCCTAAATGCTGTAACATTATTCTGTAATTGAGAACCACAAGAGCAGTTCGGCAAGTAGTAGCATCATCCTTGACGAATCAACAAACTTTATGATACGCTACTCAATTAGTTCTGATGGTTTAATTTGAGGCATTGCATTTTTGACACGGAGATTTCAATTTCTCTCGGGTGCTTGATAACCAACGCGAGAGGCTTCGGCGGCGCGACAGCGGGGAAGTTCTCATGAGATTTATTATGTAGTGGCTGTAGGAAACAATCAAATCCACCAAGGCCGTTTTGCAGAGGTGGCGCGAATACAAATGGACAAATCATCCGTGAGCTGCACGATGAAAATACAACTAAGCTGATTTAATTTACAGATATAGTAGCGAATGGAAATTTATATCCCACCGTTAATTACACGACCATAGGGGAAGTACAATAATATTGGCTTTACTCTGCTCAAGCGAAAATATTAACTTCATCAATCAGAATTGTCTACAGCCTAGTCATTTGTTCTCCTCGGAGAAGAGCACTTCTTTTCATTTCGATGTCAACACGATTCTATATTTGTAGGTGCTGCGCGTGCGCGAACCTGAATTACTTGTAACAATCCTGACTTCTACAGTTTTGTTAGATTTTCTAGACTTTTTCGGGAAATAAACACCTTCGGCTCAGGATGGTCCTCCTGTCAATTTCATCCATCTACAAAATTATAGTTTTTACTGCGCAAGTAAGCGTAAAATCTAATTAAGCTTAATTTTATAGCATTTCGTCCTATATTCAATGATTATTATGATTCGTTCAATGATTATAGCTGAAATTTGGCTATATGATTATTTTTTTGGCTGGTACGTAGCATCACTTTACATCAACTGCTTTTATTTCAATAAGGTCTCTTGCATTGTGCCCATCGTGAAATCCATAAACCACGATTGTCTCATGAAATGTCCTATGTCGACCGATCTCGTTCAAAAATTCGAAACAAAAGCAGCACCGATACATAATTTTAGTGGACGATTCCTCAAGAACAAGCTCAAATAAGAAGTTATGATTCTCTCCTTCAGTTTTCATCTGCTGTCAATTAAATCGTCACTGATTTTACGGTTTAGGTTGAAGGGGTTCCAACGGACTTCATCGCTCTCGCTTGTTTCCCTCAAACATCAATCATCATTTTCTAATTAGATAATTGACCTTTTTGGACGTTGCCACAGAAATTGAAACCCGTTAGGAATCTTTTTAATAAAATTTTAAATCATTCAACGATCCAAACAATTTATTTTACGGATATGATGGAGCTGTGTGCCACATCCTTCTTTCGAGTAATTGAATGCAAATGACATACTTAAAGGACCTATGAGACGGCTTTCGTATTTTTAATCAAAACGCAATTTATAATAGTGAAGTTGAGGAACCAAAATAAAACCTGGTCTCTTCCTTGAAGAACACGAGATTTCTACATAAAATTTTTGCTGTACGTCAGAGACTTTTTTGTGAATTATGTGTCGGTGTCTGTCCCGATTTCTTTCGTCAATAGGCGCATAAAAACGGCGCACCGCATTCGAAAGTGGGTCGAAGTTGGAGTTACAGCCCGATATGGACATACGGTCTTCTCGTCTCAAGGCGGTCGGGAGAGCGGTGACGCAACAACCCAAGTAACCTTCTGGATATTCCCTGTGCCGCAATGAGAATTTGTAGCCGAGAAATATATACGACTAATAGTTCTGCACGGGGATCACCCGCGTCACATACAAGTTTATAGGTCGTATTTCTCCGTTTTGATTTACTACTAAATGGTAGTAGATGTGGGAACGATATCAAAGAGAGCGATATTTCACGGAGGGATAGAGTGGAACGTGCCGAAAAAAACACGGTAACGGAGGGAAGAACATAGATCACGAAAGACGGTAGCTGCGTTGTGGGCTATCAATCACCATTGCGTGACTTTGATTCTTAAAGAAGAAATCGAATCACAATACGGAATTGACCATTTTGTAAGTTAAACTCGGCTAAACTTGGTATGGAACAGTAGACGGAATATCTCTCATTTGATATGTGTCCAATTAAGTGAATAGGAACACTTAGGAAAGTTCCAAAATGCGCGTGAATTCGGAGTTGAAATTCATATTTTTAAGTCTTTCATGAGATTTATGTGATGTAAGGTATGGGTATAAGTAGTTTGATAATCGGATGATTTCAAGCTTCAATTGACATTTTCTAATTTTGTTGTATCATAATTTTAAATAAATTGTAATTTTTAAATATGTTAATGCCAACTTTGCTAGGATTCAAGGCGAAAAAATTCTCATGGACGCCAGCGCCTTCGATTGGGTGAGTCAACCGTGTGAAAGGTGTATCGCAGCGCCAATTCGATAACAACTACGATAATGTACGGTCGGATTGAAATTTATGTGAAATTAATATACTGTTCGTCAACAACTGTACTTAAAATTTGAGCCAGGTGGGACCACTGAAGGACTTGATGGGTTTTAGTTCTGCACATGTATTGATAGCAGACTGGTGTATTGATTTGCTTGCAATGAAACCCATAAGGCTATATACTGTCTAACCGCACGTTTCCTGCGAATCTCATCAAACCAAATGGAAAAATTAAGCATGTTACAAGGTCTCGCATTCGCGCATGCGCAGTAGCTACTAACGATACGATCTAGTTGGTATTAATATGAGACGATTATCTCATTATGTCTTGACAGCTCTTCCAATTTGAGAGCGATTGGAGTACAAGGACGAATAAGCGAAATTTGTTCACTATAGTCCAAAACTCAAAACATTAGTGCAAATTTTGATTCTCTCCCGAAAGTTGTAAGATTGCTCCTACTACATATACTTGGGTAGATTTGGAAGCAAACCATCGCAATAATTCTTTTTAGCAACAATGTCGAGAATATCCTACAGCTAGCTTCAAATTGTGAGTAAATTAAGGCCGTTGGCAGACAAATGGACGCGCCACTGAAGTTCTGATGGGAATTTTGACCCATCCAGGTTGTCGCTCCAACGAACTATAAAATGTCTTTAAATTATGCGAGTTATTCCAGTTATTCTATGTAAAACGGTTTGATGCACACACACATGTTCATTGTCTAGAAATCCGTAAATCGAAAAATACGAGTGCAAAATTTTGATTTTGCAGGAACGGATTAGTACGATTTTTCAAGTGATCATAAATTGCAGGCTAATGCAAGTGGACAAAGTTTTCAGCTAAAGATGATTTGGAGCGCTTGCACCAAAAAAGTAACCATGTACATAGGGTTTATGAATAAAAACAAAATGGAAGAAGCCTACAGCGGACGGACGGACTTTTCTTTGGAATCTATCAAACTTACAGTGTAAACTAGTGTTTTTGGGGGGTGGAGGATGAAATTGTTCTCAATCATCTGACTCCCACGTTTCACTATTTGGAAGCACAACAGGCGCAACTGATTCATGTTCTTGAATGAATCGATTTTCACGAACGAGAGCGAAATCAACTTGCCAACTGGCGTCATCGGATGGTAATCGATGATCTCGAGAAAGATGAAAGAGTCAAGTCCTTCAACTCAAGAGCTCTCGGATGATATGATGAAGAGGAAAGAGATAGAAGGGGTAAGTCACAAGTGGGGAAGAGGAGGATGGAGGGATAAGAACCGCAATGAGCGGGAGACGATCAACCACAAGCACAATGAGCCACAATGAGCCCTCATGGCGGAGCGTGCGGGCTGGAGAGCGCATCCGTGCGCGGAAGTAAAACACCTCAGGCAGCGGGCTTATAAGTAATTAATCTGACTATTCATAACCCAAAGATGTGCTGCTTACCCAAGTAGGGAAGTAATGTTCCTCTGTATCACGTTTCAAGTGCTTACGTAAAAGACAAAATGGATATTCACTTGCGGCAAATTGGTTTGTGGCAAGTCGTAATTTCAATAGAGAGCATCATGTGCATTATCTAATTTGTGAAGGAAGAATATTGGGAGAAGTAAAAATATTTCAAGCACCCAAAATCAAAATTTCTTATAGCACTTTATCATCTTCAATTAGCAAATGTTTAAAATTGCCATCGGATTTTGATGAAATATAGATGAAATTTTATGTTCGGAAGGTTCCTAATCAGTTATAAAATGATAGTTTTAGTAATTTTATCAGTTTGTTGACGATAGCATCACGAATAGTGCGGTTAAGGCTCTGGATATTCCCATTAAGTGATAGGAACTTCGTCTTAGATAGTGCAAGGGTAACAGCTGCTATTCGGGAGTCCCGAGTTTACTTACGTTAGATGGCCAATATAGTGTAGGTATTTCATTCCGAATGTACTGTTAGATATTTGTTACAATGACAAATTCAAAATAATAAATCTATAGAATCTTTTAAGGCTATTCATACATTTATGCTACGGATACAAGAAAGCTACCCGCGACGTGCAACTTAGATGACATAGTAGATTTCGATACTTAACCAGCTGTGCTCTTGATTCATTCCCATTCTACAATGTGTAGTTGTTTGTAGGCTATGGGCTACTAAGCACATGAGTGCAACATACCACCGTGAATCAGTGCGTCATGAAGTTTATATCCAGCTGCCTGACGACGATGGAATTGTCTACGGATAATAGAACATATCAGCCGAAGTTTATATTTAATCAACTGAAGCTTGATCACTTCACATCCGTCCGTTTCTATTTTTAGAACACCACGGAGGACGTCATTACGGAGATGCCAGAGAGCGTATCAGTAATCTCAACTAGGTAAAACTTATTTTGGTAGTTTTGTACATGCATGATTTAATTGAAGGTAAAAACCTTAAGCTGAATCCAGAGTTTCATTAGTCGCTTCAAACTAGAACATATTCATATTCGTTAACTTCATGCGTCACCATGAAATGCCTCGCTGTAATGTATGACTCCAACAAAATTAATTGATAGGCTAATGAACTTTGAACATTAAGCAGTAGCCTTTCATGACATGTCTAGTTTTTTTAGTGATAAATTAAATCATCCGAAGTTCAACTAATCCCGTGTCTATGTAAACTTCGTGGCTTCACTTTCTTAGTCTACCTAATTCCGTGGCTTCACGATTCACAATTGAGTTTCTTTCATGAGGCATAAACCCACGTAGAACGCAAACAGTTCGAGCGGATAGCGGATAGGTGCTAAGGGCTATAGCTAGTTAGTAGGCCTATAAGTATTCTGACATCTTTCTTAGACAAGGCAACTAATTCAGGAACTTCATAAATAGTTTAGACAGCCTCAGGCACGAATGGAAGTATTGTTCTTGCTTTTTCCTCTCCCAGTTAACTCGGAATTATGCACAGCTTCTGGTGGCTGTAAATATTGGATTTATCTTGGACACTCTTTTAGCAAGACGATCATCAACTCATGACCCTCATGGCCAGGGATCCAGAGGAGAGTGACCTGATTGCTGACACTATATTAGGGGTAAGGCATTCCCAGGCCAGCTTCGAGCTTACAGTAAAGGAAACAATGGACTTTAGAGCAGCCTAGCTGTCAGATAAAATATTATGCAGCATCTGTTCATCACACAGTTGTGTGGCATGGACCTTTTCCTTGAAGAGCATAGTAATATCCCAAGGGTTTTGGCCAGAGAGGATAAGGGGCTAACAATATCGCCACCCGACCTTCCATGGATCATTGATCGATCCCTGTAACACACTATGGAGCGAAAAGAAAACCCGGACACCTCTTTCTTTCAGCGGTATCTGTAATGTATGACCACAGTAAAAGGTATTCCAACGTTTTGTAGTTCTACCATGAGATCGGTCACATTCAGGGCCTACCTAGTTGGTATTCCTAATAAGAGAGCAAAACCGGACAAACCACATATATTGATTTTCATAACATAGCGGTAGCCACGACAATTTAGATGGAACTTAGACATATTAAAGTAGATTAAATTGTTGAAAAGGATCGATAAAATCGTCGTTAATTATTGTACAATTATTTTTGGAATGTCCCGAAAACACGGCCGATTCGCACTTTAAAAAGAGTCTCTTGTTTAAGGAAGAATAATATTGAACTGGAATAATAGCGATCGTTGCAAGATGTGCCATGAAAGGTGGGATTGAACGGATTAGGCTGACAGAGGATTTCAACAAAATAAACCCGTAAGTAGCCAGTCCAGTTCAACCGCGAACTCGCTCTAAAAAAAAACGTCAAATGCAGATCTGGGGCTATTCCCTATGCACTTTTCGCCCCCGACGCGGATATTTTTCATTCCCTCCCACGGAAATCGGCTAACACATGCGCAAAATTAATGCTCGACCTGGATCGAATTACCATTGAGCGGGTTCCGCAGTTTGAGACCGAGGATAAATCGGGGAATTATCTTGAACAAATCATTCAGGGCCTAACCGGAGGCTCGACCCAGCGTTTACTGTCTCGGCCGGAGTCGAGGGTCGTAGGTCTTGCAAGCGCGTCAAATTTGTATTTTCGCTTCCCCGCAGTGCGATGGTGGCTGTGTCATCCATCATAAATTCCGCGAGAATGGGTATGACACCCACAACTGGTTTACGTTCTCACGCTTTGTTATTAGGTATTGCTTCCAACTAATACGAACGCCTAAAGGGTAATGGTGAATGAGTGATGCGAAACTTAGGCAGGCGGCCAAGAGATATCAATTTGAATCAGGTTTTCGAGGATGTAGCTTCCTTCAAATCGAAGGGAATTGATGCGGGGCGAAGTACTTCAGTCAAGCTGTCCCATCTGAACGTCAAGCTGTTGTTGGGTGCTCTTCTCACATTCTCTGGCAGGGGGAAGTATGCGTTCGTTCAGAAAATGGGAACAAATGTTGTTCTCCAAAATAAAAAGTTCCAGTCACTTTTCGGATTTTACAGCCTACTATGTGTAAGTTTGCCAGTCTGTCTTGCACATGGTTGTCTAAAAATATTCCAGATTCGTACAGGAAAAGAACACAAACTCAGCTCTCGGAAACAAAAAGTTCCATTCACTTTTCGCGTTTCACCGCCTGTTTTAAGTTAGTTTGATCTGTCAGTCAGACTGTCTGCAGACGGTTTGGAAAGGCTATTTCACTTTCTGTGTTACGCGTAGAGGTAGCAAAGGCTGCTTTATGAGCAAAAGCTGTTATAGTGTAATACCAAAATAAGACTGCCTTTTACACTCAGCCAACACCTGGAGGATACGTATTTATGTTATACTGAAGTAGCCACAATTCTATTTAAAAAATTAATTATCTTTAACACACGAGATTTTTCCAGCCGGATTTCTGAACATTCACTTCATTACGTCATGTTTATGTTTGGATCACGTCCTCTTCCAACTTGAGGGAGAAAACGGCAATAAAACATCACTTTATAGCACAGTGTAAACCGTTTTCTTCAATGTTTACCAACATTCAAACAAACGGGGGAGAAATCACGCAGCGGGAGATTCCCCGGGAGAAATGGAACAGCGTCAGGCGACACATCGGTGGTGTGGGCCGCATGCTGAGAAAGTAACGACTCCGCAAGATTGAATCGGTATAAAAAGAACAACGGAACAGGGACATTCCAATCAGTCAAAACAAGATCTTGGTATATAAATCATGCACAAATTCAGTACAGTATAATTGAACCACATTTGGCGCACATAAAAATGGAGTTTATAAACGATTTAAAACCTTTTTTTTTCAAACTAGACTCATCATTTTGTTACAAGTTCGCTTTGCCCTCCAGCAGCTTGACGAAATTTGAGGATTTTAATTGGCGCCTTCAGGTTATGACTTCTTAAGCCACAGTGGTACCCATGTCTTCGGACACATAAAATCCTCATTGTGACATGTCACCCCGTTGTGCTTCACATGAACACTTTCGACAGCTTCTTTTGCGCAAATATCAAGCATCGCTGTAAAAAAGCGAACAGAACGTAGAAGGTTTCACACAGCTGTATCCTCCATACAGTGTCTTGGACATGACCAACCCCAAGTTGGTTGAATTTTCTGGTCCGCATAGCAAAAAAAAATGCAAACCCAAAAAAAAAAACACTGAACAGCTAACAGGATACTAATTATCCAAAGAAAATGGTTGGAAAAAGTAAACAAATCGGCCTAGCCAACCTTGGACGACAAAAATCTGTAGGTTCGACACTAACGCAAATGGTGGAAATTCAAAACATTAATTTTTCCCAAGCCCCGTCCTGCTTTCTGTAGATGACTAAAACTCGTTTAAACTGGATATTTATTGTTCAATAATTCTCGTTTATTAGTATTTCGTACTTTTGAGAGGGATTTCACTGGAAAAACTTGAATTTTCTTTCACACTTGTACAACTAAGTCTTACAAGTTTTTAAGAAATGTCGGGGCCCAAATGTCTCGCGAGTTTAGAATGGAGTTGCCAGATGTTTTCCTCCGAGAAGTTCTTCTCCTTTATTGATTTATGGTTTCCAATAATGAGGCTGTAACACGAAAAAGTTAATTTCGTTTCTAGATTTTTTTTTTTTACAGTACAAGTCAGAACACGAACAAATAAGAAAAAAGGACACAAATAACCCGGAATGTAAATTTACTAGCAAATCAAACATCAACCTTCAAACAAACGAGTCGGTATTATTGGTAATAATAATAAAGCAATAGTTGCGCGTACATGTACAGTACAATCAACCAATATTGTGGGGTTTAAGTTCGTATGTCAGTTTGTCTACTGATAGTTAAGTCAGATAGGTCTTTATTATTAAAGGCGCGATGGAATTACATCATTATTGGTGACATAACACTTAATCATAGCTTAACGAAGTATCAGTGCATCCATTATTGAATAATATGTAATTTCTAACAACGGTTGAACAACAGATGAATATATTGTGAAAGAGCGATCTCTTCAAACCAAATTGTTACGAGCATTCTCAAGGGAGCCGGAAGGATGTGAAGATATCGGGTTCGGTGATAAAACGGTGACCTTCAACCGACCTTCTTCGTTCGTCGGTGACCTTGAATTGGAATGGAAGATAAAATATCTAAAAAGATGCGCTCTGGGTCGGTGAACCAGGTCGATGACATTGGTCAGGGAGAGGCGAGACCAACAAATATTATTCAACACAACTCTTAGAAGAAACTATCTAGTATAGATTTCTTTGTGGCGACTGAGGTTACATATACTATTGATAATGTTCATTTATTGTTTAATTAGCTAAATGTATGGTTAATGAATCTACTTACTAATGACTTAAGTATTTAATAGGATGCAACTTTGTCGGCACCCATTAATAGAGATAGATTCAATTATGGGATATAATTCGCATTAGTTTGGTTTCTTAAAAGGTAAAACATTGAGATTCGATGTAAGAGATTCCACTTTATCCCTCCTGCACTTGATTCAAAATCAGAAATTTTGCATTGCCTCCCCACAAATGATGTGATTGTTAGAGATTTTACCGCTACGCTCCCGATGCAGAACATTAATTAAATTTGTTTATGTAAAGGTGAAAATATAAAACTTCCCTTGTTTTCAAAGACGTAGAGCCTTTGAGGCCCCACTCCTCCCCCCACTTTCCGAGTGTGAAATTCCCACTTTTTTGCTAATTCCAAATTTATTTATTTTCTCTCACACGTGATTTATTGTTGAGATTGTTTTATTGAGTGTATTACTGACCTTTGGTTCATTTTACATCTACTTTGCTTATTGAGACTATTTCCTCTATTCTTTAATCACATTAGTTTAGATTTTCTCAATTATCCAAATTTTGTCACTTCTTATCCTCCTTATTCTTCGGTTATTAATGGTAATTTGGATAGAGGAGGGTGTGTAATTCACACTGTGGGTACCACTCAATAACCTTGCCGTACGATTTCTAAAAAAAAAATCACTACAAAACATTATGAACTCAGTAACATAAACCCGCTTCCCTCGCCTTCAGAAACTCAATTTCAACTTCAAAAATTCAATACCGAAATTAAATTTTTTAAAAAGAGCTTCACATTATTAGTTTCTGAATACGACATTTTCAGAGGAAACCAAAATACTGGGAAGGAGATGAGGGTCTGCTGACAAGACTCAACACGTATGGCAAAAATTTAACGACTTATGTTTCGAGAGAACCGTGAATTGCAAAACATCAAAAATCTGTAACTGAACTATCAGCTATCAGCAGCTGCTGTAAACGGGCACCAAGCATTCCAATTTATGTTAAATACTTGCCGGGTAGAATAAGACGTTGGTAGAAATCCGAAAACCTCTTACCTGGAAAAGATAAAACAATAAACCGATTAATAAAAAAAAAGGAAAAACCTGGTATAGATTGACACTCAGAACAAGTAGTTTTCCTTACTGATTATTTACGCTAAAGACCCGAATGTCTGGTTGCTTGAAAATTAGGATTGATCCTTTTCAGTTAATTCAAAACTCAAAAACGAGGAACCTAATTCAAGACTAATGAAATTGTTGAATGACATCAAGGTTTTCCAGAAAAACTCGGAATGTTGTCTTGAGCACTGTCTATAAACTCCGTCAGCAAAATATTACCTATTTATACACTTAACTGGTACCTACAGAATACATGCTACCTGGAAATTGCATTATTGAAAAACATTTTTAAAACTCCTGCCTTTTGCCCGCGGTCCATAAGCTATTTCTTATATGTAGCATACATAGACTTAATGACCTAAACACCAATGGATCATATTAAATTGGCTTAACTAACCCATTCTATTTCTCGTCAGTATACAGTGTTCTCGAATCTTTATATCTTGACGGTATATAAGTGGAACATGATAAGATTTTACAACTCTGGTTTAGCTTAGGGAAGATGTGATGACAACGTCAACATACCTCGTCAGAATCATCCCTTGTATCCTTATTGGAAACTTCAAATACCTAATCCTAGAAAATCTTGTATCTGTTGGCTGTGAATTGTGGACTCGTGTTTCATTCAATACTAGTTTTTCTTATTGATTGATATGATTTTAAAAGTTGACGTTATTAGGGCAGGACGCATGCTTGAGCTTTTATTGGCTACTATTGTTCAGCTTGTGAGACATTCCTGAAGAACCAAAAAAGTCGGTGGTTAGTACTGTTGATGCTCGCGTGATCCGTTAAAAAGTCATCAAAACCGTTTGGATGAAGTGGAACTCTAAGTCGGGGTTGAACAAAGAAAAGTAGACGTTTGATGTTTGAGAAGAGAAAAATCATCGTATCTCTTTCCCTATTGAGTACTGTATATTGTGTACCACTTTGAATTCAGAAATAGCCAAAGTTGAAGGAGGAGCTTGTAATGATGAATGAACAGAAAACCTAGCCATAGAGATCGAAACATGCGAAGTGTTTGATCGCGCAAGTGGTTTTTCAGCAAGCAATTTAGACTTTTCTAAAGTTTTCGGAAGGAGCAGTATAGTTAGTTCAAAGTATTTGTTGAAAATGAACAATAGTATGGAATATGTCAAACTGGACAGGCGGTGTAATTTGAAGGAGCTCTATATAGAGTTAATGTTGATGTTGACAAGTGTATACATGTCTACAGAAATTGTCTTGATACTGACAACTCCAGGAGTGGTGGGTCCAATTACAGAAACATTTGCGTATAGTTGTCTTGATTTACTTGTAATTTCTAAGGCATTCAGCATCAAGACTTGGGAATATTCTTTCTGCTTACTAACTCGTCTAAGAAAATTTTGATTGAAAAATCTTAATGACATATGAATTGTGTTTTTTACTTCCATTAATGTTTGTTCAAACTTATATATTCTTGAATGCCCCTAAAAGATGACTGTGTCAGGGAGACATTATAAAACAGAGCGTGACTTCATTGATCATCAATCCAACAACAAAAGAATAGAAGTGATCATCACTCCATCACTTCCATTCCAAGTTGGCCCTCTCGGATGGCATGCCCTAGGTCAGTTCTAGCCCGAGTAATCAAAGCCCCCGATCGCTCCTAAGCCCCAACCTCTGATGGGATTGGGCAGCTTATCTGTCAATGTTACTTAACTACCGAAAGAGCGTCCTTGACCCAGTCAGTATCAGATCTCCCCATTCCACCCTCCCAGAGATAAAGTCTCAGGTGTTCTGTTGTTCTTGCTATTAGTCTAATTGCTGGGCCGAGAGCACGTCGTGGATAGACCTACCATTTTCCTAAATAACCTGCTAAATGATCCGAGGTCGTTGAACTGAACTATTCAATTCTCCACGGATGCCAGAATTTGTTCAAATGGCTCCAGCTCAAAGCCTTCTTATTTGCACATGTTCATCCTAGTTCATTTTATACAGTTTTATTCTATTTTATTGGTTAATTTATTTCAACAAAACTTTTTCATGAAGGACATGAAAAATAAACGTCAGGAAGCCCAATTTTGAAAGACACCGAGCTGGCTGACATGTCCTCAAATGTAACTATGATCAAAGTTATCAAAATTATTATTATTATGTAGAATTCTTGCACCCAACTCTACGGTTTTTTAAAGTAAATTTACCTAACTACATTCGTTTACACAAAACTTCCTTTCTTAATTTTTTTTCCGAAACGGCTGGAGCCATTTCTTAAAAAACATCGCATGTTTTCCCAGTGTATTCAAGTAACAACCTTTATTAGGTATTCTTCCAAACTCAAACTGATAGTAATATAATTTAGTTAAACTTGTCCACCAATGTACAAAAAGTCCCTTCATATATGTTTTCAATGTTTTGCAACACATGCTTTTTTTTCAGAAATTAAAATTTACGTCATTTGCAATAATAAATAGCTGAATAGGAAGAAATGACAGTGAGTTCGACAATTATGAAATATTTAGTAAGGTAACCATATAATACGTAAGTATCAATATTTATGGACAATGATCCCACATTTCGAGCTAATAGAGATTATTTTTCTATTTTCTCAAATGCTGTAAGGACGTCATGAGTTTGATAGAAGTACCCTTATCGATCCGAAGCTTCCCGTGTAACAACTACTTGGACTGGAGTCCTTCAATGAAGGTCATAAACTGCAGATCTCCCAAGTTACTGCACATGATGTACATTTGGGCTAACACGCTTTGAATGTTTCTTCTGTCAATTTCCCCATAAACGTTATCTGAGGCACGTCGAAGCGAATATGACGACATAAACACTCTGTCAAATGGAACTAATCAATGAGTGTCAGACTTGCTCTATCTGAAATTGAAATGTAACCAGCGTTGAAGGATGTCATCACGTGGGTAACGAACAACATTACAAGTAGAAAAATGGCCTCGTTCCGTCTAGTAGTGGAGTAGCGTGTACGGGTGATTGAGCAGAGTGCGCCGATAACTGATATTACCAAGACCCATTAGGAGGAAGACAAAAAAAATTATTCGACCTGAGAATAACGAGAGGGCTATCCGATGGAACAAAAGGGATGAGAAGAAAAAACCTTAAACAAATATTGATCGGGTGGTCGGGCGTAATTACTAGGTAGACGGCGGACGGGACAGGAAATAGTCCTCTTGCACTCCGTCTTCTGTATACCTACCTACCACCCACTATACCATCAATAACTGGGTCAGGACCACGCCCTAGGGGGAACCATTAGCGCCTAATCGCGGAGTTCACCTATTTATAACAGTTAACCTCCTCCAAGTCTATCCCAAACATTGCCTTCTTGGGCTGCCCTCCACGTGTCCGTTCGGACCACTGGGATATGACATAATGGATAATTCTAGCTGTAATTCTTCTCAAATCAGAATACAGCAACTGGAAAAAAAAAAATACCACGGATCTTGTTTCCCGCGTATAACAACGCCTTCAAAAGGTTGGTCGATACGTACACTCAGTAGAGAATGTGTCCCTAGACCCCGAACTGTGTCATTTTTCTAATTACCCAGGCAGGCTTCTAGGTTCCAGCTGATATATAACATTATTTTCTGATTGGGAATTTCGAACACAAGAGCCGTTCGTTTTAGAAAAGGGGAAGACAAACTATCGACAAACAAACTGGAGTTCACGTGAATTAGTACAGGATCAATCAAGACCCCCCCATAGCAAATACCAGGGGACTAGAATCATAAAAATTCCAGGATCAGCATATTTTCTACGTCTCACAATACAGTCTAATACAATTGATCCAGGTTAGTAAGGATCAGTAGCAACATGAGAGAATACAAATCCGCTCCACACCATCCTATGACCGAAGATGGAAAAAAACTACCAGTGTTCTTCAACAACTTGCAAAAACAGAATTCTTAAACAACTGTCATGATTTGTTATCGTTATTGTTCGTGTATTGTATTGTTGTGGTATTGTATGTACTCCAGATACATGCGTTGCACAAGTGCTCCCAGATACCATCCAGTATGACTCAGAAACTCGTCGATTACATGAAGTCCTATTTGTCGGAAGTTATCAAGCAAAAGAACGAGCTATTAATCCATTTTTAAAGCTCTGTGTTCTAGTGTCTTTAGACTGTACGAACACTTTTTTGCCTCTATAAAAATTAATTCGTGTACGTTTGATGACAATTTGTCCTGGTTTATTTAGTTGGAAAATTGTTTGACTTGAAATGCGCAATTTAAGACCTCTGTAAACACATTCTCAAAATTAGTATCCGATGATTCTAGGGTCGTGAGGTACAGCTTCAATATTCAAGAAAAGCCAAGTGGGTGTACGCATACATTTGTTACTGAGAGTGTAGACAGGTCAGAATGATGGTACGATCGCGTTGAAATTTGTAAAAGACCATCAAATGGTTTTTTTCTCGACAAGGCACTATCAGACCACTAAAACCAAACAAAATTTGGCTTGATAGATTTTACTTTTACGCATTACTATTACTGATTTGTTCATTTTTCAGCAATGGAACTCATAGGGGCCCATCTACAGTTCACAGTCTCTGCAATATTGCATCAAAGTCAATTGAAATTTACCGACATAGATTTTGTTGGAAGGATTTCACTTTAATGCATTCATAGAAGCTACCACTAAATCTTGTTGAAATTGATATGGGATGATCGACTCTTTATTTTACTGCACCCCTAATTTGAGCGAGATTGGACTATTAAGACGAGTGAAACTAAAATTACTGCGGGTTACCAAATCCAGAAGATTCCTCAACGACGCTTGAATTTAAATAGGCTTGTTAGAGGGATTTCACCTGGCTACTAATGGTATAATTCGTTGAAATTTACAGGAGATTTTCTCTTTTTTTCGATTATCCAAATTTTAGCACGATCGGACAGACAGACACGAAAAGATACGTTGTTCAGAACTCACAAGATTCGAGCGAAAATTTCGGTTTTGGAGAAGAAAACATTTTTCTTCTTTGGAAAATGGAAACAACGGTTCCGCCCCCAACCGGTATATTCGGAAGCAATATACATTTGCTGTAGAAAAAGTTTGGGAAAAACGAAAATGATTGCGAGAAACTTTCGTTGTACGCATTTTTCATAATTTGGGTATTGGTGGCAGTGTCGCCTAAGAAAAGCTAACGGCAGATTACGTTCTATTTCCAAGTTAGTGAGAGTTTGGAAGTCGATTGCTCAATATGGTGTAGTGATAATCAGCACTTCACTTCCTAATAATTCATCATCAATAATGGAAAACTAAACGACCAAACAAATCCGATTGATTTGGCTTTAAAATTTATCTCTCTCCACCGAGGTTGCCGCAGTACTTCCATTCTTTTGTGGTCGCCTGAACGTGACAACTCGCTCCAGTTATTATCTCCGCCGCTCAAATCATTGTTGAGAGATGATTCCATTCTCACAAAGTCCCGTCTTCTAAAATGTAGAAGCCAATAATCCGTCTTATTCAGAAAAATATTTCTACAAATTTTTTGAAACCTCAAAAATTTACTCCTTTTTTTTATGTTTTCCGGTGGCAGGTGAGGAAATTTTTGAGATCCTTAGGTGGAAATCGGATCTCCTAAGATACCCAAAAGGGACCGCACTTTGGGTTATGTGGGATTCAAACCCACTAAAACCTCATCTTCTATTTCCCACGACGAAACTCAGCCTGGGACTGTTTGACACATTACTTCAGGCTGGTTCTAGGGAGGGATTTGTTACTCCTTTCGGTCCTCGTTCTCCCTGCTCTGCCTCTCCCGTTCCTTCACAGCCTTCATTTTCAGGATCTTTTCAGAAAAGGATGCTACGGCGGTCCAGTTCTGTTCACGCTCAAGCATTTTACTTAAGATACATTCTGGTGTCATGTCCTGAGGTGATAGCTCCAGTGTCTGCTGAAGCCAACTTCTGTTGGCAGCCAGTATTCACATTTGAAGAAAGTATGGAACACATCATCATCATCATCCTCTTCCTTGCAATACGGGCATGCTGGGTCATCCACTTTCCCCATCCTATGCAAGTAGGCGTAGAAGAGTCCATGGCCTGAGAGGAACTGCGTCAGGAAAAAGTTCACCTCCCCATGTGGTCTGTTCATCCATGTTCATCCCCAGTATGGCTGGTTCCGACACAGTCCTGTATGCACAGATCCGTAGTGCTCCTCTTCGTTGGACTAAAAAAAAATTTACTCCTCACTAGATACACTATTGATGACACTGTACACGGAGAAAACTGGAAGCAAATGTGCCGCGGGTTGTGTGGATGAATGGCTTGAAACACTAATAATTAGTGTTCATTCATTAATTATTGATGAATTTCGGTGAATAAGAATCTCTAATATCTGCCACGCTCGTACCAGAAATCCCAATAGCGTGCAAGTCTCTCAATTTAGATTATTTGTGGGAACTGTCCAACGAGAAGCCATTACTTTCAATTCAGCTATGACCTTTATGGCGACTTTCTTTCTTTTCAGAAGGCGTAATTGGATGTTTCTTACGATAAGTTGACTTTACAATGCAATGAATATTCCCACTAATGACTTGTTTACTCTAATAACTAAAAACCTGTTCCAATTAGAATCAGAGTTCAGTTAGTTCGGAGTGCGCCGTATAAATCGGCATTCAAAAAATGTTCACCGGCTATTGACTCTTTCTCCAATTTTATGGACCTGAATCCGCGGAACCGCAGTCGATCGTTTTCGCGGATAAGTCAATTTATTATTCACCAGAAACACGCGATAGGGATACGTGCGTGCCTTTCCAAACAACCAGCACATCACCTTTTTCACACAAGTTGAACGGCTCGGAAATAAGGAACGCATAAAATGGACATGGAGGAGTTTCAGAAAAAACGTCAAAACTCCAATAGCACGGCATTCTGAGACTGGGGATTGAGCCGCTGATATCGGCAAGAAAAAGATCAGTTTATTGGAATGTCATCGGTTCTAGAGAAAGGCGTCTCGGTGTGCCAATGATGAAGAAATAAAAATAACGGGCAGCTGTCAAATGTGCATAACAGTTTTGCACTATGCCGGTCATCGGTTTCCCCTGTCCTTTTTTTCTGGGTTTGACTTGTGAAGATATCCAGCCCTTAGCGGGGAAGATCGATTGATACAGGAGGACATGAAATTGTCGCTTTAACATGTCTGGCGTATTGAAGGAAGAAATGGAGTGTTATTACCGAGATTTTTAAAGATATACATTTACGTGTATGAACCATGATCTAATGTAATTTCAAGAATTTAAAGGCGAGACGAGAGAGCTGGATATTGATGGAAGTTATTTTTTGATGGTATGCACTCGATGATATTTAAGCTGATCAACATATGGTCTGCATACATTGGTACTTGATGTGAATAAATAAGACCATTGAATCCTTTTCTGGAAACGAGAGAGGGAGGTTGTCAGGAAATCATCACCTTTTCTCTCATAAGTCTGAATGGAGAGTAAATATGTCGGTAAAAATCAATATTTGCACAACGGATGATCTTTAAAAAATACTTCAGAGCATGGACCTGCTTAACTGCTGCTACCCACGCCATTTATGAATAATCTACTCTTTGTGTGATCTATCTGAAATGGAATTTTACATCAATGTGCAATACAGCTAGAACGAAGAAGGAAAGTTTCTATGAAGCAGGTGGATGGCCCGCTATTCGGAAATCGGAATTCAACAAAGGAAATCGGAATTTGGAATTTGAATATTTAGGAAGATTCCGTCCGCAATCCACCCACACCGCGATGACTGCATTAGGATTCAACGTTTTCATTCATTGTATAGTATCCCCTTACAATAATAATAGTAACTAACATTCAGGTACCAAAATACATCCAATAACCGGGAATTACTTTGGTCATGCTGTGAACACGGAATCCCTGTAGCAGGCTGAGTTTTCAACTTAACGATCTGTGGTTGGCTGTCAACTTTCAATAATCAGATGTAGAATTCGCTGCAATTGCGAATAGTTACCAAGTTGGGCCGTTAAATTGTGCACCTGCGTGTCTTTTTACCGAACTCTATATATCACCTGTTTTGATAACATTGCCCAAACATTCTTCGCCGCGGAGTTCACGTTTAGTTCTCATTAGTGGGGGAGATCACATTTGTGTTATCATTCCATTTTACTGCATTTTCTTTTTTGTTCCATGCCTCTAACTCAGTTTGTTGGTTTTGTTTCGGTAATTGAGAGGTTACTTTGAAAAATAACAGTGGTTAGTGGTCTGCTGGGCCGTTTAGTTGTCATTGGAGGATAAACTTTGAACAGGGGTTTTTTTTGGTTGTTAGACGTAGCTAACATGCCAAGAACATAGGCACCCCTTCAAGTTTGGAGCTCGGATGGGCACATCGAAATGAACTAGATAAGCACGATTTGATACCCCTTGCACAGGGCAGGCTGCTCAGTGCAATCGGGCCAATAATTGTATCCTTTCTCACTTTTTCGAATTAACGAATATTCGTGCAGAACGCTCTTCAGAGAGTTCGAATGATTCGCTCAGGTAACAACAACTCGACAATATTATAAAGAGAACTAAAACAAACGAAACTTTGCCCTGTGCTACCCATCCAACGAAGGTTCTTCGGAAGATATGAAACGATCCAGCCTTCTTGAAGTTTTCAGTGCAATATATGAAAGTGAGATTTACGACAACTGGAAAGAACACCACGAAGTTGTTTTGGCGAGGAGAGGATGGCGTAGATTCACGTCATACCGTATTGAATATGTTAACCAGTAATTAGGAAAGATTTTAGAAGAAGGCAAACGTAAAACATGAAGAGTTCTTCAATACTACCCAGCTAGGAGTAGCGATGCTCAATACCGTACCCGAGTTATTGATCATACATGAATTTTAAACATGGATTGTACAGACATATCACTATCATAAATCAGTTAGACGTACCTAAAACATCTCTTTTTCACTAAATATGAGCCAGCGAGACCTACAAAAGTTTACAGCAAACACGAATGTTAGTCAAACTGACTCACAATGTTTTGAAATAAGGAATCAAAACTGTCCTGGACGGGGTCTTCCTGGTAAATAACCAAAGCAAGTTGACACCAGTGGAAGTAGTTCCAAAGCGACCTCTTGCGGAGGGAGAGTGAATTAATTTTTTAGTGAATTGACACTCATTAGCGATCCCGGGTTAAGTAAAGTCTCCATTAGAATTTCCTACGGTAATTAATACGCGGGTGTTCCTAGATAATATTGAAGGATCGATGTTAAATAGCATCCGTCTTCCCTCCAGGTAAGAACGTCACGTTCGCTATCCCGTATGAATAATAAATCTTAAAGCCCAGGGCCGTATCGTTCATAGGATAGATATTGAACTGTCATAATACACCGCGTAGTATGGGCTCGATGGAGATTGACTGCAACTTGTAATAGAATCGTATCTTCCTTCTGGGCAATAAAAAGGGGTTTGATTCATATTTCAAGGTAACTCATTTTGATCTGACGGATACGTTTCCCGTGCCAGCCGCCACCATCAAATTTGTTAAAAGTCACCTACGCATCCAACATTGCTCAATCCTTGAAAACATGTGCTGATTATGCGTACCTCAATATTTTCCGGTAATAATATACTATGTAGATTATGAGGGATTGTTTTATATTTTTAAATGAAAACTGATGAAGTATCAACACGACAGGCACCAACTGCAAGTGTTCCTATCCATAAGTAGCGACTCCATTTTCGGGATGAAAGATTTTTTCTCAGTAAAATCTGTATTTTAAATCACAGTTGGATCATTCCACATCTGTCTGGGTCGGTCTTGTGTCCACAAATCCTTGTAATAAGCTTAACTTCTACACTTGCCATCTGATTTTTACTGCAATTTTCCATGCCTAGTGTGACATTACGTTTTGTCGTGCTGAATAACAACTATAATTATTATAAAAAGCGCACCATTCACCGGAGAAAGGAAGGATGGATTCAATTTTTATAATGACATCTACTTTCATTTTTTTTAAATTCAGCTCTCAACACACCATTGCACTACTTTCTCGTTCTATTATTTCCGCCCGTCTCATGACACAGATTCGGGAAACATCTAATAAACAGTGAAAATGTTCACGGTTTCAAATGACTGCCACTTAGAAACTCCTAATTTCCCAAAGCTAATAAGTCTCCCGTGGCTGGCAAATGTCATAGATCCGACCTTTCAACTTACGACCTTTGTACCGCAGGGAAAAAGCAGTTTGTCGCGTTCTCTTGGGTGACATTATTTTCTTCGCTTTTTAGGTGAACCCCCCCCCCCCCCCTCATACAGTCTTGGCAGGGGTCCGCGTCCTGCCTGCTACGGGCGCCTCACCTATTTCAGAATCTTCAGAACAACGAATATGAAGCATGAAACCAAAACAAGAGCTACAGTAGATGTGGATTTACAAAAACAGTTCCCGGCCCTTTGTTGTAGTTAGGATAATAATTCCAAACTCATTGGTGAAGAGCTCGAAAAAAAAAAACAATAATTATCGAGCTCTTCACCAATGAATTTGAACAATGACTGATGAATATTTCTCGAACAACTATCATCAAAAATTGATTATAAGCAATAATTAGGTATTGCTGACAACCAACAAAAATCGTATTTCTTTGAGTGCATAGATGCCATGTCTGGAATGTCCGTCCTCCCTCCATGCCTCGGACATGTTGTAAAAAAAAATAATAATAAAATAACTTTTAGCACACCGACTCTGTTAGGGATGTTGTTGATCCTAACGTCGAGCCAACTTGATCGCCTCATACGTATAAATACCAACAACTGGTCAAAAAAAAATATTTTTCGATATTTTTGGTTGACAGGGTAGTGTGGTCCGTTAATTTTTAGTAGTATTAATCTCATTTTTCATAAATGAACCAACTGGAAAAGCGTTATCATTTGCAGTATTTCATAATTTATTTTCAATTTTTTTGGTTGATAATGTTTCAAAAGGTTTTCAGTTATTAGGTCAGAAGTACGTTAGCTTTAGGAACAAGTCCGCTGACTCCACCCAATGCACCATTACCTCCTAGAATTAGATTACCTCCTAAAAAGAATACATACCATATTTCAGACTCGTACGATTAAAATGGTAGAAATTCCCATTTGAAGCCACTTAGCTGTTGCGGAAGCATGCAACTTCAAGTACATTTATGTCCTACTTACCAAATCGCAACTTTTCAAGATGGAATCATTGAAATTAGTTTTAGATGCAACTGAGTTGATCTGCAGCTGCAGCTTCAAAAAATTCAAGAACAAAAAACTTCCTACAAAATCAGCTGATTCCAACAAAGCTGACCAACAAAGGTTTTCATTGCCACTTTTTTTTTTTTTTGTTGATACACCCTAAGTTAAAAGACATCTATTTCAAAACGATAAAATTTGTTTGGCATGTGAAAAACCACGACGTTTAAAACAAAACCATTAAATACAGGAACTGATTGATTTGAACGGACGACGCAAACAGTTTCGACTATAGCCGTCAGGAAAATCTGATCTTAATTTTAATTAATTAAACTGATTATATCTTAGTAACAATAACAAAGTTCAAGACTGATTGTTTAGCAGCAATCATGAAGAAATAAGAAGATTGTAAGCTGTTAATAGTATTCCTTATTTACATTCTATGGACTGCTATTCGATAGAGATTCAGGACAAGTTCGTCTCCTGTCACTTCATCAACGTTCTTGTCGATCGAAACACACGTTTACATCCTCATGACTCGGGTTTCGCGCCTCGTCAACATCTTCTTCAGATCCTATCGTGCCCTCGCTGACCCAGAGCCTCTCGCAGAACGTCAATTATTCTGCTATCTCAAGATTTACAGTTCAAGCCGAGCTGTCCAGCCGATAAACCTTTGACACCTTTGGACTCCGCCAACAATCGCCCGGATGAGAAGGATAGCGAAATAAGGGCCGCGCTTGTCCTCCCCTGATTGGAAAAAGGGATGAAAACCGCTGAGAAGTTTCTTAGGAGAAAGGTATCGTGACTTAGTAGTCTCTGCGTGACCGTCAGTCCGTCAGTCCTCCGGTCTTAAGGTAAAGCTCAATACACCAGCACGCTCTCACCGTTAGCTTTTCCCATCCCATTCGTCTTCTGTTGATTCTACGCTTATCTCCGGGTCCTTCCTATTGACAACTCCGCGTGTGAAATCTAATGGAACCTCTGATAAACGCTCCTCCGCCTCGATGGCTACTTTATACGGCAGACAAAAGACTCCTGTCGAGGGTAATGATCGTCCATTAATCTTCACACTTTGAGTAGCAGTTATTTGTCCCATCAATAGACGAAACGTATTCTTCGAACGAACTATTGAATTATATTCAGCGAAGTTTTCTCTTTCAAGATTACCAGATGACGGCATTTTCAAGAGGTACCTCATTATTAATACTCGAATATTAACGAATGCCAGCTAAGTGGACTGGAACATCCATCATCCATCCATTCATCCATCCTCTTACGAGTATTTGTTCCAATCATTTCGCTCAAAGCCACGTCACCTGACCATTCTAGGATGAGCCGAGAGGAAAACTGATTTGAACTCATATAAGCCACTACCTCACCACCATCCGAGACGTGTACAACCCCAACAGACTTGCCACCCAGCCAGCTGATTTCTTTCATGTATTGGATTGGATTTTTCCTGTTATGTATGGATTTTGCATATGTGTTTCATAATCCTGGTATCACAAAAGAGTCACAGCAAAAAAAAATAAAAGAATAACTACAAATAAAATTAAGGTAATTTCAATATATCTTTACAGCACCAGTATTTGCATACTCATGCCAAATCTACATTGGAGATCTTAAATTGACACGAGAAAATTATAACTTAAGGAGTGAATCAAATTATAAACATAATTGAAACACAGTGCCAACATTTTGACACACAACATACTAACGTTGGCCTTATAGCCTGATTCAGATTAAAACACACGAGCGCGAATTTTCTATGATGCACATTCATTGTCATCATGTTTCTGTCACCATTTGACTCCAGGAATAATTCTCGTCCACGTACAAACCTGATTGCACTTTTTTAAAGGCAGCTCTGTTAACTATATTATTTATACGAACGTAATGGATGTTCATTCCTCATTGATCAGTTGCTCGTTCAATGTAAATGCTGCCCTTAAAATTAGATGGCTCACTGTTTACTTCAATGTTGGTTAGTTAAGTTTGGTTTCGTTTCAATGATTCGGAAATTTAAAAGCTTTATCGACTAAATGACCCAAACATTCATGATAAACAGACTATTCGATTACCGTCCATGAGAAAGTAGTTCAGGAGAATAGTTGAAAGCTCGCTGAAGATCCTATCACATATTGTTCCCTAGATCAGTTATTCTAGTGCTCCTTCCTGATACCTCGTACTCGTAGGTTGTTTAACTGTAGTAAAAAAAAATATAAATTTTTTTTTTAACACGGAAGCTGCTGGTATGGGTTTACGTGTTGCAGTCAATCCCATAGGGGAACACCTGCAGGGAACATGTGTATATTTGTGGCCATGTGCAGTAGTGACGGACTACCTACGGGCGCTTATGGCTGACGCGGGTTCATCAAGAAATGACACAGGGATATCCCATCCAACATCCATCCCATAATCCGTGAGGCACAAAGAAAGGTTATTACACCCTTGCGGCCTGCTCTGCGGTCGGTGCCTCGAAAGCCTCCCATATGAACCTCGCATCATCAATCTCAATTAGTGTTCATGATCATTGGCGACCACACACGCACGTATCCCATAAACCACCGCGACCCCTCTGTTTGTACTCGGAATTAGCTGAATCAACCCAGGTCGAGGTAGGCGATTGAAATACGAACTTAACATCACTCGATTCAACAGTTTCCACCTCTTTGAGGATCAATCCGGTTTATATTATCAGATTTATTTGCTTTTGGTTATCAAAAAATTGTAATCTACTAAGAAGAACAAGTTTTAGTTTCTTTCACAATTTTCTGACTTACATTTCTACATCGCACCCATCGTGGAAAGAGAGATCAACTCAAAAAACGTCATTTCTGAGTTAGCACTGGTAGGTAGGTATTGGATATATGGATAGGTAGGTATCACATGTAGTCACAGGTATGAAAACAATGGTAACTGAATCTTGCTCCACGAGAGAGCGGATCGTGTCTTTATTCCACGTACCACGAATACTTGGTAATTTGCAAAGGAGGAAACATACGCTATTTCTCGGAAATCAGATTGTTTGAGCTCGTCTTCCACGACCACCGGTGAAAGATGTAGGTTTCAAAAATCGAAAAAAAAAATGAAAATAAAAAATCCTTCTCTGCTCTCTCAAGCTTTTTTCTGGTTCACAAAAATTGTTTAAAATATGACACATCCACATGTCTACAATCTTAGCATCACTTTCAATCAATATCAAAGGGCGAATTTCAGGGGATGAAATTTAACAAAATCATTATTATTATCGCTAAAGGGTTTAAATAGAAGTTTGTTTTGTTTGATTCAGATAAAACTGAGTTCAATTACTCAAATGAGATCATCGGAGTTCTGTTCGACCAATCGCTTGTGGTCAAGAACGGCCTATCGTCCGAAGAAAAAATCGTTAACACTGATCCCATAGTTTTAGCTTCGTAGAGTAGGTATCACTGATATATTACAAAATCGATATTTATTATTTTAGTATTAGTTAGTATCGTTAGGGGAGAGCGGGGCTGGTTGGCATAACGGGTTAGTTGACATTCTAGTTCAGTACTCAACAGCAGTAAATTAGAACCATTTTCAGACTGCAAAGGGCTTAAAAAAACCAAAGTACACTAAGCTAACCTACTCCCACAATGGGTGCCAACCCCCCCCCCCTCCCCCCATCGTGGGGTGTCTTGATTTTGAGCAAGAGAATTGGGAAACATAAAAAAACTGAGTGACATTTTGAAATAATCTATAGCAGCAAGCCCCGCTATCCCCTATCTACAATTTTACATAAAATTGGGATAAATTGGATGGTTGATTAGTAGGAAGGAGGAAATTAAAGTGGCCTTAAGCTAATGCGCTGAGCAGAGCAATCGAACTGTTCGAGAAAAAAAAACAATAGGTAACGAAACAATAAGAAGCAATACGACTATTAAAATTCCTGGGATCAATTGATTTTGACCAGGTACATCCACATGTGATGCTATCATTATATATCGTCATATTATGCGATATGAAATTCATAGCTGCAACGAATAGATGCAGAGAGACTGCAATGAGCATGGGCTTCAAAGGCAAGAGAGAGGTTTCAAAGGAAACAAAAGTTGCCGTGTACCAATCGGTCTACGTCCCCACCCTTATCCACAGTTTCAAATCATGGACAATAACTACTAAACACATTAGTAGGATCCAAGCTTCGGAGACGGAATACCTTCGGAGGGTGGAAGGTAAGACAAGAAGAGACGGGGTCCGTAATCAAACTATTCGGAGGAACCTGCACTTGGACCCCTTGCAACACCGATTAGAGGGTGCGCAGCTTCGGTGGTTCGGATATTTGTTGAGAATGCCAGACAATAGATATCCGCGTATGGCTTGGGAAGCACGTTTCCCAAGCAGAAGAGCAATTGGTAGACTACGTCGCACATGGGAAGAAAACGTCCAGGACAGTCTACAAGCCAGAGGAGTTCAATGGGGCCGTGCTAGGATCCTAGCAGCGGACAAAAAAGGATGGTCTGCTCTTTGCAAAAACATCAACACCGCAAGGTAGAAGAGGACTGACGTAGTAAGTAAGAAATTCATAGTTAGCCTGCTGGCTCATGTCTTGACCCCCGAAATTCTACAGTGTTTAATCCAAACACAATAAACTATATTTAGCATTGTGGAAAATCAATCCATCATACAAAGGAGCGAACTATTGACCTTCAATCCTGAATTCAATTCCAGCAGTTTCAGAAAACCTCGAAACTCCAAAAGTTTTGTGGAACTACTTATAGAGAAAAAGCGCGAAGCTTTGCACCAAACAACTCTTGCGTGTACTTTCCATCAGCTCACTTTAAAATCAATATATTGGTGTGGGAGAGTTGAGCTAAAGGAATTAGAAATAAATGGATAGTAGAAATAGGACAAAAGAAGTGTGACAGAATAGAGGAGGATGTGGAGAAAAAGAATATCACGCAATAGGAAAGCGTCACGTGAGCCAATAGAATTAAATTTTATCTTTATATGTAGCAGTACATTTATATCAGGTTTCCAAAATCCAGGTAACTTTGCTATGAATATGAGCTGTAACGTGGAAAGAACCTAAAATGCGTTGTTGTCCAGACGTTCCGGCGGCCGTTCTCACGGTGTCGTTTGACTTTCAGTCAGCAGAAGCATCCACTTAAACGGACGTGTAAAAACTGCATTTTCACTGTGCTAAGTGGCTTCCTAGGCGTATACATTATTTTATACGTGTTATCAACGGGAGTGTAAGTACCTACCTGCGGGTAGGTAGTTGTTCCCAACATCGCGAGATGTATAGCCCCGCGCCGCCGGACGCCACCGCCCCCTCGCGCCAACCTCGGAAGTTGGGAAGGAGATTTACTTCGTCCGACCTTTGACTTTTCCGGGGGGTCATCCGCGTCGTTTTGCGTCGAGCTAAGGAGTCTCGCAATAAATTTCAACTTCATTGAAAGCGGTCACTGCAGGCGCTTCTCACATTTGTGTTTTCACATAACTACTTTTTCCTAGGTAATAAATGTGGTAAGCTCACAAAAAACTACAGCAAGTTCACGATAATTTTCCTAATTTCACGTTAGTAATACTGCTTCCGTCCCCCGCAGCCCTGTGGATACAGTATTCCCAAATAAACCAGTATTCGTGGCTGAAAATCGGTAACTACCACCATCTGAAAATCGGAACCACTAGTGGTTCCTGGAGATCATTTAAGATTAGATTTCTCAAATTTAGTCCATTCTAAGTACAAAAACCTTTGTCTGCCATCTCAAAATCTGTAGACTACTAACTGATGGCCTCACCGAGGCAGCTAAAATTGCACATTCAACTTATTCACGAATTATTTATAAACCATACATGCTATTGAAATGTTCACAGTAGAACATTAACCAACAGAGAGATCGGACTCCCAAAACCTCTCTTCTCACTCACTACTCAAAATCACTACGCCACCACAATATTGGTCTGATTCAGTGAATAGTGCTTTCCAAGTTTCTTATCGAGGTAGTTTCACCATCAAATTAAAACAAAAACGCCGTTTCTTCTCTCTTAGGGCAGATGTATCGAGATGACGAGCTTACAGGCGCATCCCAGGTCTATTATTATTATTATTGTTATTATTAAAAATTGTTATTCAACTTTTTGTATACAATATACTATATAGTTCGGTTAGCTCTAAAGAATTTCATTTTTTTATGTTCTCAAGTACCGTGAGATGTGAGTGAGGGTGTGACAGACATTCTTAATGTTAAATGGAGAATTTATAACAGATACAGAGTTATTAATAAATAATCTTAAAATAGGTAGATAGGTATGACTATAAAAGGACGCTGGTACGTTTTCTTTTGAGACGTCGGGGGAGTTGTGAACTTTCCCACGCTTGTAATAATGCATCGAACGCTGTGGATTCATGTGTCGTAATGGCTTCGTGCATGCGCGCTGTTGTAGATTTCATGACATCTTCCACCAGATCGCGGTGGATTACATCATTCCGGACGAACCAAGGGGCATCGGTAATGATGCGAAGCACTCGATTTTGTTGTGTCTGGATCCATTTGATTAGTGTTTTGCTGGCCGGCCCCATACAGAGCATCCACGCTGCCATGTAGGTCGGATGATTGTTAAATAAATTAAGCGTTTGTTATCCAATGATGAGAGTAGCGGCTTTAAGAGGTTGGCCCTTGTACGTATCCTCTTGACAACCCGGATCTAAGAGAGATTTTTGAGCCAAATTCCGTAAACCCCAGTCCAGCTGTTTCGGAAAAAAGCTTCGATCGGCGGATGGACGGATTTTTCCGATTCGTTTCCCAAAATCTTCGTACTCTGAAACGTAGACCAACAACTGCGGGTTGACTTTTTTCTTGGTCTATTCCAAAGGTTCACAAATTGAAAATAGTAAACCAAAACTTATAAGAGGTACTGTCCATGAAATTATCCTTCCCCCAACCGCCTACCAGCTGTACAGCAAATATAAGCTCAATCTTCAAATAACATACGGAAAGGAAACGCGAACAGACTATGTTCTTACAATACCGCAATAGATTATTATACGGTGACTTTGCGACGTACTGTGTTACAGGAAAGGAACATTTCGCCAGTTGGCGTCCCATAGTGACGCTCGTGATCTCATAAAATATGGTAGCAGAGGCTGATCCATTTCAGCCGTTCGCCGCATATTCCCCAGCCCCGGAGCGGACACCAGTCACGGCGCCTTCAGTCGGCAACATCTGTTGCATTTAGCCCCACACTGGGAAACACCGGAGAACCCGAGACCTGCATCCATCAGAGTAACGGTCATGTAGTTGTCACCGAGAAGCTTTACTGAGGTCGACCCTCTAACCATAGGGACGGAACATGTGTTCCCCAGGGGGAAGATGATAGGACGCGAAAAAGTCCCTTCCCCGCCACAGCGTCCTCTTCCTAACCCCCTGAAAGGCGAGAATGCGGATGATCTACCGGCCATCGCCGACTAAGGTTTTGCCTCCTCCGGGATACTCTTTCCCATTGTTCTCCAGAAATGAGATACGGTCCGCAAACCCATCTCGGAGAGTTGGGATTGTAAAAGAGAAAGAAAGATTGTAGAACAGGACCATTGTCATGTCCGAATCGGTAGCAAGCCCTGTTGTAAATATTCTGGGTTATCGGTGACATCTGGTCTTCTGAAAAAATACGCTCGGAACGGGAACCAAAACAAGAATCAAGATAATCGGGACATTTGAAGAAATTCAGAGAGGTCATGACCATAACACACGAGGAAAACCGGATACTTTTATCGCCACTGAGAAAAAACAAATCGCATAACATAAATATCTGAGAGACCCCTCTTGAAGAATCCCCTGTTTTTATTTCACTTTTATTGTTACTTTTTATTATTTGAAGTTCAACTGACTTCCAGCATCTGGTAGGAATTTTCTAATCAATCTTACGAATATTTCCTCGTTGAATAGTAATTTATACGGTACCAACGTATGGATTGAAATCTTCATCTAGGAATGGAGGAACCGGTGCATGGTATCTGATCGTTGCGTTGACCAAACAAAGAAATGTGTGGATTATTTTTATTCTTCGAATAATACGTACCTACACCCTGAATTTTGGATTTAGGTCCAGCTCTTCAAAATCATGAGTGATTGCTCGCGTCATAGTGAGGTTTGAGGTTAACTTCAAGGTTCTAAAATTGCGATTATTTGCTACCAAAAATCTCATGAAATACTCGATTTTGAAAGGAACATTTGGAAATGAACGGGCATTACAATTTTATCAGCTGATTCTTTAATCATAATTTCACAAATGTTCAGATTCATTTTCATGTTCATGTTATTTTTCTGTAGAAGTTCTGGATCTTTAGAGAAAAGGAACGGGAGAACGTAAGGTGGTGAGTCAACTCATTCAATTCATTGAAGGGACGTTTATTTATTACGTTATTTCGAAAGTTTTCGATATTCCGATTTTTTAGTAGTTCAGCCCTTTGATTTCAAACATAAGGATTGGCCGAAATTGGTAAATAGAACTAGTTCCAACTACAGCCCATATGTGATTTTCGAAAAAAGTTTCGTAAACTAGTATTTTTGGAATAAAGCACTGGATTGGGGACGGACGGGTTTTCTACGCATCTTGAAAAGTAGAACGTCAAATTTTGTGCTGACGAGTTGATTATATTTGTTGATTTATATTATATAGTTGATTATAAACCAAAACACCTTCGTGCGACAACATACCAAAAACGCTGCAAATTCTTTCACTGGGGTTTATTATTCAATGATTCATGATTTGAATTTCTACTAAGCTTTGGAGTGTGCGTGTTTCACATAAATTTCGTAAGACAGAGCATGCATATCAGAGCTTCAACCCGGTATCTATACCTAAACCCTTTTTGGATTCATCAGTATCATATTTGACTACATCAAAGTTACTGGAAAAATAAAAAAAACGCTATTGTTTTTGTTTTGATCGCAGTGCATATCAGAATGCTAGTGATGTAGCGAACGTAAATGCAATGTTGGCAGCATAAGATCATGCCATACATCGGGAATGGTTTGAGCTACAGACCTGGGGAGGGGCTCATTCGATTCGTGATGGAAAGTTCTTCAAAAAAAGTCCAAGTTTAGGCCGCCTTGAAGGTTTTTAGGGATTTTACAAAACTTTGGCAACCCTCAAAGGGCATTTTAAATTAAGTGAGAGAGCTGGGGGAGAGAGCTAAAGTATTGGGGCGTTGTCGGACCAACATGGATTTTTCCTGAAAATTTAAGATTTTTTGTTGCAGCCGTTTGGGAAAAATCGTGCGCACGGCGGACGGAAGGGAAAATTTTTATTGCGGATTTGGATTCTACACCCTTTGAAACGTAAACCATACAATTTTCAGGGGGGTTAGATTTTTTTTTCAAGATCGATTACAATGGTTCATAATTCAATAATAAACCAAAATGTACCATATAGCTTACGACATACTTATAGGTATAATCGGAATTTGTTGTGATTTGATGTAGGTACTATGGGTGCAAGAAGGCGGTGTGGGTTGGGGTGCGTTGGAATGCCATATTGGGTTCACGCCCGGCCCAACACAAACATTAGGCTATTCTTCTTGGAACGTTCCTATGATGATTGCGCGTTTCGTAAGCTTCACACATCGTAAATAAATACGTGTCAGACATGTGAAGAAGTTTGATTCCCTCGCACACACTGGGGACTTGGCTAATCCGTTGGCGCCCGCTCATATCGTGGAGGTCGAGCTGGTCAACAAGTGAAGCTGTGTTTACTTGGACTAAGTAATGAGTCAGCCGCTCCCACCAGCATTGGACACAGCTAATGAATTATTAATTACTTGGAGCATCAGATTACCAGAAGTGTTTGTTTCAAAGCAGCAGGATAATAGGTTATGTAGGCTACCGTAAAAACTTACGTGCGTTCCCACTACGCATTACAGGTTGAGCGTAGGGCTTCCAAAGATGATTTTCCTATTATTCGCTCTACGATATAATTACGACGGATTTCTTAGCAATTTCAATATAATGAGCCACTGGCTTAGCTTAGTCTTCAGAAATCGATTCTTAACCATGGAAATTATAACGCTGTTTCTACGATATGTTTGGAAGGTCCAGAGTTTCGGTCATAATTTTCAGTATATTATTTTTAATAATAAATCTTCGAAATCTACAAAGAAGAAACGAATTTTTCAACCTCTCTAAATTTGTTGTTTTGCGTTTCAAGTTTCGTAGAATTTTAATCGAATAATGAAAAATCCGTAATTCCACCGTCTGATGCTTTTCTCCCAAACCACTGAACCAAAGTTGACATAACTTGGGTCAAAAATCACATCTAGGGTCTAGTTGGGACTTCATTGTCGGTATGTACTCATTCAATCCTTAGGTGTGAGATGAAAGGACCTAAAACTCAAAAACGTAAATATCCAGTACTTTATAACTAACAACAATGTCATTATGTTCATTATTGATTCAACGAATCGAATGAGCCCATTCGACTGCTTTACTTTCATCCGTTCACTCTCCTGAACAGTCAATACTTCCATATAAAAAATATTACCATCACTTGGATATGTTAAAATTCGAATAATACCATATGATCATCCCATCAACACATATAATTGCAATGCAATATTGTTTTCAAGAGTTTCTTTTGAAATCAAGTATTTAAAGACTAGTTTTACAATTGTCGACAAGTAGGTAGATAGTTGTTTCATTATATCAAGTTGAATTTCAGTTATTCCGTGGATTTCTAGGTAGATTACATATACAGTATATTGCATCATTGCAAGCATTGTGATATCAGCTTTAATTTAGTACAAAGGGAATGGTAAAGGACGGTATCCACGGAAGTAGTCTTTGAGACATCTAGAAGTCAATTACAAGCTATGGAGACACAGTGATCAGCTGAAAGCCTTGTGGCTTTTATCATTCCTAATTGAGCTGATAAATGAATGTGACTATTTTAATGGCATCTAGAATGGAATTACAAGATTAGGAGGCACGAAGTGGCGAGTTTAGAACATTTACCACAGACTTCGTCTAACATACATAGATCACTGTTTTGCGTAGAGAGGTAATTCTAACACTAAAATTCTGAAATTCCATGTAACATTTTGCGGCGTTTTCTTTTTGGGCAACGTTTCACTAAATTTATTTATAATCTTCAGCGCTTAGAAGTAGCGATGGTGGTAAGAAATAAACATTTAAAATGGAAGAACAGAGGCGATTTTGCCTCTTTTAACGGGTAGCTGAATGATAAAAGTTATTAATCAACAGAACCTCAAGTGTTCTCAAACTTAGTACATTAAAGGTTGGATGAAAGCATCATATTGGAAAAATGCGTAGGAAGTTCTACATTCAATGGCAGACATTGGTGATCAAATTTATGTGCGATGAAAGAATTAAAATACACGTGTGTCAATAGGAACCTATCCAGGAATAGAGAAATGTTTGCGAAGAAAATAGTATTACCTTTCTCTCCAGAAAGAGTGACTGATATGAGATATACCATATATAGAAACAAGGTTGGTTCATAAGACTGGAGGTTTGAATATTTGCTCCAAAGAAAACTAAATTGCAACTGGCAAGCACCTAGGCAAATGGGTACAGAATGATTTCAGGACACCAGAAGTTTATCGTGAAAGGCCTACGAACATCGACCAGTTGATTCACTATCTTGAATAGATTTTTTTTAATATAAATGTTTAATCTTCCTATTTTACTCTTCAGGGTTGATCGAAAGAGATGCAGAGAGTTCAGTCCTAGCAAAGATGCTTAATTTGCTTTTTCACTATGTTTCTAAACGTCGGTCAAGTAGGTATAGGCGAGAAACGCTGAAATTGTGTAATGTTCTAACAAAATATATTAATTTTGGACGATTACAAAGATTTATAGTTGAGAATTATGAACCGAAACACAGCAGGAAGCTCGAAAGAATACCGCTAACAAAATTAGCTTTAGATAAACAACGTTGTAAGTAACGTCCCTTTTACCTATTTGAGAGTTGAGAAAGCCAAAACGTATATTAAGCTAAATAATTCCTGTTTATTCAAAGCTCTCCGGCTAATAGCAGGTGAATCATCAAAGAAGTCCATCCATAATCCCAAAGGGGTAAGTAACGCACTCCGCTCCGATACATCTCTAATGGGAATCGTAACTCATCAAGTTCCCCCCTCGGCCCGTCTCTGAGAGATCCCTCCATGAAAACGAGGCCAGAGTCTCCTCAACGAGCGAAACAACCGCTCATTTCCACCGTAGCCAGTGCAGCGGGGATGACAGAACGAATGAATAATGGACCGTTTTTAATTAATTTACGACCGTGATAATCAATAATTAACGTGAACTATGGACGTGCTTCGAGGAAACGGATGCCCTCCAGATTGTTGGCGCTCATCTCTGGGGTACTACTTAGCTAATATATATTTTCCCGTCTAACCCAACCTTTAACACAATGAGCGTTTTTCGCATTGAGTATAACTTTTCCCTTTCTTGTACAACGTTTTACACAAACAATTCAACTTTAGTTTTTTGAAGGCAGTGTGGAAAGAAGATATGTAGGGTATGTTTAGTACGTTTTAATGACATCAGATATGTTCCTACCTACCAACGTTGAGGATATGGGGAAAGATAGCTTGTTGGTGATATGGATAAGGGGGTTTTGGGAAAGATGAATTACGATCAATAGAAGAATAGTAATTTCAGAACTATTTAGGATTTGAATGTTGAATGTTTAAATGTATATTTATATTGTATATTGTTTAGCACTCTGTTTATTTATTGCGTGCGAATTCGGTTTTTCTACTAGGGTAATGTAAAAGTTCACTTAGTAAATAACATAGTATCATATACGTAACCTACCTAATCATTAATTTTTATATTCTTCTAAACAACCAAAATATTCTGACTCAATCAGTTTGTCAAAATTGTTACAGTTGAATTGAATTTAGAAGAGGTAGTATTGGGGAAAAAAGGTTGTATTCAGTGTGAAAAAGGTTGAATTGAATGTAAAAAGGTGGTTTCCTGAAAATGAAAAACTCGATGAGAAACGGGTTGAATTGAATGTGAAAAAGGTTTCAAACTAAAAAAATATTGTTGTATCGTATTAGAAGACCTGTGCAATGTAGAGTTACATTGCAGCAAAATCTCACAATAAATTCTCAGCTGACCAGCCGTACCAGGGCATGGGAGAATGTTTAATAGCGATACTGTCGTATTGAAATAGATGCATGACATACTGTCTTGGATAGCCATCCATGCGATGCCTTGGCATCCCCCTAGACATACAAATTGTATTGGTGGTTGGCACAATTTTGCCCAAGTACATTTCGTTTTCCCTTATTTTGCATTTTCTATTTTCTTCATTTACCTTTCCAAGGTGTTTTCCTTTTTGAGACTGACGTCTCTGGTAGCAGCTCTGCTGATATATTTATATATAAGGACGGCTCTTTTAACCATTTTAAGACCATCTTTATGACAATACATACATATCCCGAAGTTGGAATCAAAGAGCTTGGAAGCAAAATGAAACGTGGGAACTAAACACATTCCGGTTCTGTAGAAATATATTATTTAGAAAATTGTTCCCCCGCCAGTTCAAATACCAGTATTGTTTTGGTCGTCTAGATCTTTCATAGAGAGATATTTGAAGCAATGTGATTTTATTCTCATGAGTTATGATCGCAAGCCGTTCAGAGTTTGGCAGTAACGGCAGAACGAATTAATTCGTTCGAAATGGTGTAGCTCTATATTACAATTTTCATTTGTTGAGGAAACTTTTGTTTGACATGAAACTTATTAGGGACCATCTACAGCTTAATCTGCCCCTTTCCCTGAACGCTTCATCAAATTCGGATAACAATAATTGTTACAATTATTGTAAGATCGAAGCTGGTTATAAGGATTTGCACACACACAAATAGAAACCCACACAAACACAGATCGTTCCAGATGGTCTGAAACGCAAATTAGTGGAACAAATAATTTGCATTCCTGAAAGTGAAATAAAAGCTCTTGGTAGCTTTAGATAAACTCGTAAATAACATAAAATTTGGAAGCAAAACCCATTCCGACCATGTAGATGTTATTAAGACATTTTTCTCCCGGCAGTTCAAATACCTGTATTTTTTTGGTCGGTTTTAGATCTTTCATCGAGAATATTAAAAGAGCAATATAATTTTATTCATACGAGATATGATCGCGAGCCGTTCGGATTTTGGCAGACACGTCAGAACGGATTAATTAAGTCATTCGAAAAGGTGTAGCTATGTATTACAGTTTCTGTTTGTTGAGATGATAATCGAAAAAGCGGATCGCCTTTTGAGAAAATCTGTTTCGATCTGATATCGAAAGAACGGAGAGAGACGTATCTACAACTTGTTTAGCGTCCGGTCGGGCGAGTGTGGTCCCCCGGATTACAATCTAGATCATAATTCCCGACAGGACAATTAATAATATCTTATTTTTCAAGGGGGGAGAGAGGGAGGAGCGGGATGAAAGGAGAGAGGATGATTAACAAGGTGGGCGGATGTCTGTTGTTCCAGGTCGTCTGGACGTCAGTTAAGTCCGACTCCGTTATCGAGATGGTTGTAACTTGGGAATGGAAATAGTCGGATCCGGAACGGAGAGGGGGAGGCGGGATCACATTGCAACCGTTCTGAAAGGGCGGAGGGCGATGTCACGGTGTAATCGATGCCTCACGCACAGTAATCACAATCGTAATGGATGACTTTCTAGGACAACACCCAGTCATATTAGAGAGGATATCTCGACAGCACGCTAGAAAAACAGTAACGACGGGTTTCGTCCGACCGCTCTTGGAGATCGGATTCATACACGCGCCTCCTCTCTCTTGACCACTTCATAATTTAATATCACGTATTAAGACTATCAAGATACATAATCCCCCGCATGTGTTATTTATATCAGCAGTTGTTTTGTATATTGCTTTACCAAGTCCGACTCGGAATTTTCCAAACCAAATACGGAATTTTTCATATCCAGTTCAGAAACTTCAAACCAATTCCACGATTTCCCAAGTCAAATACAGAATCGTTCATTAGAATTTCATAATTTTCCATTTCAATTTCAGATTAGGTACTAGTTGTGCAATGTTATTTTTTACCCATACGAATTACCTCGGCAAATGACTAGCTAACATCTTTCAGCCCCATTTTATTGCAGCCTGTGATGCAGCAACTATTTGAAAAACTCAATGAGCCCAAAAAAACCAAAGCATCAGTATGGCTTTCGAAATTAGCACCCCACCACTAACCAGGTACAACGAATACAAGCGCTGGAACAAAAGAAGGTATTCCCAGCCACCTTTCTGGACGTGTCTCAAGCATTCGATAAAGTCTGGCTCGAGAGTCTGATGTACAAACTGAAGAAGATGCTACTCCATCAGTATGCTGACCTGCTTGAATCCTATCTATCAACCCGGTAGTTTCTCCAGACTACGCGTACTCAGAGCTAATTCAATTAGAAGCTGATATGTCGCAAGGAAAGGTATTGGGCCCAATCTTATACCTGTTGAACGTAGTAACTTACTAGAAGTTGATCATAACGCCAAAGCAACATTTAAAGTCGACTCCGTAACTTAGGTACCGAAAAATCAATGAGATGATAAAGAGCATCATATCACAAAGATGAAATGCCCACGATTGTATAGTTGAGTCACAGTAATTGAATACTGTGAATAGGACGGATTGATGGGCTTAGACGTGATGTAGCATAATGTGGCGCATCAGAATAATGGCAGTTCCATCGGAGGGACAATGACTTAGCACACGAGACATTAGTGATGCCGAAAGGAGAACTATACTGTCTTTAATAAGGTGACAAACAAAAACATGACGGGCCGACGCTTATCTATTAGTGCCAAGCACATCATAAATATGGTCAGAACAGAAAGTAGTGCTACCCGCGAATCTCAACGAGTTTTTCATTTTCCATCATCAAGTGCAATATTCATATAAGGTAACTTGGCATGTCGCCCATATATGTGCAACATGGCAATCTAAGATACTAAGGATCGAATGATTAAGGTGGTTTGTACTATATTCATAAAGAGTATTCTGGTTTATTTTAATCGAACAAGGAAAACAAAATTTGAAGCTTTACTTTACTTCTCGTAATTGAACAACCCACTATGTAACATATTATGCTGATTTCAAGTAGCACCATTCTCATGAACTTACGCAACCAGAATTTACTGTTTTTATTAGCGAATTTCCTTCTAACTACGGAAATTCGTAAAGGTTACTTCGTTACCGAGGCCAATCGGCTGCGAATAAGGGGTGTAAATGTAGAATTTAATGGTCCAAAAAAGAGGCAAAACTGTTTTTTTTTTTTTTTTTTTTTCAGTAGTGAGACTATGAGACTGGTTACAGATTTCTAGGTAGACTTACAAGCTAAAAATCTCTATTGTTAGCTTTTAAAAAAATTAAAAATTCAAGGTTTTTAGATTTTAAAAAAATAAAAAATTCGCTAGATGAAGCTGTTTTAGTATTTTCCGGGAGTAGAATTTCTTAGAATGCTTCACCAGTATCGAAATGATGGGGGGTGAATGAGGCTGCGGATACTGGATATAGGTATAGGCTCTCTACTAGAGATTCTCTAGCAACAGATTAGTTGACTGTAATCGATCAAATGACTGCATAGATCATATGGCTGTGTTGTGAAACCTCCCTCCCACAATTTGAGACACGCACCATACTCGATACATGTCAGATATCTTGTGCGAGAATGAGCAATTAATGACCGATACCAATGCACTCTACTACCAAGTTTTGGAACTAAACAGTTCAACTCTCTAGCAACAGATCAGTTGACTGTAATCGATCACATGACTGCATAGATCACATGGCTGTGTTGTGAACTGGATAATATACCTACGAATATATTCAAACTCGAAGCACTAGGGAAACAAGAGAATTTCCAGAAACATACGAATTCAGTTCTGGTAACCGATTACACTCTTCCACAACCTCGAAATAATTGCCAATTTTCAGTCCATGTCCGGCACACGTGTAGCAAGACTAACCTTACTGGACAACATGGACGTGAGGCTTTTTTCGTTCGCTTGAACATAGTTTATGATATAAGTTTCTGAGAAGCGTCTACCAACAGATTGGTACCCTCCATGCAGGCCATTTCGAACCCCGTATCCCTTTTTGAAAGCTTTTCAGAAGGAATGCGCCCCATTGGCTCTCCCGAGCGGCTCAACACTCGAGGGAAAAGAACTGCTAATGTACCTTCCCTGGATCAGTGGCCATATGTGGGTAGCCGGGCAGTAACTCGAGGGAGGACGGCATTTGTCACCCCGTCCAAGCGGTCACGGCTGGGAATTACACTGGACGGAGATCTTTCGAGGTTCATCGCACGGCCTCCTAAATGGGAACTTAACCACTTAGAGGGAATGTGTGAGGGACATTAGTACACGATACAGACATTATCATACTTCTCTCCTTTCACAAACAATACCCATTAAAAAAGGAGCGGATACGGAAAACTTACATGGGAACTTATCATACAAAGGCACTCTGAAACACATAACAATCTACTCAAGACACATTTCCTTGAAGAACGGATTCCACAAGGTATTATTCAAGGAGCAACTGTGGCGAGCCTACGCAGTTTGAACCGGGTGTTTCGCAAATCAATCTGCATAACTTACAGTTGATTCATTCAGCAAGAATCGCTAAAAATCTGCATTTTCCTCCATTTTCGGACATATGTGAGTTTTCTTACATTTCCATGATTACAGGATCCATTTATGTTAAAAGATGAGTTCATTAATTTATGAAAAAAATAGGAAGCAAAGCTGGAACACACGTAAAAACCTAGATGTTCTTGTATAAATGTTTCGGTAAATTTTATGCATCCTGAACTTTTTGATACTTACATTTTATCCCTTACACTAAACTATTCATATTTTCGTTTCGACTTTTGATATTCATGATAGCAGGTAACGAATCAAGACATTATAAATTATTCTTGACTTGCATATATCCAGTTAGATGGAGTCACAAAAGTATTCTATTATATTAGGATAATGCCAGTAGCTATGTAAGCTATGTGGGCAAGAGTGATAGGGCATGGCGACTTTTCGCCTCGTTTACTCGTTACCATTACAACAAGGTTATTTCCATGTTATTACGCACAACCTCGATGTTACGATGCGTTAGTGTCAGGGCCACACAAATAACACCTACAGAGGATTGACAATAAGTACGCTAGTGTCGAAAGTAGGGATTTCTGGCGTCCAAATGACCGATTAGTTTACTTTTTCAAAATAATACTTTCAAATAACCAGTGTCTCTTAATTGTTCCGTCTATTTTAAGCCATTCCAACTGTAGAGGCAACCAAACAGTAACTTTATACGTTCATAATGGTAATTCACGGACTTTTCATAGGGTAGACTACGGATTTTTAAAATCCGTAGACAGGATTGTCACTGCGGCTTAAGACGTGAACAGAAGGCGCCAATTCAATTCCCTGGATTTTAATTAGCTCCTGACGGATAAATCGGTTTTTTCTGGAAAATGACGTTTACGTGCAATAGAAAAAAATCTTAATTGTTCCCAAGGCCCAATGGGTACGAATTTTGAAATCTGACAGTCTTCCGATTTTAATGTGAGGTTTAACGTGTTTAAACTTGCTAAGCCCTCCGAAGCAGTTAAAAACCTAGATGTTCTTGTATAAATGTCCAAGCCATCAACGTATGTACCACATGCATGATTCTCATTCTACGGGACAATCGAGGTTTTGATTTCATGAAAAAAATCAAGTTCTCTTAAATTTATGATTTTTTGTTATTGCAATCTAAGATCTCTAATTATAGTGATGTACACAAAAATATTCAGGTTTTAAAATTTTATAAGACTGATATGTATCCATGCAATGAGGTCAACCAAATAACGATAGCATTATGTAAACAATGTGAAGGTAAGGTTGAATGAGACTTTTTTCGTTCACGTTAAACATTTTAATTCTTAGTTGAAGCAACATGATTTATTCAATAAGTTACTACCACCCAATATTAAAAGTATCAAAATAATCATGGTTCACAAAAGTCTAGGTGGGCGGGCATCTGATTTGTGTTTTTCCTGACTTTGTGCTAGAACAAATATCACATTTGACTATTGGTATTTATTTAGTATCAAATACAAATTGAAAAAAAAAATTGTTTCAACAGCCATGACGGCTTTTGTGGTAGCCACAACAATTAAGTTTAAAATCGCCACGACAATTAGAAATCAACATTAACCTTCTGCAATTAGGATTCTAATAAAGATTATAGATGTTGAAACTTTTTCAATGAATCGAATTTTTCAAATCTATCCCTTAAAGTGTATGATACGATTGATTAAGATTCTCGAACCCATAACAATATAGGAAACGGCTAACTTCAAACAGTAAACTTTATATACGTGTCAAGCATGGTAATTACAACGCTGAAGAAACTTTAAATTGCCAAAAAATGCCCTCATTTGAGAGAGCTACGATGATTTCCTTCAAACAAACGACAATGAGACAAAAGGTTTGGGACAAAACTTGAGCACTTGATTCGTACAGACTATCTAAAAGTTAGTCCCACTTGTAAGCACACTAACATCCAGTAACTAATCCTTAAAAAAATACTAGTTAAAATATTTCCGGTCAACAAGTACTTTGAGCGGATAAAATTTCTTAATTCAAATTCTGATCACGGACAGACCATGACAATGAGGATAGAGGTAGGTACATTTCGAAATTGCTATGCCCTAGCCGAACTTTTGTCCAGGCCTAGACAACGGAAAAAGTTGAACCAATTATTCATCAATGTTGAATCACCCACATCAGCAAATTCAGTTGAATGGAACGAGTTCACTCCGTTAATTTGAACTAAGATCTTACTTTTCTAGTCTGCGTTTAGAAGATAAGAAGTCTAGAAGTCCAAAATTACGTTAAGGACACAATCCTAAAATAATGTATTTTATCACCAATAGGCAACCTCTCACGAGGTACATACAAATTTAGTGTTCTATATTGATTCAATGTTAATAGAAGAAGGAACAGTGACAACGGTTCCTTGTTTATAATCGGAGGGAGTTTTCAATACAGTCAAGAATTAGTGTGAAGGGAATGAATTATTTTCCACAGAAAGTTGATTAACTCGGAACAAGCATGGATTCTCAAGCCCCGCTGACCACTTTGATCAGTTGCTTTCTTCTCACAAAAACTAAAAATAAGATAAAATAAACAAGTAAGTTTTTTGGTTAGTAATATTTTCAAATTCTGTGCCATGGTATACGTACGCAGTGAAATTGATACGTAGTGAAAACAGTGTTGCTAGAGTTGACTGAATTCGTTCTTTCTCTGAATGTTATATGATTCCCATTGTTCAGATCGTTGAATAAGGAAGCCGGAAAAGAAAAATATCGAATACTTTGGCGGCAACGTGAAACAGTCTATAACTTCATCGAGTGTCGAACTGTTGACTGCATTCCGTAGACCTGGCAACAGCTATTCACCGCGACCTGGCGAAGCCGTCCCTCCGTACACCGGTACCTACATCGGGAAATTATGCTCGCATAATTGAATGTGAATCCCGTCTCGGTGAACATTGAACACACAAGATACGGGCGGAAGGTTCAATGGAGCTGTAAACTACGGGGTCCTGACAAGGAGGACGACTTGGCTGACCTTTCGCAGGTCGGCGCATCCCATCGCAGGTGCTCTACCGGATCCTCGGTTTGCTGCGGCGCAGGTCAATGCGAATTAATGAGCGAGAAGCGGAGGGGAACGCACGGGTAATATTCTCACACCTCTCCGGGTTATGATGGTGAAAAGCCGAGCGGATAATAATATTGGCGATGGGCCCCGCTATGAATATTAAGCATTCCGTCCAAGTTTATTTATTCCTAATACGTGAAAGAAAAGCTCTTCATGTTTGAATTCCGAGCGGTACTAACCGACATCTGAATAGAAATCACACGTTGAAAAGCAAAAGTCTGAACTAGTTATTACATTGAGGAAAATGTTAGCTCTTGGGAAGACCTGTCCATCCGCAGTAAGCTCACATTATACAAGCTAGTCGTCAAACCTATCTGGAAATATGGTGATCAACTGTAGAGGTTCAGCGCTCTCAGAATGTTCTGGGAACCTGCGTGGACGCATACAGATACAGTAGATCCTCGATTAACTGGCACCCTCGGGACGGGGACCGTGACGGATAATCGGATAGACGGATAACAGAAATAACACTAGCGCCGGTACAACGTAGGCTCTAGACAGTGTTTGGCGTGACAACATCGCTTTTCATTGCCTTGCCATTGTAAGCCCTAATCGTCATGATCGCTGTGCAGTTTTGAATGTGAAATGATTTTAAAAGAGGAATAAACAAAACAACACGAAGTTCAAGTGAAGAATACAAACTATTTTAATAAGAAAAGAATGAAATATCAACTATACTTGTACATGTGCGCTGACGCGGAAACAACAACAAAATTTTTGCGCCAGGGGGGTGCCGGTTAAAAGAATGCCGGTTAATCGAGGTTCTACTGTACTTCAAAAACAATAGATTTCACTAAGAAGTTCAATTTGTCAATGAAGTTCTGCCAGAAAAAGCCGTCAACCACCTTTTGAGGATCAGAATAAGTCAAGAGGGATGTCGTCCATGACAACAAAAGAACAGAAACGCATGAACTATAAAATATAGTGAACGTCAAGACCAATAGCTCAATTGTAAAGCAATAAGTCTAAAGTGAAGTACGTTAGATCTTAAGAAAACCTATTGATGTATCATGTTGCTTATTACTGTTACTCCTTGGCGAAAAAGCAACTTGTAAAAAAATATTGAATTTCGAGAGGTACAGGCCGACATATGAATAGAAAACAGGGATGCACAAATTGTTGACTGTCATTTCGATTTGCTTGATACTTGAGAATGAACAAAGTTTTGAAATCATTAAACCACCAGTTCTTTAGTAGCTGGGGTGATGGAATGACTCCTTCAGGAACATGAAGCAGCGAACATTTCATCTGGATGCTCGAACTATAAATCTCATGATCTCATGAATACATTGGGCCACAGCACCTTTTGGGGATTCGTTGTTCCATTCTTAACTGAGACAGATATGGAAGGTTTCGCTTTGTGATTTTTGAAACCTGAAATTTGCTAATGTCAGGGGTATCCTTTATGTGTTGCAGACATAACTGCCTCAGCCGTTGAAAGGGGCAACTTTTCATCCCACAACCACCATGTTATACGGTAGCGGAGCCTGGATAGCCTCTAATATTGACTAGCCCAACATCCCTTTTCCTTGCAATGACTCCATAGGCGACACCTATTTATGTATTACCCCTTGAATATTGCAATGTACCCCTGCCTATTGCGATTCTTCAACCCCAGCCATCGGCAGTGTGATAGATATGACAAGCCCCCTCTGCCCGATTCATGAAACTGCAACATAATATGCAAACCTAAACCTGAAGTTCTCTAGCTTCAGGAATATCCCCTGGGTGTTGTAGGAGTATCGCCTCAGCCCTGGAAAGGGGGAACAGCCCAACTGATCGTTTAACCTTTCCTCCCAGTAAGAGGACGAGTTTATTCCATATCATTATTCTATGCAAGAAAAGATCCATACAGATACTTACTACACAAGGCAATGAGACAACTTTCAAAGTGTCACATCGCAGAAGTCTTCCATTATAGTGGCAGAGTGACTGCCATCATGAACTCGATTTCGAGAATATTCGTTAACTAACATGCATTCATGTTAACCATTATTTTTCCCCGATATGGGAAGGGAGGAACCCCTTGTCACTGAGATCACTGTGATCTATTGTGACACTTTCCCAGTTTCACTTCAGAATCTTTTTAATGGCCTCTTCATTCACAAAGTGAAGGAGGTTTTCAAGTGTTTCCTTGGCAATATCGGAGGGTGTTTGGGCACCCTTTCCAGGATTCCGGAATCTTATTGATGCAACAGTAGGACAGTCGCAGAGTACATGTTCAGCTGATTCTGCTTCTATTGTTCTGGCCTTACCTATTTTGTCAACAGGACAGTGGTCAGTGAGGAGTCCCACAAGTTTGCGAAGGTCTCTACGTCTCAGTGACGATAGGGAGTGTCTGCGTTTCTTTGAGATTGTACGCAACCAGTTGGCTTGTCTCCGCTTAGGAGCATCTTGACAATATGTTGTTCGAGTCTTGTCCTCCCATTTCTGGACCTGTTGAGTTAAATAACTCTTTGTAACCCCTAGTTGAGGTTCAGGTCCAATTGGGCTGGTCTCTGATCCCTCTTTAGCAAGTCGATCAGCTTCTTCGCTGCCTTCTATTCCTTCATGACCTGGTACCCAAATACACATTAATTTGTTGCCGAGGGCCGCAGCCTTGAGTGAGGTGAGGCAACTCCAGGTCAGCTTCGATGTTATTGAGAAGGCAGAAATGGGCTTTAATGCTGCCTGGCTGTCTGATAATTTCTGAATTCTTGCACCTTTGAGTCATTTCCTGGCAATCTCTTATGCACACAATTCAATTGCATGGGTTCCTGCCTGATAAATGGTGGCTACATTGCCCTGTAAACCAACAATCAAGTTCTCGAACCAAACTGATGTTACGAGTAATGCATAATGAAACTAGTGAACAGTAGCTTTGACAAATGTACTGCTCATAAACGAATACGGCAAGATTAGGTATTGCTCAGAAAATCAAGGAACGGAAAAACAATGACTGCAGGTTCGGCTTCGATCAACAATTCATCAGTTAATAATAATAATGTACCAATACCAATAATTTACCTCAGTGATATCACACCCCAGCTATAACATCGTTTAAAAACTCATGATCGACATCGAAAAATTAATTTTGAAATTGTTAAAAATAAGAATCAAATCGGAAAATAGCTTGTCTCAAACAGAATTGCAGTACCTAATATTAATAATTGGATTCGGTAAGCGCCTTAGGTCGTTATGGCTGCACATTATTCATTTCAGTAAAAAACGAAACATTTAGAAGTTAGTTCGAGCTGCGTGTTCCTGGCTACGTTCCAGAGAATATTTTGCAGGCCTAATAAGTGTGGATGAGTTATTTATTCAGTGCTGGGCTCCAAAGAATATTAAGACACAATGCCATCAGGGGTTGTGTAATTGGCTATGTCCTCTAGGGTTTCGGACAATAAAGTTGTTGTTTACTAATAACACTTATAAGTGTCCTAGTTGTAACGCGAGATACTGTTCAGCGTTAATCAAAATCAATTTCATTCTCGCACGTACATCCACCATCAAAACGAAGCTTTATTGGAAGACAAATGGCAACCATGGTATCATCAGCAATGTAATGACCAGTCCCAAGCACCAGTACCAAGTTCACGTACTGTGTAAATTAGTTTGGCAATAAAAAATCGCCCTTCTTCCCAAGTTTCATGGCTACGTTAGAGTTCACCCCACATAACTTGCCAGGATACAACATATTGTGGCAACACATTTTATTCAAAGTTACTTACAATACTGAGAGAGAGAAAAAACATTCATTAATCATTATATGGGGTGGAATGTTGGAATAGTTGGGGTTGTGAAAAGTATAAATTGATATGCCAAAAGCATATCAACACTTACAATTAATTCGCCATAGTGCTTCACAAAGAATACGTTAAACGTAATTAGTGTCGGTAAAATTTTTCTAGGAATCCGATGGAGAGATCTCCATTTGTAAGTTTCCAAATGGGACTGAAGCAGGTGGCGTTGTTCCTTTCATATTTTTTTAAATGTTTTTCTTCACTCGTCAGAATTAATGTAAGCTCCTCTTCGACATTCTCGTTTTATGGTGAGCACTAATGTTACTCCATCACATTTTTCTACATAAAAATAACGCCAGTCGTAAAAGCTACTTCATTCCGAACACCCACCGTCAATCCTTCGGCCATGATTTGCATTGTTTTCGATGTCATCGTGACTTGACTCTTCAAGTAATCTGCAAAATCTGTCTGTCGCTCTGCAAAACTTTACCTCATCCGTAGTTACGCTTCCCAACAAATCGGTACTCTTCAATTTAAATAGTGTTATCGTAAAACTATGTTTTTCAATACACATTTTAATTTTCATTACAAAACACGTACGTTCAAAGGTTCAGAAAGGGGTGTATGGAGCAAGACACTTTTCCGATTCTTCCCCATCGAGTATATTGGTAACCGTTCTCGTACCAAAAGTTATGAGGTTCTTTCTGTTCAGTGAAACTTAACTGCGTGAGATCATAAAGTCATGGAATCTGGAATGCAGCTGATGGGAACGAAGGACTCTCGTTCCAAGCTTCAGTAAATAGTTCGTTGAAAAGATTAGTTAAGAACAATGACTTCAATCACGTCAGTGCTCCGGCGTCCTACTCATGAACTTTTTTTCCCACACTTCTTCCGAAACATGTCATCTCCTTTTAGAGGAACTCAGTGTGACGGCCATCTTGGAGGCGAAGGGGCGATTTTAGTTTTTTTTCAAGCAGTGATACAGTCTCCCTTCAACCTTTCAGGTTTCTTTTTTCCCTTCAAAAGGGGAAAGAGACGGGGGTGGGGGAAAAGGAATCCTTTTAAAAACAATGAAGGGGGTCCCTCGCCGCGGTCCTGGCCTTTCTCAGGAAGACCGGGAGCTGAGTACCCCAAAAGGAAACCCGTCGCCGAGGCTCCGCCCCTTTATATCCCTCTAACATCCCCCGAGTCTTCCTCCGGTCCCGTCTTCAACGAGCCGTATTTCACGTGAAAGTAGAAAACCGTGTTTCAGGGCTAATATAAACACATGCAAAGGCATTCACCAGCGAGATATATTACTTGCCACGTTGCGGACTTTTAGTTATGACGGATCAGAAGAATACTATTAGATATTTCACGATTACCAATAGATTCTGAACATCATAGAACTAAAACAAAACACAAATCGGATTGCAGTGTGATGGATATGGATAGTTCCAACTTCTCGATTCTTGAAACTGGTACTTTTGGCTTCAGGGATATCCTGTGGGAGTTGCATGCAAAATCGACTCAGGCTTCGGAAAGGGCAACCATTCACTACCTCACCTCCTTCTTACAATAAGTGACTAATGTGTTGGAAATACCTTAAATGTATTGCCAGTGAACAGGCTAATATGGGCTCTCCACAATCTTTCAAGTCCATTTTTCCATCAACAGTGTGAAGCTCAAGAAAAATGTAAGCTTCAAACTAGGGAGTTTTCTACAACCTAGCCTTATCTCCTTAATATATAAATATTAAATATGAACTTTACCATCCACTTCAACTCCCCAATATAAAGACGTGGGGAAGGATCCGAAAAAAGCAATAAAAACAGTAGTTCAAGCATACATGCACCCATTTGTGCGAAACGGATCTTGAAAGTATTCACAGGTAATCCTCGTTTACCGAACTCTATAAATCAAATGCCGTTGAAAACAAATGTAGCTCTATGTTACACCATGCACTGCATGTATTGCAAAATCTGGAATTGTTAAAAAGCTGACAAAACTTGTTTTGGGTGCATTATTCCCGATGTTATGTACTCCGTTGTAGCGACCTTAGGGTCCAGGAGCTCTGCGGCAGAAACATGATTGTTATCACTATTTGTAAAATGATCAAAACTTTGTAAGACCGTTATTACAGTCGTCTTGGCTTTATAATAAGTGCTGTCAGCCGTCTCCGAACAGTTGTAATACACAATGCTGATCTCAAGTAATGACTAAAATAAAATATTTTCACTTATTCTCTTGAAAATCCTAAACAAAGCTTCCTGAAGAAAATATCAATAAACAAAATGTTTTGACCACATTATTTCCTATAAGCATCACTCTCATCATCCCTCAATGGCACAGTTCCGTGTCATTTCACATGAAGCTCTCAGGAACATGTCGGTGTGAAAGGTTCTGAACTACATCTTGCTTGATATAAACCTTGAAAGTATTCACCAAAGTCATATGAAGTTTAGCAGAACTTATGTAAATGAAGAGAGAGAGAGAGAGAGAGAGAGAGAGAGAGAGAGAGAGAGAGAGAGAGAGAGAGAGAGAGAGAGAGAGAGAGAGAGAGAGAGAGAGAGAGAGAGAGAGAGAGAGAGAGAGAGAGAGAGAGAAAGAGAGTGAGAGAGAGAGAGAGAGAGGATGGACTAAAGAGAGAAAAGTTGGAAGAAAAAGTGAAACATTTTCCATTTTAGCTATCTTCATGAGGATAGCTTAACTTTATGATTGATTATAATTGTGTGTGAAAGTGTAAGGGACGTTCCAACGGGGAATCAATAACCGATTCCATCACGTTCCGCTTTAACAAGTGCCGAGCCGTTTAGAGGGACATTGATTTATTCATGAACAAACATAAATGAATGCTTCACAATTTGTTTGTAATGTGACTGGCAAAATTCTAATGGATTCTACAGTCTTAAACACTTTTCCTTTTGGCTGTGCCTAACAGAGCAGTGAATTCAACTGAACCAATCGCGACGAAGTTGTTGAAACTCATTCCAAAGAAGAAAATAGATGTTAAGTAAAGAACGTTGAGTATTTTCACGAAATGAATGGGTTACAATGTTACTCAATTTCGACAATCATCATTCGCCTGTAATCATTCGAACGTACAATTGACGACTCAGCTTATATCGTCGCTTTCATCTATCTAGAAGGCTTGTGGAGAAAAAAAACAGAACTGGACCCCTTACAGTATTGGTTGATTGGTAGATGACCAAAAGTGGCCATCCAAATAAATAAACCTTATACAATCAAGTCCTGTAGCCAGTCTGGACATATGGATCCCAGCTATGGGGCTGCACTGCTCAAAGTAATCTTGGCATTATCGAGCTATTCCATTCCACAACGAAGCGCAAGCGTCGATCAGTGCGCGTACTAATAATAATACCCATAAATCACAATAAATGAAGTAATCAAAACTGAAGCGATGGCCCATCATTAGAGGCTACCAAGTCATATCAACGAGGAGATTTAAGTTGCACAACGTTGATGCTCTGCTCAGGCGATGAATAGACGAAAACCTCACGACCTGTGGTAGTAGGGAGTGGTGTTTCCATGGATGTTTGTTCAGTGAGTATTATGATATGCGCTCCTACAAATCGTGTCCATTGAAAGCACTAAATAGCTAAAACGAAGTAAAGGATGTGTTATGTATAACAATCTTGTTTTAGCCGCTTATTATTCATTGCCAAAAAAATGTTGCTAGTAAGTATGCCGTACTACTTAATGGTCAATAAATATTACAAAAAAATTTCCCTTTTCTTGGGCAATGTTATTCAACTTCCCATTCATAAGGAGCTATAAAAATTGCGCCCTGTCTATTGCATGTCCATTTATTGTTTGTTTCTGATGATGGACTAACCGTTAAAATCGATATTTCGCGGATATATACAACCAAAACTTAGAATTAATTCTGTGCCTAGTTCCCACAATGTGAATTTAAAAATGTAGGTTCTTGTGAACTGAGCCGTAGAATAATGTGAGAAAATGTGGGATTTAGGTCTTATTTGTTGATAAACATCCTTCTTATTTATTTGCTACAATAGTTCTACAAATTATTCTAATGCAGAATAATTTGAACAGCTGTTTCAGTGAATAGTGGAATACTTAGAACTATGTAGAAATGAAAACTTTCTCATTATGCAGAAAATGTTTGACTTTCGTATAAGCAGTTTATTAAGGAACACTGGTTCAGCTCACTCAACTGAAGCAATGGATGCTGAAAAACGATTAAACTTTGGACAAAATTGAAATTGGATTGTAAATACCTACTGCAAACAGGGGCAGAATAGGATGAAACGTGAGTCCCCTGGAGAGCTGACCCAATTCCGAAACAGGACGGGGAAGGACCAACCTTTCACACCCCCGTACCACCTGTTGCCAGGAGAACGCTGATTGGCTGTCACGGCCCACCAATCACAGCGCGGCAAGGCTCGGGGTTTTCCCAGGAAAGGTCCTCCTGGACCCGGAGTCTGCGCCGAGAGATTTCTACACAGCAGATGGTGATCCGCCCGAATGGATACCTATCTCGCTGTCCGATGTGAAAGCGACGAAAACCATTTGCAATGAGGTGAATCCCTTCAAGGATATCTAGGCTTATAAAATGTCCTTTTCCAGGAAGTGGAGAATCAACACATTCGCATATCGATTTTCTTCAATCCTCAGTCATTTGTTGAAAGATACAGGTATCATAGGTCTATGATGATGATATGTTCTACAGTAATGGGTTTTGTCGAATAATTAAGTTTTATTCGTACAACTTAGCTAATCTCTATGCATTGGTTATTAATTCTTCTTATCCAAATGAGGAAACTTGTACTGTAGGTACTTATTAATTCCTTATCTACAATCAAATAGAAGGCCCCGGCAATATGGGAACGTAATTGTGTACCTAATTCATGATATGGTAACAGTATTCGAAGTCACCTGAGGCAAATTATCGCAGTAACGTTACATTGATGATTGAGCGTTAGTGAATTGATTACCACACTCCCCATTTAATTACTTTAGTGATTAGTAATTAAATTTAAAGTTCGTAATGAAACGTGAACAGGAGAAGATAGTTATATGATACTGGTTGTAGGTATCATCTGTTATGATCTCAGATTTCAGAAGACTATTGGACGCTGTTTTCGACATACATCTTCCACCGCATACCAAGGACAAGTAGTTGTGGTTCATCAGAAAAAAAGTGATAATTGAATATGCACTCGGTACACTTCTACAAAAAATTATTTTGAGACAGGTTACCCGAAGTTATGTCAGAGATGACATTTTAGACGCATTAAAAAGTTTGCCCCTTAAAATTGTTCCTTACAATTTGATTGCAATACTTGGCGTGTGATTCTAATTCAAACGTTGCATATAAACAACTGAACAAATTAGACGCACTTTTTCCCCTTCTTATGTTTGATAACTAATTGTGTTAGGCTACTAAAATTCATTTCTCTCGCTCATAACTCCGGAAACTAGCAAGATAGCCGAATGGAACACCTGCCGTTACCCTAGACGAAAAACTGGTGGAGGATACCCTGAACGGTCCTTGGTGAGTTCTAAAGCAATAAAACCGGAGGCAACTTCTGCCCATGAACATACGGGAATTAGATGAAAAGTGCATGAATTTCAAACCCTGCGAATATATTCGAATTGTAAAGTTGGAGAGGGGATGAAAAATAGATTCTATAGAATTCCCTTAGAACCGAATTTCTTGCAAATATTAGGCTGTCAATGATCGTGCACATATTGGATTAGATCATTCTCCACTTCTCATAATGAAGTGGTTAAACTATTCACTACTCAGACTAATACTTAATCACTAAGTAGTACCTAAAGTACACAATTAAAACTCATTTTACTACACCTGTGCCTTTGAATTGTTATTATTTGAACATTATATAGCTTAGCTTTTCGTACTGTGTTGTGAGGTGATTGTATAGAGGCTCCTAGATTGCGAGCTTTTCCAGTGAACGATTAGAGTTATTATTCCTCACAATATTGAAATTCACTGTCACTCTGGGTCTTTGAAATGTATCAACCAATTAAAATACTGTCCAGATCGAATTCATCAAATGAATTTTTTTTTTTTTTTTTACATTTCAACCATATCACATAAAATCAGTGGATTAGGTACCGCATGAAAATCATTAGATCGTGTTCTTTGAAAGAATTGATTAGGGTCAATTCGAGAGATTCGTCGCAATACACTTTTTTCTTCAACCTATGCATGGCATCCAATAAGGGTTTGATCTCCTCTATACTAATCCATGATTTTAATTCTAGGGATATATAAGCTGAGTTTCCTAAAGAATGACAAATTAGGAAGATAAGCCCTTGGTAGGAGCTCTTGTTTTTATTTGCACATACAGATTAATTAACAAAAATAAAGAAGCCACAAAGTACCACCTGCTGTCAGGTTGGGAAACTCAACAGCTCCGGTCCATTCTGTTATAGGACTAATAATAGCAATATTCATAGTAACGATAACGATCATAATAAAAGAGGTTTCACAATCGACATCCCTCCCACTTGGGGAACAGGATGACGCTACACAAAATGGAGCTCTAGGATGCCTAAGCGACGCCGATGTCTAGATGTGATTCATGTCTCACCCTCCGAATCACAAGCGCGAATATTCAGAGTCAGCCATTTGTCTTGTGAGAGTCATAAAAATTATATGTGCACAATATTATGGGTGCATCCGCCATCAAGAAGCCAGACGCTTACTTGGCTGCTGAACCAGCACGACCCAGTAGCCGGGGAGCGAGTGAAAAAACCTCAATCCCGCATCGAAAAGCCGTCACAAAAAAGTCGTAACCGTCGGCTCAACGAATCGCCCTAAATGAATGAGAAAAGGGGCCGACGGAAGGGCGAAAAGCCGTAAAAGCCGGCACTTGAGGGTTGGATCGCTTTTGCCAGCACTTCCCAGCAATAAAATTTGGACTTTTTATTGCGGGATGGTGACTGGATGGAAGCAGATCGATTTCGTCCAGAAAAACAGCGAAACGTTTGGTGGTACTTTTCTAACAACGGCGATGAAACTGAAAAGCAGTGATGAAAACGGTGATGAAAAGCGCAAAGATCAAGTGAGATGTTCAATTTATCATTAACTCGACTTGACAAGAGGTAATGTTGGATTATTGATTTATACAATGATTGATTGCATTCCAATTTTTATATCTGTGATTTTCCCATACATTTTTCCTGCCTTGGTAACTTCTTCATACACCGAGTCATTGGAGTCAAGTGATCGATCTCCTTCAAGTATTTTTTATATACAGATGAGTGTTGGCAATCCGCAAGCGACGTAACGTATTCACTGAATGTGAGATCTAGGGAGATGGTGAGGAAAAACGAACATTATTATGAATGTGAATGACAAGTATGAAAACCGTTTTCATTTTCTCAAAACTATGAATTTGAATTATCTAGCTGTTGTGAGCTCACAATATGGGACTAAAAGAGCATGTATTCAGCTCTTGAGTGACAGTTTCAGTTTATGGCAGTTACTGCACTACTACTGCACTTGATGAAAGTTGGGCTGATGGAATAGTCAAATTTTTTCCTCATTGAGAAGAACTAAAGATCATGGAAATCTTGTCCTTGATAGACAACCAAAGATGGTTTTCATCAATTCATGGCCAAATGATTTATAACAAAATATGTAAGGTTGGAGTATCTTCGATTGGTAACTTCCTTATTAACGCATCAACAAAAGCTTGACGTGGATTGCTTCCGAGTCTATCAGCAGACAGAAGAAGCTTTCTTTCACACATTGGAACATGAGCTTTTCATGTCTGTCTGTCTGGCTGTTCGTATGTGTGTCTGTCGTGTGGCCGCAAATCCTGATAAAAAGCTCAATTGCTACACTCAATTCCTCTCAAATTTGGACGGAAGTTGTAGATAAAACGATCTAACAGTCTCATATATGAGACTATTTATTTATGTGAGACTATTTATGTATAAATTTCAACACGAAAGTATCATTAGAAACTGCTGCTTATGCGCAGATTTAAATCCTGGTAATCTGCCTAATTGTTACATTTTACATCTGATTTTGAAGAAATGTTCAGGGGATGCGTGGGTTAGGCTGCAGATGATGAATTCCCACTCTGAAGAATCCATCTCGTATAGACATCCCCTCGTATGTCTTCCGTAGTACGTAAGTACTAACATTTACGGAGCAAGAGAGAGAACAAATATGCACAAGGCTATGAGGAACGCCACGCGTCATTCACCCCACTGGCATGTTCAGTAGATGGTCTACAGGCTCCCCAGGCGAATACCTTTATAAAATCTGTCAGACACTTGGAAGTAGCCACAACACGAGGGTGCTGACGAGCGAGATTGGCGTTTGGAGTCCTTCGCGTGCATGAGTTTCCAAGGAAGCAGCGTTAACGCTTGTTAAAACCCGTCTAGCATCATTTTCTCAGGTTCTAGAGGTCCGTTGTTGCTAAAATTTTAAAATAAGTGGGAAACCCGATTTAATCATCTGACATCGATTTCAACTCGAATGTATCATTATTGTGTCTGTTTCCGAATTAGATCAATAGACCCGTAATACATGTCGACTCTACCACATGAAGGCGTTTACGTCTGCGGAAACATGTCCCATTTTAGTATCTTGAAGCCTTGAAAAAAGCTTCTATTCTATATCTTTTAAGATCATTTACTATATTTTAATGATCTATACATTCACGTTGTCCGTACAAGTAAACTATGAGTCAAACCCAACTTGCCAGGCGATTTTTACTGAACCCCAGCCTTAAGACAACCGTGTTAATTTTTAAGTAATCGTGCCTATGACCAGTCCGCCAACCAATAATATTTATAAAATAACATGGATATATAACAAGATAATTTAAAAAAAGATGCACGGTCTGTAATTTATTATTTTAATCTTCGGTCGCACCTGATCAGGACTATAAAAGGCGGATAGTGTTACATTACTACAGTAGTGATACCTTGAAAATAAATAACAAAAAGAGGCTACCTCACTTCTTCGGATAAAACTACAACTTCTTATGGATATTATGGCCGTCTACAGTTGGCACTCACTATGACATTATGTCATAACAATGTTAATGTGTTAACTAAACTTCTTGAAGTTTATGCCAAAGCTTTCTATCATCTCTTAAAGAACACGTTGACTGAATGATATGCACCACTAATTATAGAAGTTAGAACAAAAATGTTTTGTAGATGTTAAATGCGAATTAAAAACTGCCAAGTGGGTGTGGCACATAGCTTCCTCGTATCCATAACATTGTACAGATCATTGAAAATTATTATTGACTAAAGAACTTAGTTCAATTAGGCGAAGTAAATGTTCAATTAGGGTAAATTTATTGTTATTCAGGAGCATATAAAGACATTTCAACTGTATAAAATAACAATGTTAATGTGTTAACTAAACTCCCTGAGAATTTCATCAAAATTGGAGTTTATGCGCGTAACAAGGATTTCGTTTGCGCATGCGCAGAGTTTTGGGGACCTCATCGAAATTGGTCAAGAACTCCCAGAATTATGCGCGTAACAAAGATTTCACGTTCGCGCATGCGCAGAGGCTAATTGATCCGGGGGTCATGAAACCTATAGACCATCTACAAACCCGAACAATCCCTGAAAATTTCATCGAAATTGGTCAAGAACTTCCAGAGTTATACCCGTAACAAGGATTTCACGTGCGCATGCGCAGAGCTTTCTATCATCTCTTAAAGAACACGTTGACTGAATGATATGCACCACTAATTATAGAAGTTAGAACAAAAAATGTTTTGTAGATGTAAATGCGAGTATAAAAACAACCATCAGTTCAGAGAAGTAAATCAATATCTATATCTTGATTAATTAGTCAACGCGAACTCATGACTACACTAAACTTCTTACTGTGATGCATGGGAAGTCGTTATGAGTTCATCGCAGCAAGGCATCCATTCTACAGGCCTCAATCTGTGGGGAGCAGGGAAATGCAATGCCCCGCTCTTCGCAAACGTCATTACATCGCAAGACCCACTTCCCCGGCTGTGCATAATGCGGAATGTTAATTACAACATTAGCCGTAAATCTTCATGAGAAGGAATAAGTCCCCTAACCCGTGTAATCGAGCTGGGGATCGGTCTTACAAGATACTTGCCAAGCGGAACTAATAGCTTCAACTTTAAAATAAGTGGCCTTAATATGACCGAACGCGTTCTCCATTGTCGGGAAGGGTCTGTCTTCCTTCAGACGAAGTAGATCAGTGCAGGGCGTGCCTGGCCATATTTCATTATAGACTCGGGATGGCGTATCGGGTTTTCACTTTTCATGTTCATTGACATGATGGGCGCTGCGCTTCATTACTGACATCCAGCGGCGTGCATACATTATACATGACAGCCTACATAGTGAATACGTCTTTAATAAAATCATTAGTTTGTTAATCCGAATCGTTCTAGAGAATCCATCCGAATCTCAATTTGTTGATCAATTAATATGTTAACAGCACACACTTTTCAAGTATGACCATCAAGTGTTACTGGACGATTGAAAAGAAAAAAAAAATAGAAAAACATTGGACGATTTATTTTAGGCTTTAAAACAGTCTGAGTGGCTTTTAAAGACACCGATTGGCTTAAAATAACGTAGGAAATTCCTCAAAACTTCTTGCATAGCATGAAAAATCTTTACGTTGTGAGGTAAACGGTTTTTTCCCACAACTCTCAATTTAGCGTGAAAAAGCACATTCTCGATTGGTAAATAATATTTTTTTCCTCATTATTATAATGGTAATCAAATTTGAGGATGCACTTCAAAAGCTGAGCTTTCTCGTCAACTTTTGGAATATCAGTACACATTTTTCAAGAAAGAGTCATTAGTTTACAAGCAATTGAACAAATTATACATTTTCAGTCAAAAATCTCTAAAGTATTTTTTCCTCTCTTCTATATCCCTGGACAATACAAAAAAAATTTTTTTCAAAGCATTGGAGCTCATGGCAAAGGAATATTTTTCAATTGGGCCGCTTTTTGGTCGGTAACGTTGTTTTTGTCTCATGAAGGCAAGGAAAAAAATTCTTCATTGGTTGTTACTAAAGGTACGACAGTAAACAAGCACGGGACACATCAAACTAAATTTAAAAATAATTTTTTTGTGGGTAAATAACGAGATGGCGTAAACGCCCGGTTTTCAGCTTTCGTTTCATTGAATGAAAGCTGCGCACGAGACACTTCATTACTGACGTCCTGCGGCGATATTATTTGGTAATGTATAATATACATTCCACAGAATCATAGTGTATACGTCAATTAAGGTGAAGAAAATGGTTCCATGTGATGACGATTATGATGACCCAGTTATTGACGCAACTTATATACTACCAGCTGTCAATTCAATAACAGACGAGGAAGACATAAACGAAAATCTCACTGCACAAGTCTTGCGAGATGACCGCAAAGATACTTATTGCAGGTACGTTTGAAATTCACAATCTTCGTAGGTCCACAGTTGGATAACGAGGCAATTTCCCTTGAGCCAGCCCATCTAATAGTGTGGAAACCGTAATCGAAAGTTTTGATATAAATTCAGTACCGCCAAAACACATTTCCGCGAAACCTTCAAACAAAAAACCTGCCATTGATCCGATACAATGGCATTCTATTGAAAAAACAGATTTGTTTCGAGATTTTGTCGACAAACGTAACTTGCTGGAAACTTGTGATGGACTGTCCCCGTTCAATTATTTTCTCTGTTTTTCTATGATAGCCTGATCAAGTTGATTACAAACGAGTCAAAAAGATACGCTTCACAAAAAACAAACACAGTAAAACAGGATTTTACTGTTACTTCAATTGAAATACGTAAAGTTCTGGGGATCCTTTCATTTACTGGATATGACAAGCTTCCTCAAATCGATATGTACTGTCCAAACATGCTGATAAGGGCCAGGACATAATGCGATGAGGCAAAATTGATTCCGGGCTATAAAGCGATTTCTGCATTTTACCAACAAGCAGAGACAGAGTGGAGGGCCAACGGTATTTATGGGTGAGAAATGTGATGTTCATATGCATCCTGAGTGTTTCAAGCGATTTCATGTGAAGTGATCCTGGTTCCGGCCACCGATGCGTTTTCGCATCACTCCATAAATTACATTTGCAAATATTTTTTTTTCAATGTGGTCATCGTTCCATGTTCTAATAGTTTTAAATACATCGTTTTACAAAAAAAAAGTGATTTTTTTCAATTAATTCTACCCTTGGCCGGAAATGGGTTAAACGTGAGCAACAACTTTTCGTTTGACACTAGGGAGCTCGGGGATTCACCGCTGTTTTCAACGGTACTCTCAAATTCGGGATTACTTTGAAAAGTAAGGACCGTTTTGTAACATGAGGTTTAAAACACGAAAACAGTTTAAAAGTGGCGGTTTTGGAGGGCATTAAATATGCTAGAGAGCTGATCGGTAGTCTAAAACTGGAGCGGTTAATGGAAATCAGTCTCCTTCCTAGACTGCTGGTATCTGATTTGTATCCAACCATTAAGGCGAAAGTTCGAAGGAACGACGGATCGTACTACAAGAATGTTCAGCCCCTAATTCCCAAGAGACCCTGGTTTGTTGGGTGGTTCGTCCTTGAATCGTTGTGCAGAACCATGAGCAGAACGCTGAGAACAAATCACGGAGTTTGTGAGGCAAATTTGAACCGAATGTACTTTCGTGGGTCATTAATTTCAACTACTTTCTGGTTTGTTATTCGCAATAATAACCTTTTTTAATCCTAATGCAGACATTTTTTATAACTCCCCTCAAACTTTGTCGCTTTACGCTTCAAGGTACAAAAGTGAAAAAAGGTTACGTAAAACTGCAATGTACGTCTGTCGTCCACAGTACGCCTTATGGCCCAGAAAAGGTCTAAGGCTTGATGTAAAAAATCCATTCATTCGCATATGGACTCCATTCGGTGTCTAGTTGGTCTTAACATTCGGCCAGCCCGATCGCCTCAAAGCATAGAAGCTATGGGAATACAACTACTAAAAAACTAGGGTGTTCTAGGCTTTACTGACGTAATCTAGTACAGTGTAATGTCCTTGAAATTTTTTACTCAGAATAGACTGCGATAGGTTTCAGATCTGTAGAAACTCACCCATAGCAAATAATGGCAATTTCTGAACCCAAAAGTCTTCACAATGTCAAGAGCAATCATTTCCAAGTAATTTATTACGCCGACTTGGAAATTATTTTGTAAGGGTAAAAATTTTAGAAACTGGTGTGAATTTCGATTTGTCAAAACCAATCATTTTCCATTTTTTCGTTTTGACGACTTGCTACTCAAGAAAAGTAGTGGTATGAGGGCGTCAAAAATAATCATTTTTTGAGAATATATGTCTTCACTACTGTTTCTTCCTTTTTTTAATGATTCATTTTTTGATTTACTTAGTTATTAGATTTTGATTTATCAGACACGTTCATCAATTTGTATGGAAGACGTTAAAATTCAGTGATTGTTTTAAAATTTGCCAAACGTAGACGATCTCAATAATCACACTATATAAAAACCAGCTTATCTGAGTATATCGACGATTCAGGGGGTGGTAACGCTGGGCGGGTGGAATTCTCGCCCCCGTCTCCCAGGGCAACCGACCTGCTCCCCCCTCCCCCCGACCCCGCCAGTGAAGGAACGAGGGACCAAGCGGGGGGAAGCGTCTCCCAGGGCAAGCGACGTGGTCCTCTCCTCGGGGATTTGGGATATACGATTTTTTGACTTTTAATATTGTTATTATACTCCCTCATTGTGTTGTTTAGTACTCTACCTCCTGTACACACGTGACTTACCCCAACAAGAAGGCACAACCGTAGCCACCTTTGCAGATGATACGGCTATCCTCTCTGTTGGAGATGATATAGAAGCTGCAACACGCAAACTACAGACGTCTACTACTGAGGTTTGTAAATGGACCAAGATGTGGAGAATGAAGCTGAACGAATCAAAATCAGCCCACATCAACTTCACTAACCGAAAAGTCCCAATCTTCGATGTTGTGATCAATTCGAATAAAATACCGCATACTGAAGCAGTTAAATACTTGGGTTTGACACTTGACTCCAAATTAAACTGGAATAAACACATAGATAAGAAGAAAGATGAACCTAAAATCAAGTACAGAAGGATGTATTGGCTAATGGGAAGGAATTCCCATCTCTCACTTCACAACAAACTGCTTATATATAAGCAGATCCTTCGCCCTATTTGGACCTATGGGATACAGATCTGGGGCTGTGCCAAGAAATCAAATATTAAGAAAATCCAAACCTTTCAGAATAAAATACTGAGAAGTATAGTTGGAGCCCCTTGGTACATGCGAAACGATGATATTCATCGAGATTTGAGGATGGAGACAGTCTATGAAATTATTTCAAAATACGCAAGGAAGCATGAACATCGCCTCCACCGCTCGATATTATCCCCGAGTTGGACTTCTTTATCTTGGGAGGGTTCTGTTCCTGAAACGGCTGGTCTGTCGGAGACGACCCATCGCTTCTACTCCACATGCGACAGTCTACTATTGCTCTTCATCGAGGGAACTCAAACTCCGTCTCCCGAATTCTTTTTTATATTTTCGTCATTTGGCACGCTCTAAAGAGACGAGATCTCGAGTGTCAACTGGGATTTGTACAACCATCTCGGACGATCTCTCCACTCCTTTTCTTGGATTTAACTCCAGAAACTCACCTGCGTCCAAACTGTAAGTCCCTCATTTATCTGAAGCTGATCCTCTGTTGTATTGCCTCCCCTGAAGACCAAATCTCTACATTTTGCTGTTCTTTTCAGTCTACAGAAGCAGCAGAAACCCCCTTCGTCATATGGCCGCTAGCTCTTCCATCGACGTCCCAAGGATCCCCGTACCTACCTACCATCAGGCTTGTTGATCGGGTCAGATCGTTTTAATTTATGTTTTTTCTAACCTCCTCGAAACAACTTAATTTCGCAACCTCATTTTTATTTGTAAGGAGCTCCATAGGTCACACTCTCATGTTTAAAGATTCTCTTTTGATTTAATTATGCCAATCTGATAAACCAAGTACAGTCCATTTTGAAGAAAAATTATTTTAGCAGAAATATTAATTTAATTTAATAAACTAATTTTGAGTTGACGGCATATTTGGTTTTTCTATTATTGATACCATTTGCCTAGACATATTTTGGCCACTTCGAGCCAGATATTAGAATCAATTTTGATGTAATACAAAAATTTTAGTGGGTACAATTAAAAAAAAAAAAAAAAAAAATTGGCATAATTTTATAGTATACTAGAGTAGGTATCAGAATGTTAGTAGGGGCAATCTGATCTTTAATTCGAATTTAATTTCGCTTTCATACTAACTCTTGGATTTTGCGAGTGAAATATTTTGACATTAGGTAACGAACATAATGTCGAAATACGATACCGATATGACAAGTTTGTCACGAAAACTCTATAGATTGGGTAATGACATAGCTACGGTACTGGATAATGGTCGAAAAGCCTCAACAATCCTGAACAAGTCAACATGTTTTTAGCTATGCATTCGTCATTAGCGAAAAATTATGAACGTTTCGAGGACACTTGGGATGAAATGTACGCCTTATCCGATGCTGAGGGTGCCACAACATTCCCAAGCGATAAGGATAAAACGTTATTTGAAAATGTAAAACGTTATTTTTATGAGGCGAATTCTCATTACATTAAATTGACTTCAACAACTCCGGAAGAGACTCCGACTAGAAGGGGGGATTCGCTGTCCAACGTAACGATTTCTACTAACGAAAGTAGTATTGCTCTTTTACCTAAATTGTCAATTCCTCCATTTGATGGGAAAATTCTCAATTGGCCCAAGTTCAAGGATGTATTTTGCGCCATCATCCATGACGATTCATCGATTCCGCCTATTCGTAAATTTCACTACCTAATAAGAGCAGTGAGTGGGCCGGCAGCTGCTATTGTTACTAAGGTTCCTCTTACGGCTGAAAATTACTCTGTTGTGTGGAATGAACTTTTAAAAACGTACGACAAAAAACGACTTCTTGCGACGGCATACCTGAACGAACTCATTAGTTTTCGTCCTTTTCAGGGAAAATCGAATGCATCTTCGCTTCAGTTGTTTTTATCTAAAGTATGTGAGAACGTTTCAGCTCTGGTGCAATTAGGTATTGAGGATTTGAGTAGTTTTATTCTATTCCATCTTGCTGCAAAATGTCTTGATCAGCAAACAAGAGAGGTTTTTGAAACGCATTGTAAGGAAGAATTTCCGAAGTTCGATACTTTATGTGACTTCATTCGTAATCGCCAACTTGCTTTACAGCTGGCTGATCATACTGCAATCGATCTCAACTCATCTTCTGCTAAACCCAAAGATGCAGATAACCAAAAATCTTCGAAAATTAAGAGTTGGTCGAAAACTAATACTTCTCAGACGCTCTTATCAAACAATGGTGATGGAAATTCTAAACCATCAAATCCCAAAATTGTTTGTGTCGTTTGTAAGCAAAATCATACAATTTTAAATTGCTTACCGTTTCTCGAAGCAACTTCTAAACAACGCGTAGCTTGGCTTCAGTCATGGAAAGGGTGCCGAAATTGCCTTTCTTACAATCATACTACTGATGCTTGCCAATCCAAATGGAGTTGTAGATTTTGTCCTTCAAAACATCATTCTTATCTACACTTGTCCAAATCAAATGTCATGCCGGCAAATACCACGAATTCCGCATCAACTAACCCGTCTACAGGATCTCCTCCGGTGAACATGAGCGCCGTATCCATTTGTGATTCGAAGACCCTTTTGGGAACTGTCACTCTTGAAATTGAAGATTCCTTCGGCAATTTTCAATCCCTTCGTATGGTGGTTGATAATGGAAGTCAAAACACGTTCTTGACTCTTCGATGTGTTCAGAGACTTGGTCTGGATATGATGAAGGTTCCTAAAAAGGTATCGTGCTTAGGAAACACGTCCTTTTCGGGTGTGCAGGGGCTCTGTATACTGTAAGTTCAGACCATTAGATGGTGATTCTGAGTTACTCACTGAGGCGTTAGTAGTTCGGAAAATTACCAGTGACTTGCCAAATTTCAAATTGTCACGCCATGTTTGGGAAAGATATACGAAATATCCTCTGGCTGATCCCAATTTCTGGGAAAGTCGTCAGGTAGATGGATTATTGGGTTGTGACTTGGTTCCAGACATTTGGACGGGGAATATCATCACAGTGGATAAGGATTCTCCTAGATTGTTTTCCTCAATCTTTGGATACGTGGTGATGGGTCGAGTTCCTCCAGACTCTGATATACAGGTACCATTTCATGCTGGTGTCAGCGTTACAGATTCCCAGGAAACATCTTCTACCGTTTTGTTCTCTTCATGTGTACCGGATCTACAGAATGAACTTCATCAGTTTTGGAAGTTAGAGGAACCACCGTCACTCAGGTCAGCCACCAATCCCGACGATGACGTGTGCGAGGATCATTTTCAGAAAACGTTCACTAGGGATGAATCAGGTCGTTACATCGTCGCCCTACCTTTTAAATCTGAACCTAATTTTGGTCCAATGAATAAGCAAGCTTTTCGCAGCTTACAAAATTTGGAAGCCAAATTTCGAAAAAATCCCGAACTCGCTTCTAAATATAGGGAATTTATGCAGGAGTATATTGATTTAGGGCATATGGAAGAAACCCATAAACCCTCTAAGTATATAATTCCTCACCACTGCATCTCAAAACTTGGCTCTCCGTCAAAATTTAGAGTGGTATTTAATGCCAGTGCTCAATCCTCCTTAGGATCTTTGAACGAAAAACTTTCTCCCGGTCCAAAACTTCAAACCGACATCAAGAAGCTGCTTTTGAATTTTCGAATTCATAAAATCGCAATCGTCGCAGATATTGTCAAGATGTATCGTCAGATCTTGATCAATCCCGATGACCGCTGTTATCAGCACATTTATTGGCGTTTTAACCCCAAAGACGAAGTCAAGTGCTATGAGTTGAAGACCCTTACTTATGGCTTGACGAACTCACCATTCCTAGCCTTACGAGTAATACAGCAACTTTGCTATGATGAAGGCACCGATTTTCCACTTGCCGCTAAAATTCTATGCAGAGATCGATACATAGACGATATGGTAACAGGAGCTGCAACGATTCGAGAGGCGTTGGAGCTTCAAAATCAGCTCATTGGAATCCTCAAGAAAGGAGGATTCGAACTAAGCAAATGGTCGAGCAATCATGTTGACATTCTAAAGACAGTTGCTCAAAACCTCACCAACGAACCTGTATCCTTGACTCCTAAAGATGATACAACGATCAAGATTTTGGGATTGCAATGGCATCCCGAGTCTGATGAATTTTCTTACAATATTAACGTACCTGTAGGAGTTGTCACAAAACGAACTATGTTGTCCACAGTAGCCAAGATTTACGATCCTTTGGGTTTTTTATCACCCGTCGTCTTCCTTGCTAAAAGCTTCATTCAGGAGCTATGGAAGTCTAATATCGATTGGGACGATCCTGTTTCCGACATTACAGAACGGACTTGGTTGGATTTCGTACAAGAGTTACCTAATCTTTCGAAGTTGAGGGTATCTCGTCACCTGTTTGTGAATCCAACTATCACCTATCACACAGTTGGTTTCTCAGACGCTTCCGAAAAAGGTTATGGATGTGCAATTTATCTTCGACTCCTGATAGACAACGCGGTGAAAACCCATCTCATTGTTGCCAAATCGAAGCTAGCACCAGTTCAAACTATCTCGATACCTCGCTTGGAGCTTTGTGGTGCGTTGTTGTTAGCTACCACGTATGCTTCGTTGGAGGAGTTTCTCAGTCTTCTACCTCCTCCAGCCTTAAATCCTCGATTTTTTACCGATTCAACAATCGTACTTGGTTGGCTAAATACACCAACATACAAGCTGAAGACATTTGTAGCAAATCGCGTTTCTCAAATTCTCGAGTTAACCTCAGCTTCTTCATGGTCTCATGTCGTTTCTGAAGAGAATCCCAGTGATTGCAGCTCTCGTGGTCTGATGCCTAATGACATTTTGAATCATTCCCTTTGGTGGAATGGGCCCTCGTGGCTAAAGAAACCATTTTCGACTTGGTCATGCCGAGAACAATATGAACTGCACGATTCAACTGAACTGAAATCTACGACAACTGTACTAGTTACTAATATTCCATCTTCATGTGATACTTCATGGATGTCCAAGTTTTCTTCGTTTTTACAACTTTTACGCTTTGTCGGGACCCTTCTACGGTTCATGAACAACCATCGTAACCCAAATGATAAGAAATTTGGACCCTTAACTACAAGGGAGTTTCGAAGTGCTGAATTTGCCTGTATCATGTCGGTTCAGCTTCGTCATTTCTTGGATGGCAACTTTTTGAAGAATAAACAAGAACCCCTAGAACGTTTTGCCAAACTTTCGCCATTCTATGATGAAATCGGGGTTCTCAGGGTGGGCGGACGTCTCAAAAACGCTAATGTTTCTCCTCAACATAAACATCCCGCCTTATTGCCCAATCAATGCCACTTCACAATATTAGTGGTAGATTATGTACATAAGACCAATCTACATCCTGGCCCTGGATTGTTACAAGCATTGATTCAGTTAAAATACTGGGTTCCATCCCTTCGCAGAATTGCTCGGAAAAGAGTCTTCATGTGTGTAACTTGCTTCAAATTACGGAGTACTGTAAAAACCAACCCGCCTCCTATGGGTGAACTTCCTGCGTACCGAGTGAATATCAGTCGTCCTTTCCAACACACTGGTGTGGATTTTGCCGGCCCACTTCAAATGCGAGAGTCTTTGAGGAGGAAGTCCGCCATATCGAAAGTATACATATGTGTATTCGTGTGTATGCCTACCAAAGCTGTCCATATCGAAGCGGTCTCGAGCCTATCAACAGAAGCGTTTTTAGCCGCATTTTCTCGTTTCGTTTCAAGACGAGGACTTCCCCAAAAGATGTACAGTGATAATGGAAGCAACTTTCAAGGAGCCGCTTCTCAACTCAAGGAATTGGAGGCTTGGTATCGCCGAGAAAGCACGCAAAACGCTCTTACTCAGTTTGGTGCTGTACGAGGGATTGAATGGAGCTTCATACCACCTCATGCTCCACATTTTGGAGGCCTCTGGGAGATCACCGTCAAAGGAGTCAAACGACACTTACATGCAGTGGCAGGCAACGCCATCCTCACGTTTGAGGAATTATCAACACTTCTCGCAAGAATCGAGTGCATCTTAAATTCCCGACCATTATGTCCTCTATCTTCGAGTCCAGAAGAAATTGATTTCCTTTCACCTGGGCATTTTCTGATAGGAGGGCACCTTACGATTAATCCCGAACCTACTCTGCTTGACCTCTCCGAAAATCGTCTATCCAGATGGCAATTGGTGAAGAAACTGTCAGAGCACTTATGGAGAAGATGGCAAAAGGAGTACCTGTCCTACCTCCAGCAGAGATCCAAGTGGACCAAGCCTGTGCAGAATCTTCAGGAGGGGGACTTGGTCCTTCTGAATGATGCCAATCTCCATCCTCTTCACTGGCCACTGGCCAGAGTCACCGCTGTCCACCCTGGCAAGGATTCCCACGTCAGGACAGCCACCATCCAGACCTCCAACGCCATTCTTCGCCGTCCCGTCGTCAAGCTAATTCCGCTCCTTCCCCTCCAAGTTCCAGCTTATGAGGAGCAGTCATAATGAAATTTTGCCAAATTTGGTGGGCGGTATGTTGTCGCTCTGACGGACGCTCGATATTATCCCCGAGTTGGACTTCTTTATCTTGGGAGGGTTCTGTTCCTGAAACGGCTGGTCTGTCGGAGACGACCCATCGCTTCTACTCCACATGCGACAGTCTACTATTGCTCTTCATCGAGGGAACTCAAACTCCGTCTCCCGAATTCTTTTTTATATTTTCGTCATTTGGCACGCTCTAAAGAGACGAGATCTCGAGTGTCAACTGGGATTTGTACAACCATCTCGGACGATCTCTCCACTCCTTTTCTTGGATTTAACTCCAGAAACTCACCTGCGTCCAAACTGTAAGTCCCTCATTTATCTGAAGCTGATCCTCTGTTGTATTGCCTCCCCTGAAGACCAAATCTCTACATTTTGCTGTTCTTTTCAGTCTACAGAAGCAGCAGAAACCCCCTTCGTCATATGGCCGCTAGCTCTTCCATCGACGTCCCAAGGATCCCCGTACCTACCTACCATCAGGCTTGTTGATCGGGTCAGATCGTTTTAATTTATGTTTTTTCTAACCTCCTCGAAACAACTTAATTTCGCAACCTCATTTTTATTTGTAAGGAGCTCCATAGGTCACACTCTCATGTTTAAAGATTCTCTTTTGATTTAATTATGCCAATCTGATAAACCAAGTACAGTCCATTTTGAAGAAAAATTATTTTAGCAGAAATATTAATTTAATTTAATAAACTAATTTTGAGTTGACGGCATATTTGGTTTTTCTATTATTGATACCATTTGCCT